>CM033470.1:107400977-107929507 GCA_019447015.1 Hymenochirus boettgeri | reverse complement strand
TTTTATTGAATAACCCTGAATGTTTGTTAGCATATAACTTATTTACATGTGTGTGGCGAGAGATGGGAGTAAAAAGTTTTTTCTTTAATTATAGAGTTTCTGAGTATTCCTAGGTAATAACTAGAAGGGAATAGTAGAGGCGTCTTGGAACTTTCTTCTTGATCTTCTTGAAACAGTACACGCATGTCCTGTTTACTCTCACACATCTATCTGATGAAGTGGCAGGTATGACTTGAAATGTGTAAAGGTGGCCATACATCAGTGCGATATTACTTACCCGACCGAGCGCTCACGCGACGTTCCTGCAATCCTGCTTTAACTGTTTTAGTGTTATTTCTGTTCAATAGAAATGGATTTTTACTACTTTTTCATAAATATAAATATTTGTTATACATAACAGCTGGGTGGAGAGGTGTTGTCTACAAACTTCCCAAAACACTTGTCGTATCTTAGGAAAAAGTCATTTTGAAACTCTTTATTCAGTTGCTTTGTGATGTTTTTTTTATATTGGAGGAAGTGGTTATGGGGAAACTAAAATAACTAAGATTAAATTCCAGAAAATTCTTGTGTATAATAAGTAACATACACATTGAACAATGAGGAGTAGTTAATGTAACAAGTTTTAAAAAAAGAATTGCCAAGAAACTGTTAGGACCCCTAATTTAAAAAAAAAAGGATATTACACTACCATTTTATTTCTATGTTATTAAAAGAATGAGCAATTGTTTTAGCTATTACACTGGCATTCACCTAAAATTACAATGGCATTATTATTTAAAGTCTAATGTGACTTTATGGGAGAGATAAAGTCCTCAATGCTTTTCTGGCTAAAGTTGTGAGTAATCACTGGGAATCAAAGGTGGACTATTTACTGTTTTCCACAAGTAACCAAGTGCATAAAATATGTCTCTGGTAATGCACATAACTAACGTCTTAATGGATGTTAATTTCTACATCCAGCTTTTCTGCATTTCCCCATCAAAATCTGAATTACCCTTCCTGGCTGTCCAAGGGCGGACCAGCCAGCAAAATTAAAACTACCACTTATCCCCCACAAAGCTGGGCATATGAAGGTAACCTGACCCTTTAGTCAGCGTTCCCCACTAAAACAGACAACACCATGTGATTTTTGGAACAAAAAGGTCACAGATTTATTGATACTAACAGTAAAGTTAACAATGTACTGAATAATATTAAAGAAACGCTAATCAATGCACATTCCTAGGCCCCATACAATATCATATTATCTGCACACTGGCACATTACTGTGATTACATGAATGAAAAGCCTTTCAACCACGTCAAGGTAACCCCAGTCTGGAAGGTCCTAACTTCTAACCTTTTTAAATTTCTTTTTAATTTCTTTCAATATTGTATGGGGCCTAGGAATGTGCATTGATTATCTTTTCTATGTTTGTATAAATGTTTGACCAGATCAGTAGCACTTCCACTAAATGTAGTTGTAAATTAGCATAATTGGAGTGCTTCCACAATCATTGTATTATATGTATTTATTGGGAGGCCTGGTCAAGCCTCCATGTGGTAATAGCACCCCCAACATGCTCCCTTTTATGGGAGGTCCTATGCCTTTAATATAAAGAACTGGATGGCCTCTTCCCTCATTTTAAAAAGCCAAAGGGCTGGGGGGAAGTGACAGAGCCTGTTTTATGGATCCAGTGTGTAAGAATGGAAATGCAAAAGTTTGCTAATCGTTATTGAAGTAAAAGACATTTAAAAAAGTTAGAAGTTAGGACCTTCCAGACTTGGGTTACCTTGACGTGGTTGGAAGGCTTTTCATTCATGTGATCACAGTAATGTATACTAAAACCCCTTCGTTTATAAAGTATGCCAGTGTGCAGATAATATGATATTGTATGGGGCCTAGGAATGTGCATTGATTATCTTTTCTATGGTTGTATAAATGTTTGACCAGATCAGTAGCACTTCTGCTAAATATAGTTGTAAATTAGCCTAATTGAAGTGCTTCCACAATCTTTGTATTGTGTGAATAATATTAAAGGTTATCTCCACTGGTTAAAAAAAAAATTGGTATTCAGTTTTATTGAAGAATGGGAGGTAAAGGAGCAATGTCTTACCTCTTGTTCTTCAATAAAACGTTCAGGATCTGGGAATGAAGGTAAAGTACTTACCCGATTGTTCGCTCATCCGCCATATCCTCTATATTCTATGTGCATGTGCATCGCTCTTGTGCATGCACATAGAGTACCACAGCGCCTTTACCAATAAAACTGAAAAAAAATAAATTTATTTTTTACCAGTGGAGATACCCTTTAATTTTGCAACATATTACAACATTTTAACATATTTGATCAATACATTACAGTAATGAAAATAACAATTACCAAATAATCCTGTAGGTGGTTCCCTTGAAAGCTACCGCTTTTCATTTTGCTTGGGTTTTAGACAGCTTTTAGAGCACAGCGCCATTTCCGAATGTTTTTGGAAGTAGCGCTGTGCTAACGATCCAAAACCTGTAGCATTAAGTTTTGCGCTACTTCGTAGCGCGAAACCTAACGCTACGGCTTTTGGAGTGTTAAAGTCCTGCTCCTTACCTTAGCCCGATCCCGCGATGCAATAACTGACGTAATCTCGTTTACGGCAGTTATTGTATTGCGGGATCGGGCTAAGGTAAGTTACGGGAGCTGCCTTATTGAATCTCCCCGTTTGTCTTCCTCTCTCCTTAACTCAACGCACTGACTAAATCCTACTTTTTTCCATTTTATGTTGTTAAGCTGATCTTCCCTGAATTTGTTACATTTTCTTTCATCCCATCATCCCCTTTATTATTTTTTAAATTAACCAATCAGAATGTTTCCTACCCTGCTTCCTTGATTGCCATGCAGTCTTTCTGATATCTTTCTCAGAATTAAGTGGATGCCGCTTTTTAGTTGCCATCAACAGATTTGGTAGTACACAGAAATATGCTTTTGGAGAGCCTGAAGTGGTTGATGGGGAAGAATTAACTATTTTTAGAAGATGTAAATGTTTTTGTTTCTTTGTATTAATTTTTTTACCATGCAACCAAATGTTAAATATGCTACAAAACTAGCAAAACTTTATTCTTTCCAATTTAGCATTTACTATTTATGTTATTGTAATCTAGTTTTTATCCCCCCCCCCCACCCATTAATAGCACACAGGGTCTACTACTTAAGATACCTATCAAATAAGCATACTCAAGTTAAAAAGCTTACATTTTATACTCATGGTAAAATTATTTTAATAGAACCTGAAATAGCTCCACCTTGTGGATAAAATATGAACACACACCTAATGTAAAAAAGAAAAACATATACATGGGGGTGGTACACAGCACAACTTTACCACTTAAGTCAATCTGTAATCTTTGTCCAGTACTGTAGTTTTATAGCTTCCTAGTATGTTACACTCAAGTCAATACTAGTCAACTGTAATACAGTTAATAAAGGGTAGCCTAAAATAATGTATCCAGACCAACAGTATTTACTATTGTAACATTTCCTGCCAAAATCCTCCAGAAATGTGTTTTCCTGATTTATTGCCTAGAATAGGCAATTCAAATGGTGTATCACTTGCATCTCTTAGGCTGGGAACACACCAGAAGATATCTCCTGGTGGGGGCGGCCAGCCGTGACTGACCTCGATTGTCTGTTCATCCGGATCAGACGTGTTTGAAAATAGCAATCGATCATGCGGTCGATTGTTTGCAAATTCGTCCGGGGCCGAATTTGCTGCAACCAATGAACATTTGTCCCAGCCGAGCGTTCGCTCGTAGAGAGTGCTCGGTCGGGACAAATAGTCCCTCCGTGTGTACCCAGCCTTACTGTGTCTTATGCAAAGTTTCTGTACATATGTAGTAGTTCATTTGGATAATATTCCCTCTAATGTTTTGTTGGTATGTGTATCTGTATATACAATCTGTAAGGATACAAAACAACTATTTTGTGAGCTACCAACTGCAATGTTTATGGTTTATTTAGACTTTATGTTAACACTGTTTATCGCTATACTTACTTAGCTTCCTGGGATCCCTAAAGCTCCTTATACTTACTTCTCTTCACCAGCCCTGGTCTCCCTGGTTCTTGTATCCTCTGCAGGTTAAATGAGCTCTTATAATGCTTAAGCAGCTGCAGAGGAAGGGGGCAGGTATGAAGCCATATGTCATTGTCTGTGGTGTCACTGCCACTGCCATAACTTGTGGCTGCAACCAGAAGGGAAGCCAGCATAAGGGGAAGACCATGGGGAGAGAAAAGGAAGTACAAAAATCTTTGAGGGGATGGGGAAGGTAAATATTTTAGTGGTGAGGAGGACATGCACTTTAACCTGTGTGTGCAGTTGTGAAAATGTGCAAGAGCACACAGCCTAGGGGCAACAATGGTAACTGTAAAATTACATATGATTTCTCTACATTGAAGTAGAATTCAGAGGTGACTGTTATAGCTGTCAGACAGTTAATAATGCTAAAAATTCCATTCTGACTTATTTTCATTTTAGCAATGCTTTCTTTTTGCATGAAGATTTAGAAAAAACAAACAAAAAACATCTGTATGGTATAAGAAATAGATTCTACAACTAAGAAGGTTTCCATGTTATTGCCATTACAGCACAAATAGGGCTATGTACCGAGAGCCATTATCACTCCATATTGCCTCCACTAGGCAATGCACTGAGCTGATAACGTCTCTCAGTGTATAGTGAATGTTTTTTTTCCCCTCAGTGCTTGATAGAAAATAAACTGTAAAGATTACTTTTGTGTTTTGCATGAAATAAAATGAATATGTGGAGGGAACAGAGATTAAAACTGTCAAATCAATGTTCTGGGTCTGAGAGGCAGAATCTAAAGGTTCGTACACACGAGCAATCGTGGGTGCTGACCTGCGATGCACGATGTGTATGAATGGCTGTTATGGGCGATATTCTTCCCGTGTATCGGCAATTTATCGGCCGAAACAGACGTTCGGTCGGGAATCATTGCCCGATCCGCCAGGTGGATCTCCGAATGAGCCCCCGTTAGAGCTCATAAAGTGCCCATACACGGGACGATTATCGCCCGTAACAGCCATTCATACACATCGTGCATCGTGGGTCGGCACATGTGATCGCACGTGTGTACAAACCTTAACAAAAGGAAGTATGTGTGCTGTCATAGGATTGGTTATCAGCTTTTAGGATGTAAGGCTTTGATCTGTTTATCTCTTAAGAGCATGTGAATTGTTCTGTGTCATCCCGGTAAAAGGTGGATTATGGGAGCTGACCCTTGTACCCACAGGTTATTATTATATGATATTTATAAAGTGCAAACATCTTCAGTAGCGCTTTACAATTACATGTATACATTTACATTACCTGCCCCGAAGAGCAGAACTAAGCACTTTTTTATTTGTTACATACACAGTCACGATGCTGCCCAGGGTAGTTTCATAAATCACCCAAGAGACACAGCTAAGGGAGAGGTAAGTCACAGCTTGTTATATCTTTGAACATTTCCCTTTAATAAGGTACACTGATTAGAAATGCATTGCACTAATCTCTGCTAAGTTCAGGTACAATTCATTACCCATACTCTGCAGCTCTGCAACACATTGTTTCTTTAAGTGTACTTATAAAAGGAGAATAATGGAGGGTATGTTTCTGCACAATATTGAATATGTTGCAACTTGCAATATATGTGACATTATTATGACATCATTTATCCTTTAACATACACATCAACATTCCCATAAAAATTTAATAATATGCTGTGCATTGCCTACTGAAATCATTACTACCCTGGTCCTCTAATCTCTACCTTCCAATATCATTTCTCTGAGGAGTAACAGCAAGAAGAAAACTGGATCTGCCAGTCTTCCTGAGTGCTTCAGCCTAATACAAGATCTTTCTTTAATACAAGAAGGCCCAGGGCACTAACCTAGCAGAGGAAAACTGTATGTGCTGTAGCTTCAAAAAAAACAATATTGGGAGGTAGGGATAATCAATACTATCTCCCTGCCCATGGTACTTTTTATTTTTGGAAAGTTATTTTTACAGTATAGTTATCTTTTAACTCTATAACCCGGGTGTTCTATTATTCATTATAATTTCTAGGGACATCTTTTACGAGCCCCACAAAAGTTCAAAGAGCAGCGTTCAGATTTAAGCCACACCCATTTAAGCTGCAACCAAGTGCCAAGCCAATGCCCGTGCTGTGAAACATTTTAGGCCTCCCTGGTCAACAAAACCACACCCATTACATACTTAATAGAGATGAATACGCAGAAAGACAGACAGATAGTGAGAGATTAAAACAGACATATAGATAAACACACACACACAGAGAACTAGATATATTCTGTACATTGACAAATACAGATGTTCAGACAGATATAAATAGATAGCAGATACGTAATATCTAATGTTAATGGTGTCTTATAATGTCTCATTTATTACAGAAGGTGCTCAAGTACAATAATAATATTTGGAGTTGTACAACTATAACATGATACCAATTCAGTAAAACAAACATATGTTTAAATAAATACTTCCAGGGCCTCTATAGTGCCCATACATTAGTGAACATTTTTTCTAATATTTCTATGAATAGTAGACAAAAATACCCAAGTCCAGATTTACTAAACTAATAAACTCTTATCCAAAACAACCGAGTGCTGCAATAAAATCAACCAGTGGATATGAAACTAATATAATCAGGATTTTGTACGGTGTGTAGAGAATTTGTATCCACTGTATCCACGTAAAGCTAAACATACACGCACATACTTACACACACACATAATTTCCAATGGGCGCACTTTTGCTAGTATTGTAATAGAATACAATTACTATATTAAAATTGTATAACTTTACACATTGTAAAGCAGGGGACCACCCCAGCAAGACTGGAGCCCGGGCCCCTGACACACACCCCTCCACTCCCCAGTGCGGGACCGGCTATACCCTCCAAAAGATGCACGACCAGCTGTTTTTAAACAGCTGATTATGTGTATTAAGTAAAGAGACGCGTGATCAGTTGTTTAAAAGAACTAACGGAGGTTTTAAAACTTCCGCCGGTTCTTTTAAAAAACTGATCGCACGTCTATTTACTTTATATGCATGAATAGCTGTTTAAAAATAGCTGGTTGCACATCTTTGAAGGATATCGCAGGCCCTCTTACCTGCTGGCTCCCCGCAGTCGCAGGCCCTGGAGGTAAGCCACTGCTGGAAAGTGTATGATAATTACACAAGAGTTCTCTATGAAAGCTTAAGTTTGTCATGACATACATTAGCATTGTCAGGTGTGCCTCAGACTGAAATATATATATGCAAAGGTCAATGTGTTTTTGCATGAAAAACTATAATTTGCACTTACTGAAACCATTAAAGGTGCAATCAAATTTAGTTGTGCAAAATGTGTTTGTTTTGAC
Organism: Hymenochirus boettgeri; assembly: GCA_019447015.1. NCBI lineage: Eukaryota > Metazoa > Chordata > Amphibia > Anura > Pipidae > Hymenochirus > Hymenochirus boettgeri. The sequence goes on along the minus strand of CM033470.1, from coordinate 107,922,108 downwards.
CCCGGTATTCCTGCCCTACAATAAACTGAACCGCAATATTTTGGTGTGACAGATCTCATGGCCTATTGAAGACATCTTGATTGGTCAAAATTGACTTATAGGTCTGATTTAATCATAATGATATCAAAATATCAGTTGTGTTGAAAATATTAAGCAAAATTTAGTTCCTGAACAACCAAAATATCATAGCAGGCATGCTCCCAATTTTAATCTGTCACAGTATCCTAATATCCTAGATATTGTTTTCAATCTGCCAGAATCCCCTAAAAATTGCTTTAAATCTGCCACAGTCTCTCACAGATTGCATTCCACCTGCATACCCTTTAATATTACCCTTTTTATAGTTACACTTATAGAAACCACATAGTACAATGCATTTAATGAAACCATCACTCCGAAGGTGAGTGAAACCTTGAGCAGACCAATCCGGCTCCACATTTTTGTTAATTATTTAATTAAGCATTGACACAAGAATGAGAGCTAGAATTTGACTGAAATCCAGTGTGGTGAGACTCCTTACTATATGATGAAGTTAAATTGGTAAAATGTTAAAATCTACTATTTACTGTACAAATGACAGGAAAAAAACAAACAATTCAAATCAATACTTTGAGTTATTGGAAACACATAAGGTGATGGGAAAAAAAGGGTGTACACATCCTTTAATGACTTAAAGCATTGGTCCGTGGTAGAAATTATCTGCTATGTCCACAGTGTGTCACCAGAGAACTAGAATACATGTTTCTAGACACATGTAAGTCAACAGATCATGACTTTACCTTTGGGGAAACACATGTGGATCATTAAATTGCAAATTTTTTAAAACAACGTCAGCAGAAATATAAAATAAATTTTTAAACTAATAAAACTTAACTTACATTTTCTTTGCAATCAAATATGTCAGTGGAAATGAAACACAAATATAAAATTCTGCATATATCTAGATGTACAGTGTACCAATACTTTTTTTTTACGGAGTAGCAGAGTAGCACGAGCCTGAGGCATTTGTCACATAATGTTAGGTTAACAGATGCAGCTTGCTCTCATGAGGATCAATCTGTACTCAAAAATGCCCAGAAAACTGAACATAAAGACAGGCAAACCCCTGGAATGCCACCAAGGGTCAAAGAGAGAGGCTGCGTGAGACAGATCTATGTTTGATCTTAAAGGACAACTCCACCTTCATAAGAACATCTTTTAGAAAGAACGGCCTCTTTAAAATATGTTGATATATCATACTTTGTCCTATGAATTCATTACTGTATGCCTGCTATGCTTCTGGATGCCTCATGGAAACTGAGCAATTTAGAAACCTGTACTGAGCAGGTACTGAGCCTGGGCATGCTCAGAAGAGGCAGATAGGGGATTAACATTCAGTCATTGGCTGTGGTCTACTGTCAAATCCATAACTGACAGTAGCTAACTGGAAGAACCAGGAAGCAGAAACAGGGGAAACAGGACATTGTGCAGGATTTCAGGTTAGACTTATATATTTCACATTTGAAACTATTACCGTTTAGGGTTTTGGGGGGTGATTTACCTGTATGTAAGTTTTAATTTTAGGGCTGGACTTGCCCTTTAAGCTGGGTACACATGGTGTGATACTTCCTCACGTCGGCCAGGAGGAAAGTTGTGCTTTTGTCCGATTCGGATAAGCGAATGGTCGTCGGTCAGGGCAGACAGAAGAAACCATACAATATTTCGACAACCGAATTATTGTATGGTGCGTACCCAGCTTTAGGTTTAATCTGTCCAATATGCATTTCTGGTGGTCAAATACATCTGGACAGATTTATAAAAGAACCAAACCCTATTTACTCATATTCTTTCCCACACCAACATCACTATGTTTGTTTGTTTTTTTAAAAAAACCTCTTGCAGTCACTAGTAAATCTCATGCTTTCTTGAACCATCACACTTAGGTATAGAATGCACAATAGAAGAGGAATTTTTCAATGGTATCACAGATTGCATACAGAAGGGCCCTCTAAAGGTGGCCATACATTAGGCCGATTTTATGTACAATTCGACATACAATCAGACATTTCCATCGATTGGCCGAAAAATTGCACATTTTCCCATTCTTATCATGCGACATTAGATCGTAAAATCGATCGTAATTACGATCGGGAAAGTCGTTTTTTTAAGTCGATTGGTAAAATGATTGTAGTGTTTTCTGAAGTTCCGATTAAATGTTAATGCAATGTAACCTCACAATGGACGACATTCGACATTAATCACAAAACAAATTGAATGTCAAACAATATTTATTGTACATCTACATACAATTAACATTGTACATCTGTCTATCAAAGTATCGGTCGGTTTAAGATCGTAATTACGATTGTAATAGTGTATGGCCACCTTTACTGGAGCTAGAGAGGGAATTTAAAAAAGACAACATTTATGGGCAAACGGAGCAAATTGAGTTGAAGACTACAAAAAACGTAGGAAAAAATAATGTAATTAGGAGGAAAGGAACATAGCGAGCATAGCAAAAGGGAAGAAAGGGATGCGGAATAAAGAACACATAAGGAGCAACACCAATATAAATCTCTCCAGTGTGTCTTACTTATATGTCAAGTAGTGCAAAGCAACCATACCATAAACCTTAACAAAAATTACCCACATCTCCAGAGACAGAGACGTAAAAGAAATTGTAGCTAATATTGCACAGCACACATGTACGGTAATACAAAAAAAGGGCCTCATAACTGGTCCTTTAATCAAAATTTCACTGATAACTGCTGATACTGAATGAAACCAACTTGACACTAATAAGTATGAAAAAGATAAATATCACATTAATTGAAGGGGAAGTTCAATGCAAATACATTTACTTTTCAGAAAAAAGGGCAGCATTTTTTCATCCCAATGACCTTAATCTGCCAATTCAGCATTTTGTCTGTGTATAAATAAATGGTTCCGAAATACTGACTTCCTGTTTGCAGGACCCCTAATAGAGACCATTATGGCCTTGCCCATGACCCAGCGCCTGGGTTGATTCAATTGCTCAGTAGAGATCTGAGCATGTTAGACCCATCCAACAGCCAATCAGTAGAAATTACTGTTAGGAACATTCCAAGCATGTGGTGCATTCTGGGAAGAAGAAAGACCGTTAGAACCTGAAATGTCAGCTCACTAATGTCAACAGCAGGGAAAAGCAAAGGGTATGAGATCAACTGATTTTTCAAAATGGAAGGTAATATGTAAAATAACTAAGTATGCTTTACACAAACTATCAATTTAACAAATATTGATAATTTCCACTGAGCTGTCCCTTAAAGAACAACATATGCTATTAAACCCATAAATCCTAATCCCCACTTCCACCAGAAACATAGATAAAAACCTAGGTAGAAATACACACTATAAAAGCAGCAAGTATATACATGGAGACCTGAAAATGTGCAAACAGTGCAATGTACTCTTGAAGTCCTGAATAGTTCTAAAGTAGGAATCCCCACAATCCTGTAAGGTATACTGATCATAAATAGATACAATTGGAGTATATCATGCTATGGAGAAAAGGCCATGCCAAACTGTATCCAAACAAAAGTCCGGGACTTACGGTACTGGACCTCTTCACCCGTCACCTGATACAGTCCCGGTGTATCCACTAAGGTGTATCCACCTTAGTGTATACTAAGGTGGATACACCTTAGTTTACACCATAGCTTATCACTAAGGTGATAAGCATAGGACCTTAGTGCATACGCCGGGACTTGTAGGAGGACGACCATTACGGAGGAATGCCAAATGCCATTAAGGAGGAAATTGTCTTCAGTGTCGGGTGAAGAGGTCTGGTAGGGGAAAGGGATACAGAATGGAATAAGGAAGACAATGAAATAAGGGGCTTAGGATAACAAATGGAATAAAGTAGGAACAGGATATAGTAAGGAAGAAGGGGGAATAAAATGTAATTCAACAATTAGGAATAGATAATTTGGAAACTAGGAAAAACAGAGAGGGATATTGGGGGCAAATAATGGAATAAGAGAAAGAACGAAGCAGAGTGGTAAAAGGGGAAAATGGGAACTAAAGGGCTACAAAATCCTAGTCACACTAGGCCCTCATCCGTTAGTAGGTTTGGTTGTGCACAACTGCATAGTACAGTGGCTTAACTAGGCAGGCAGCGAGACATGGTGCACATCCCCTGGCTTGTTTTCCCCAGGGAGTGGATGAGCTGTAGCAGACCAGGGAGCAGTACTTTCTGGTAAGAGTTCCACCCAATCTGATTTACTCCCAGGGATAAGGACCAAGCATAATAAAACCTTAAAGGGCAAGTCCAGCACTGAAATGAAAACTTATATACAGGTAAATCACCCCCCAAAACCCTAAACTGTAATAGTTTGAAACCTGAAATATATAAATCTAACCTGAAATCCTGCACAATGTCCTGTTTCCCCTGTTTCTACTTCCTGGTTCTTTCAGTTAGCAACTGTCAGTTATGGATATGTCAGTTGACATCAGCCAATGACTGAATGTTAATCCCCTATCTGCCTCTTCTGAGCATGCCCAGGCTCAGTACAGGTTTCTAAATTGCTCAGTTTCCATGAGGCCTCCAGAAGCATTACAGGCATACAGTAATGAATTCATAGGACAAAGTATGATATATCAACATATTTTAAAGAGGTCATTCTTTCTAAAAGATGTTCTTATGAGGGTGGAGTTGTCCTTTAAGGTTCATACACACGTTCGATCAGGGGTGCCAATCTGCAAGGAATGATGTGTACGAACAGGCCGTCTCGGCCGATAATCGTCCCGTGTATGGGCATTTTATCAGCAGAAACGGTCGTACGGTCAGGGATCATTGCCCAATCCGCCGGGCGGATCTCCAAACTCGCCCGTTTCTGCCAATAAAGTGCCCACACACAAATGGCCATTCGTACACATTGTGCGTCGCAGGTCGACACCCGCGATAGCACATGTGTACGACCCTTTACTCTGGGTACATTAGAAGGGAGGGTTGTTGGTTTTTGACTTTAGTTTCCATTTAAGGTAAAAGAAAAATCAGAAGAGCAAAGGCAGGAGAATAGAGAAAAACACAATTGCCTATACCTTCTTCTTTTACTATATGAAATCAGTGATCGCTACTCTGTATTGTGTTGGTATATTGCCAATACACAGTTCTCTTTCTATATGGTGCCTGTATGTGGTGCGCTAACAATTTTTAATAATGGCAGTCTCAGCAGGCCTTTTCTGGTAGGAAGGTAATTATATACAATATACACAAATTCGTTATCTGCTGGCTGACGAGGACCCCCTTAAGGATCCCTTGCAAGTCCTGATAAATAAAGGGCAGAAATAGCTTGCACCACTGTATATTTGCTACTTAACAAATTATGCCATAAGGGTTAAATAGCTGGTATTGATTTAACATTTAACTACTGTAATGTACTACTTACTTCATAAGTAGAAGTCTTTTTTTTAAATATTAATACTCACTTCTGTTAATAAATCTATATGACTCTTATGAAATCCAGCTACTCTGGCCCCTTGTCGATGGTAACTAGCAAAACGAACATGCCTAGTTTACCCCCAAATGTGCTTTGTTTCAGACTGGTGTATAGGATGTGACCAAGTGATCCAACTGTACAGTAATTCTACGTATAAAAAAGAAAAAACACAAAAGCTTTTGAATAAATGACCTATTAATAAGATAAAAAGGTACAGGGATCCACAACAATCAGTGTTGTATAACAGGTTTTGTGCAGAATGTGCAGTTCCTGGCCTGCATGACCTATAAAATGCTGAGCAATTATTAATTAATTGGTAAAAATTACATCAAATACCTTCCTAGCTGCATTGGAGGTGACTTTAGTTCTCCGTAATCAAGGTTACTATTTATAACAAGGCGCCTATTTGGAATGTATGTGCTTCATAGACTGACACTCCTAAACTCTTTCAAAGACTGTTCAAGGCCATAGTAATGTAATAACCAATGCAATGAATGTCAAAACATACACAAAGATAAAACAGAACACCAGCTGATTTATACAATAGATTTTGACTTCAGATAGTAATAAAATTCTTCAGCCATTTCTAATTTATTTTACATCGTGGTACACTGTGCTCTCTCTGCTCTGAGGGTGATATTCAAAGTGCATTGTGCTGGCATTTCTTTTTTTTTTTTTTTAGAAAATTCAATAGTTGGTTGTATAATAATTGTAAATGTATATTAACACAAATGTAATTTAAATGCAATGCAAACGGCCTGATTCTTAAAGGAATATTTCACTCCCAAATTGATCTATTCCTTTAATGTATTGATTGAAGCCCAGGAGGTTAAGGAGAAATGCCTTACCTCCAGTTCTTCAATCAATAACTCAGGTGCCAGAGCCGAAGGTAAGTATATTTACCTTTCTTCCTCTGCAGAACTCCAAATCTCCGACCGCTTCCTGGTTCGAATTCTCTTTAGCATGCATGCACGATAATGTATGCTAGAGAATTAGAACCAGGAAGCAGTCAGAGCTTTGGAATTCTGCAGCGGTGGATCGTGCGAAAGGTAAATATACTTACCTTCGCCCCTGAGTTATTGATTAAAGAATGGTAGGTAAGGCATAGCTACTTAATCTCATGTGCTTCAATCAATACATTAAAGGAATAGTTCAATTTGGAAGTGAACTATTCCTTTAAATATATTAAACTTATTAATTGCTGCCTTTACAGTTTTTGGGCAGATTGTTGTTTTAGTTGATTACACACTGTACACACCCTGCTCTTTCTAATCCAGTCCTAATGAGACAGAATTTTGCAGATGTTGTCTGTCATCATTTAAAGATCTCCCATGTGTGTACTTAGCTTAAGTACTATGAGCTTTGGTAAAATTATGAGAAAATAACCTTGATGCCAAGGATTTTATTGTAAAGTGGTGAGATTGTTGAAAACAATTGATAACCTATTAATACAAAAGATTTGGTTGAATGCCCGAAATGCTTTGCTAAACAAATAACAAGAGCCACTCAAGCAAAAAAATTGATGATAAGACATATTCACGCACAGATGACAATAGTGTAGCCTTGCTAGTCATCTGACTTTAACAAATCAACCATTTAGCTACTCTGAAATGAATACTACAGGCCGGTGACATCTAGTTTTACAGAACTTCTTTCACCCGCCACTCATATAGCTTAACCAGTATCCATGCTTAAAGATAGCCCTGACCTATTGTTCCGTGATAACTTTAGTTCAGTGAAACTGCTGATCTTGTGCAAAGCTTCAGACAGGCAGACCATCACAGTGGGGGAAGGTTTTTCCCTCTTGCTTCCTATTGTGCCCTTATTAGCATGGGTCTGGTTCCAGTTCATGTAGGGAGATTGTGCCCATATGCAGTTTTAGTCAAATTATTAGCTACAAATTATAGTGTGGGAAAACCCTGGAAAAACAGACAAATTAACTGAAAAAAATTAATTAACGCTCTGATTCTTAAGGTTCTTTTTGATCAAGAGGGCCAACCGCGATGCATGAACGTGCTTTTCGTCTGACAATTGTGCCGTTTATGGGTTCTTCTTTGGAAGAAACGCCAATTTGGTTGGGCCTCGTTAACAGATCTGCCCGGTGGACAATCAACGAGTCCCAACTGCACATCTGTTTCACCCCCCAAAAAGCGCCCATACACAGCACGATTGCTTGGTGAAAAAAACATATTCGGATACACATCGTGCATCGTGACCCCAATGATACAGGGGTGTATGTGTAGGGAGTGGGAAGCTTTGTACACATGTACAACCGAACTATTGTACCCCTGAAAACAATCTTGTTTGGGAGAAAGAAATCCGCACATATCTGCCTAAATATAAGGTAAAAAAGCAATGGTAACTTACTGTACATGGCTCTTGCACCTGGGAAATGGTCTGGGGAACATGTACATACATCCAGAACTTTAAAAAAAAAAAAACTTTCCTCACGATCGCACTGTTTTTCGAGCTTCCGAATTTTCAAGCCGCATTAAAAAATTTTGAATTATACAGTAACTTACTGCAAATGTAACCAATTCTGATTGAAGAAGAATCTTATTGGTTAGTATACCAATCAGATTCTTTCTGAAATAATCTAATTGTATCCAATCAGAATTGCTTACAAATAAAGGCGAAGTTTTAAAACCCTCCAGCTTGAAGCCCGTTGTTTGCAGTGTATATGTTTTCAATTCAAGGACTGTGGCACCATGCTTAAAGGCCACTGACGTGGAGCTTCACTAACGGAGGGGGTAGGAGAACACTCCCCTTTTTCTATTTTCTATAGGTTCTATTTTCTGTATAGGTTATGGAGCACTAAAGTCAAAGAACATAAAATCCGAATGTTTGATAATTATAGAAAATTCAATATTCGTATAAAGTTCAGAAGTTCAAAATCCAGAATAGTTCGGGTCCATTTAAACTGTTAAAACTCGGGTTCAAGTTCGGGTCTAGTCCATCTCTAGTCATGACCTTCCTACTGTGCTTCTTCAGAAATGGCCCAGCCCCCCCTAAAAATCCTGCACTTGCCCCTGGATTTGAAGCATTCCAATGGGCACCAGGCACGTAGCTGCCATTGGTGAATTTGATACATGAAAATCTAAAATTTTCAAACGTAGGTTAGGAAAATCCGAAAAGCGGAATTCCGGACTTCACAGATCTCGGATATCTGCTGTTGAACTGGGTTCGGATTCGCAATCTGATCCATCTCTAGTTAGTATGCAAATCAGATTATTTCAGAAAGAATCTGATTGGTATGCTTTATGGAAGAATCTGATTATAAACAATCAGAACTGGTTACAATCAGATTAGAATCTGATAGTAACCAATTCTGACAGGAAAAATGTGATTGGTTAGTATACCAATTAGATTCATTCTGAAAATTCTGATTCTAACTACTGTAATCAGCTTTGGTTACTTACTATCAGATTCTTTCAGAAAGAATCTGATTGTCTGTTCCCCAGACAAGGTCCAAGGGCCATTTACAGTAAGTTACTGTATCATTTTTTCAAATTTTTTGAAAATTTTTATATATTTTCTATAATTTTTTAAATTATCGGAATTTATTGATTTTCTGATTTTTAGCTTCAGATATTTCCCAGAATGTTAGATGACAGCTCTTGTCATTTCCTCTTGTTGGCTTCACATATCTTAAAACCTTGCAGCATTCATAGCCCCAGTCCCTAGTAAAAATTACAACTCAATATTTGAAAGAATAAATATCCTATTCTAGCCTCGCCAGAATCTGATGCGCTTAGAATGCCGCTTAGGCATTCTACTTACAGACCCCGTCTGTAAGACGTGGGGCATGCGTCCGCCCTTCCAGACCCACGTTTTAAAATCTATACCAATGTGCTGATACAAGTTACAGAACAAGCAAGACAGAACTTAAAATTAATAAGTTCAATACTTACTGTCCTGTAGGTTGTATCCCACTTCTGACACCAGTTGAAAGAATAAATATCCTATTCTAGCCTCGCCGGACTCTGATGCCGCTTAGATCCACTAAGAGACCTTTTACAGCGCCGGGAGATAGAGTTGAACCACACATTTTTGTAGCAAAAATCTAACTCACTTTATTTAGTTATTACATTGGGTTTTCACAAAGAGAAAAAGGGGGCGTGGCCAGACACAGTGTCTGCAGATGACATACTAAAACCTTGGAATATGAAGATAGAGTCAGGCTGACACACAATGTGGGAGGCAAAAGACCTTGAGCTCAGAACATTTGGAAACAAAACATCTGCAATAACACGATAATAATATAAGACAAAATGGAGTCAGAGAACAAAATGGCTGCTATTAGGCTAAGTGATAATAGAGAATATATAAAAACCTAACAAAATTTACTTCAGTTTAAAAACAGCAGACACAGAAAACATTCACAGAAAACATTCATAAAATCAAAATGGCTGTGCACTGACGATTTTTAGCTTTTTAGTAACTTACATGCGCTGCATTTTTAGTTCTAAAAGATTAGTGCCTCGTTGCATTTGATTATTAATAGCAAGTTTTAAAAAATATGTAAAAAAAAAAAAAAAAGAAATTAATAAAAAAAGTGAAAAAAAAAAAAAACCTGTGGGTAGCTGAGGTTAAAGTGAAATGAGTTACAAAAAACAGGAGGTGAAAACAAGGTTAACATTAAACACAAAGCTGGATTCCAAGGTGGCATTTAAGTGATGACCAGCAGGTCAAAAAATAGAAAGAATGTTTGGGAAAGAAATAATATAGACCATGCATAAGGAAGAAATAAATACATAAAACAGAATAGCAGTATATACAGTGCTCATCTTTTGGGCAAGAAGCAAGATTGTCCCAAATTGCAGTTGAGACCTCTAGGTTGTAAGGCGTCAAGGGAAAAATTCCAGTAGGATTCCCTGTGCAAAAGCAAATTATGTCTGTCACCCCCTCTGGGCAATGGAGGGATGTGATCGATTACCATCCCTTTAAGGTCAGTAATGAGATGTCTAAATTTAAGGAAATGTGTAGCCACTGGAGTGTCGTCAAATTAGGATTTAGAAAATGAAGTGAGATCAGCAGGTGGTCTCTGTAGGGATAGTTGCTATGTCGCTCCTGTGGCGTTGAAACCTCTTTTTAAAGGGGCCAATGGTCTTGCCAATGTAAATCAAGGAGCATGGACACTTCAGCATGTACATGCAGAAATCAGTAGTGCAACCTTTAAGGTTAAAATTTTTTCCAGTGTAGGGATGGTTAAAAGAAGTGCCAACAATAAGTGAGTTTCAAATGTTGCAGTTACAGCAACGAAAGAAAAAGTCGTCCTTTTGTATTTAGAGACAGGGTCTGCCTGTACAAGCTGGGAGTAAAGAGACCGGCTTTTTTGGTAGACACAGTGTGGTATGACCTTGGTGTTGGGGCCTAAGTTAGGGTCCCCCTGAATAACAGGCCAAAATTTCTGCAAGGTATTCTTGATGGCTGTCGACTTGGTGGTGAATCTTTGTATAAATGGAACACATGTAAGAATGTCTTTTTTAGGGCCGGGCTGGAGAGCTTCCATTCTAGCTTGTTGAACAAGGTCAGGTGGATAATTGCGAGCAACAAATTTGTTGGTCATCGCATCCAGAAAATGATCTCTATTCCTAGGGTTGTTGCAAATACAAGCAACACGGATGAATTGGGATATAGGTAGACCTTTAAAAAAATGTGAAGGATGGAAGCTGTGGCTGGATAAAATAGTGTTGCAGTCGGTCGGTTTGACATACAGGGAAGTAAGTACCATCAGTAATGCAAATCTGAACATCAAGAAAGAATACAGTTGTATGACATTTCTGCAGTAAATACAATCTTATTGTCTAAGCTGTTCGTGAACATTATGAAATCCTTAGCCTGATCTTTGTTGTATTTTGTTTTCTTTCCTTTAGGTGATGCAGTTGAGCTCCTTCCTGTACGTATATAAGGCCCTCACTTGTTCACTTTTCTTTTATATTTGTCTGAAGAAGGTACTACTGTGTACCGAAATGTTACACAATCTGTGTAACAATGCAATATCCGTGTATAATGCAATAAAAATCCATGGGTTTGCAAGACTGATGTGCATGGTCTATATTATTTCTTGCTATATACTACCACTGACCCTGGTGTACCATTGCATTGGCTAACTACTACCCTGTGTGCAGGATTACCTCTTAGAATGTTAGAGAAAGGTTCCAGGCCCTAGTGGGATTTTTGATGTATTGTATACATAAAATATTCCACAACACTAGAATATAAATGTTCCAAACGCCTTTTGTTATTTGTTGTGATATTGATGTATCTTAAAGGGTAACTGTGGTCTCAAAACACGTTAGGGTTAAATGAAAGCCTGCAGTATTTCCTTTATAATGAGCTGACAATCACATCTCTGTCTGGAGCCTGTGAGACATTACATTGGGGTGAAGGTTCAAACTTCCTGCTTCCAGTAGGTTAAGTGACATCACATGACCTCTGCCCCACCCGTCTGCCCTTGGGGAGAAGCATTAAGTTAAGACTTAATGCTGGGGAAATCAGGAAGTTCCTGGGGGAAAAATTGACAGTTGAGAAGGACAGCCTATTGATGCAGACTGAGGCTGGTCACATGACTACAAGCTGGTCACATGGCTAAAAACAAGACGAGTTCAATCAGGAAGTACCTTTCCAGCAATAACTTCTCACAAATTTTATCTAGAGATGTGATTTAGGTTTTATTTTGAAGGTACGATGGAAGGCTTTTTATATAATTTTTACTAGTTTGGAAGAATTGGAGACCACAGTTACCCTTTAAGCTTCTTACACATGTGTGATTGCGCACTCTCGGTGCACGGTATATATGAACGGCCATTTCGGCCAAGTATTGGTTAGTGTATGGTCGCTTGGGTGGTCATTATTGATGATCTGGCATTTTGGCTGAACGAGCGCACATACACTTATCAATAGTTGTCCGAAACCGCTGTTCGTACACCATCGTACACCCTCTTAAATTTGTACATTCTAGTGAAAGAAAATAGCCTAGATATCTTACACTGTAGTCAGGAGTGCAACATGAATTGTGTCAATTGAGCTGTGCGTTAGAAGCAGCATTTGTATGTTTCAGAAATGTATCAAGTCTGCCCTGTGATTGGCAGCATAGAGATCTGTATCAACATTAAAGGACAATTATACTTACCATTTCCACGATCCATTCCTGCAAAGTACCTAGGGTAAGGGCCTAAAACGCTAAGTCCTCACCTCCGGGTACTTTACAAAAGTCCTGCACTATTTACTTGTAATCTCCCTCGTCGCTCTGGTCAGATCCTCCCCAATGGCACTGTCAGTGACAGTCCGGGAGGCAGCCAATGGGAAGACATGAGTGGGGAGGATCGGACGTACCGGAGCGACGAGGGAGATTAGTGCAGGACTTTTGTAAAGCACCCGGAGGTGGGGACTTAGCGTTTTAGGTCCTCACCCTAGGTACTTTGCAGGAGTGGGGGGAAAGGAACGAGGGGGAGGTGAGTATAATTGTCCTTTAACCCTGCAGCTGCCTGAGGTGATTTCTGCGACTGGGTTTATATACGGTACTTACTGTACCTACTACACTGTGAGGGAGCTTAGAGGTGGTTGTACAGCTGACTGTCAACATTTTATATATATATATATATATATATATATATATATATATATATATATATTGCAACAATCAGCACTCCCCAAGCGGGTGCACTTCAAATCAGGTACAATAGAGATGTAACAAAGGCACTCACGGGTCTGTTAAAAAGTAACTTTTATTCATTCAGAGTAAAAGCGCTATATCTACGCGTTTCGGCCTAGACACAAGCCGTCCTCAGGATATGACGCACTATGCCTGAGACAAGATTTTATACCCTATTCCCCAGGTCCCACATGATGAGGATACTTGAAACTGTTAAAAACCATTAAAAACATTAAAATATGTACAATGGCAACAGTTAATAATGCAGGTATACAATATAACAAGTTATAGACATAACTTATATCAAACTAAGAGGGAGGAGAGAGCAAATGTAACCAATTAAGTTGCCAATACCTGCAAACATGATACAGCAGTTCTATACTACATATGAATTCCATTACATGGGATCTGACACCCATATACTGTCAGAGAGTCTGTACTTATAAATAGCAATTCAAAGACAATTGCTCGTTCAACCCCCTTGGCATTAAGGTATCAAGCCGGTGTATCCAACGTGCCTGTTTTTGGAGGAGCAGTTTGTCATGGTCGATGTTAGATTTAATTTTGCTTGCAGTCAGCCCGTCAAACACCATACACTTCAAGAAAGAATGTGGATGGGCCATTTTCTTAAAATGTCGGGCGACAGATAAATCCACGAATTTCGAATTGGTTATAACAGGGTTGGCCGTACTGAGAGCTAATCGTATGGACGAACGGTGGTTAGCCATCTGTTCTTTAAACATTGTTTTGGTCTTACCAATATAATACAACCCACATGGGCATACTATGAAATATACGATGAATTTACTCTAACATGAGAATTTTTGTCTAATGGGTATTCTCCTCCCGTTGTGTGGGTGGGCAAAATCTTCTCCTGATAGCATCGATCGGCAGGTTATACAATTGAGGCAGCGATAACACCCTAATTTCAAATTCGCCTCTGCGAGAAAGCTCAATACCCCTCCATCCAACTCAGACTAGTATCAGTGTGAACCAGATAGCTTGCCAAATTACGCCCCCTTCTGCAAGTATGTCTCAAACGAGTATTCTGAAAAGGGAGATGTTTATCCTTATTAAGAAGTTCCCAATGATTATTGGTGATGGTCCTCGTACGTTTACTCTGGGGGGTGTACATATTTGAGTGTTTTTAACAGTTTCAAGTCTCCTCATCATGTGGGACCTGGGGAATAGGGTATAAAATCCTGTCTCAAGCATAGTGCGTCATATCCTGAGGACGGCTTGTGTCTTGGCCAAAACGCATAGATATAGCGCTTTTACTCTGATGTGAATAAGTTACTTTTTAACAGACCCGTGAGTGCCTTCGTTATATCTCTCTCTCTCTCTCTCTGTCGTCTCACTCTACTGTAGAAAAAGAAGCCGGTAATGGAAATATTCAGCAAATTCTGTCAGATCCACCGACAGTGTCACAGCTCTGATTTTGAAAGACACTAATGGTAATATAGTGCAAATGTGGATTTCTCTGTAAAACAGAACGTGGACCACACAATCGATAAGGCGATAATTTATTGGCATGTCGAATTGCCCGATCATCTGATCCAGGCAAATGAGCGACTGACAGTGTTCACCGCCGCTTGTTTAGTAGTAATCCATTTAGGAATCCCCACCTTGAAAATCCTGAGCTTGCCACTGGATATTCTCCTTGAGAACTTTAAAGGGTTTGTACACTGTGAATCCAACTTAACTTTACTAGATAGCTTAGGCTTTAGATGTAACACATTTATTTCTAGCCCCCTACCATACATACCTTTCCTCCTTCAAAGATTCTGTATTCCTCCTCCTGTTTCCTGGCGTTTTTAGCTCCACCCACACGAGATGTGAAAATCCCTTTGCTAAGCAAATACTGGGACCTACCTACTTGTTTGCTGGGGGCTGGGACCTACCTACTTGTTTGCTGGGGGCTGGAACCTACATACTTGTTTGCTTGGGGCTGGGACCTACCTACTTGATTTCAAAGGGCTGGGACCTACCTACTTGTTTGCTGGGGGCTAGGACCTACCTACTTGATTGCTGGGGCTTGGGACCTACTTACTTTAATGCTGGGGACTGGGACCTACCTACTTGTTTGCTGGTGTTGGGAGCTACCTACTTGTTTGCTGGGAGCTACCTACTTGTTTGCTGGGGCCTATCTACTGGATTACTAGGGGCTGGGGCCTACCTACTTGTTTGCTGGGGGCTGTGACCTATCTACTTATTTGCTGGGGGCTGGGACCTACTTACTTGCTTGCTGGGGGCTGGGACCTACCTACTTGTGTGCTGGTGCCTACCTATTGATGTGCTTGGGGTCTGGCAAACATGTCCATTCATTGCAGGAAACTTATAACCATTCTCTTTGGGGACAATTATGTACCAATCACTGGCTGCTATCTCCTGCCATGCATACTGTATCTATGGTAGGGGGAGGAGACGTAGTGTGTGACTCTGTCAGTGGCTGTGTGTGCCAGTGACTATGTGTGTCAGTGGCTGTGTCTGTGTCTTACATAGATTCAGGGACATCCTTGAATGCATGCATAGCCCATAATTGTGTGCTGGGCCTATTTGAATGAAGGGCCCTGCTTGTGTGCAGGGCCCATTTACATGCATAGCACTCCTTGTATGCATGCATGGCCCATATGTTTGTGTTGGGCTCATTTGTACAAAGAGCCCTCCTTGTGTGCAGGGATCTCCTTGTGTGCTGTGTCCTCCCTGGGCTGACAGTAGCCAAAGGACCACAACCACTTACAACTATAGAACAACTGTCTGGTATGAATTGTATACATAATAACAGATGAGATGGGGACTACAGATTTTACCAGAATGCTCTACCAAACATTTACTTTCCTGCAGATGTTTTTTAAATATTTCTCTTTGACTAAACATGTGTTGGATGTTAAAAGGAATTTCATATGGTTAGGCTAGCTTTAGCTAGTTTAATAGGTTTGTCTAAGTTAGACTAGTCTAGTTAGGGCCCTGCCAAAAGAGTCTACCTTGATGTGGTGGCAGGTTTACAAATCTTTTCGCCAACATCTTTTATTTAGAGAAAGTATGTTTTTATGTGTTATAACAACGGAGAACTGTATAAATAAATGTTTTCAAATACAAAATTATCAAAAGTGTTGCCACACCCAGCAAAGAAGCCACATCTACACACAAAGCCACACCCACTTTTCCACCCAAGGGCGGGATTCAAAAGTTGTTTCAGGTGCTAAAAACCCTAGGGACATCCCTGAGGCAGGGTTAATGTCTGAACGACCCCTGGGAGAGTTAATCTGCAGGATCTTTGCTCTCTGGGGACCCGGTTTCTCCTATTAGATTCCCGTTCTGTTTGTCTGTCCTCAGCCTCTGTCCCGATTAAACACTCACAATTGCCGATCTTCCTTAAACCCTGTAGCCTGGACTGCGGATTCCTGGCCGGTATTTGTGTCTCTGTGTGTAGAAGACTCGATGTTCAGTTGCTCCTCCGGCGGGGCAAGGATTGTGTTTGGCCATGCCCATCTCTGTGACAGTTATAGGAGCCATTACTGGCTGAGCTCAAATCTGCCTTTCATTGGTTGAGACTTTTTTTTAAACATTATAATGCTCAGTCATTAGTATAAGATGTTACACTGTTTATTGTCTATTTGTCTATATAGCCCAGACGTTTTTAGGGGAATTACAGGTGCCCAGAATGCCTTCTTTCTGCTGTCATTGATATCTGCACTTCTGGAAGTGACGGAAGATTTTCTGTCATTTTCTAAGAATTAGGATACTCACAATCCCGAGTGTTTTGCCTATAGAAAGCATACTTTAGTACAGAGAGACAGCCTTGGCCGAGGGAAATTTTTGGGCATTTCCGAAAAATCCAGAGTACGATGGTGAACATTTGTCGGCCTCGGGAGCACTCGGAATTGATGGATTTATTTCCTTGTCACACCGTGTGTATATGTGTGAATTAAATCTGCTGGATTTTCCTTTCCTTCTGAATGTGGTGCAGTGATATTCCTTGCTGATTTGCCAGATACTGGGAGGAGGACACTCTGACATCACCAGTATACTCTGGAGTATATCCACCAATGAGAAGGAGGTAATACCGGAGCCGCAATGAGTAAAGTTTGTTTCAATTCAGAAATCACTGGGCCCCATAGCAAAATGTTAAATGGGCCCCTCCTTAGCTCACAAACAAAAAACTAGTTTAGCAGCTGCATCCAGTCTCAGCAGCAGCACTCCCCAGATTCAGAGCACAAGAATCAGTGCCTATTTATTACTCACCATTTCAGCATAGTATTAGCATTCTCTGGAGCTGTACCATCTACCACCACGACCAAATAGATGGCACACAACATGGAACTTCCGATCCTAAAAGGATGAGGAAAGGGGCGTGTGCTTGCTGGAGTTCCTCACTGCGAACTGACTGCTCAGCCTGATTTCCAGCCACTCCAGACTTGGAGAAGTGGCTTATTATGGCTTTACAGTGGGGGCATCTTAGAGTTACAGGTCAGTGGGTGCTGTGATGGACATATTTACAGGTCTGTGGGTGCGTGTGGACATATTTACACGTCAGTGGGTGTGTGCTGGACATAGGTACAGGTCAGGGGTGCTGTGCTGGACATATTTACAGGTCAGTGGGTGCGTGTGGACATATTTACACGTCGTGGGTGCTGTGATGGACATATTTACAGGTCGTAGGTGCTGTGATGCATATGTTTAAGGTCGGGGGTGCTGTGCTGGATTGTTTACAGGTCAGTGGGTGCTGGATATGTTTACAGATCGTGGGTGCTTGTGTGATGGACATATTTACAAGTCAGTGGGTGCTTGTGCTGGATATGTTTACAGGTCGTGGGTGCTTGTGCTGGATATGTTTACAGGTAGTGGGTGCTGTGCTGGACATAGTAAGAGGTCAGTGGATGCTGTGTGCTATGTTTACAGGTCAGTGGGTGCTGTGATGGACATATTTACAGGTCAGTGGATGCTGTGTTGCATATGTTTACAGGTCAGTGGGTGCTGTGCTGGATATGTTACAGGTCAGTGGATGCTGTGCTGGACATAGTAAGAGGTTCAGGGGTGCTGTGCTGGACATATTTATAGGTCATGGGTGCTATACCGGGCATATTACAGGTCAGTGGGTTGCTGTGCTGGACATGTTTACAGGTCAGGGTGCTGTGTGGGACATATTTACAGGTCAGTCGGTGCTATACCGTGCATATTACAGGTCAGGGGTGCTGTGCTGGACGTAATTTACAGGTCATGGGATGCGTGTGTTGGACATAGTTACAGGTCGTTGGTGCTGTGTTGGACGTAGTTACAGGTCAGTGTGTGCTCTATTGGACGTAGTTACAGGTACGGTAAGTCAGGTTTGAGTATGTGCAGAGGAGACACCAAAGAAATAGTATAAAACAGCCAGAGACCTTCAGTAAGGACTACTTTTGTTTTAGTAGAAGAGCTGCCAGTTTGTGTTTGTATGCAAGCATGGCAACTGTAGATTTTTGGTGCCTAACTGAGCTGTCTAATGTACTGCTTCTAGTTTTGGTGCCAGGTAGTTGCTGTGGGGAGGCTCTTTTTTCACTACACCTTACTTTGCGTTTTGATGTTTAAAAAACAAGATTCAATATAGTTATTTCAGGATTGAATTGCCAAGTATGAAGCCTGAGGTTTTCCTCAGTCAATTTGCGTCTTTGAGAAAAATTACTGTGGGTGTATTGAACTAAATCTACCATAATTCTCCTCAAAGACACTCTCCAACAGCAGAGGGAGTCAGGAATGGTTGGAGTTGTTTTTAAAACATAGAGAACCACAGGTTGAAACACATGTAGCCAAGTTGAATAAGAATAATCACAGTATAAAATGCAATCAATTTACAATAATGCAGCCTGTTAATGAATTACGTTTCTGTCAGATGTGTCATACAATCAGGAGATTCAATTAAAGTTCTTATCGTTTAAAATGGTGCTAATTTGCACCAACCAATCAGATCTTATTAAAATTTGCTAACATCTTGATTGGTTGGGGCAAACATTAGCACCATTTAAACGATAAGAACTTTTATTGAATAACCCTGAATGTTTGTTAGCATATAACTTATTTACATGTGTGTGGCGAGAGATGGGAGTAAAAATTTTTTTCTTTAATTATAGAGTTCTGAGTATTCTAGTAAAACTAGAAGGGAATAGTAGAGGCGTCTTGGAACGTTCTCTTGATCTTCTTGAAACAGTACACGCATGTCCTTTTACTCTCACACATTATCTGTGAAGTGGAGTATGACTTGAAATGTGTAAAGGTGGCCATACATCAGTGCGATATTACTTACCCGACCGAGCGCTCACGCGACGTTCTGCAATCCTGCTTTAACTGTTTTAGTGTTATTTCTGTTCAATAGAAATGGATTTTTACTACTTTTCATAAATATAAATATTGTGTTATACATAACAGCTGGGTTGAGAGGTGTTGTCTACAAACCTTCCCAAACACTTGTCGTATCTTAGGAAAAGTCATTTTGAAACTCTTTCTTCAGTGCTTGTGATGTTTTTTTTATATTGGAGGAAGTGGTTATGGGGAAACTAAAATAAACTAAGATAAATTCAGAAAAATTCTGTGTATAATAAGTAACATACACATTGAACAATGAGGAGTAGTTAATGTACAGTTTAAAAAAGAATTGCCAAGAAACTGTTAGGACCCCTAATTTACAAAAAAAAATGATTTACACTACCATTTTATTTCTATGTTATTAAAAGATGAGCAATTGTTTTAGCTATTACATTGGCATTCACCTAAAATTACACATGGCATTATTATTTAAAGTCTAATGTGACTTTATGGGAGAGATAAAGTCCTCAAGCTTTTCTGGCTAAAGTTGTGAGTAATCACTGGGAATCAAAGGTGGACTATTTACTGTTTTCCACAAAGTACCAAGTGCATAAAATATGTCTCTGGTAATGCACTAACTAACGTCTTAATGGATGTTAATTTCTACATCCAGCTTTCTGCATTTTCCCCATCAAAATCTCTGAATTACCCTTCCTGCTGTCCAAGGGCCCGGACCAGCCAGCAAATTAAAACTACCACTTACTCCCCACAAAAGCTGGGCATATGAAGGTAACCTGACCCTTTAGTCAGCGTTCCCACTAAAACAGACACACCATGTGATTTTTGGAACAAAAAGGTCACAGATTTATTGATTACTAACATAAAGTTAACAATGACGATATAATATTAAAGAAACGCTAATCAATGCACATTCCTAGGCCCATACAATTCATATTATCTGACACTGGCACATTACTGTGATTACATGAATAAAAGCCTTTAACACGTCAGGTAACCCCGGTCTGGAAGGTCCTAACTTCTAACCCTTTTTAAATTTCTTTTAATTTCTTTCAATATTGTATGGGGGCCTAGGAATGTGCATTGATATCTTGTTCTATGTTTGTATAAATGTTGACCAGATCAGTAGCACTTCCACTAAGTGTGTTGTAAATTAGCAATAATTGGAGTGCTTCCACAATCATTGTATTATATGTATTATTGGGAGGCTGGTCAAGCCTCCAGTGGTAATAGCACCCCCAACATGCTCCCTTTTATGGGAGGTTCCTATGCTTTAATATAAAGAAACTGGATGGCCTCTTCCCTCATTTTAAAAAGCAAAGGGCTGGGGGAGTGACAGAGCCTGTTTTATGGATCCAGTGTGTAAGAATGGAAATGCAAAAGTTTGCTAATCGTATGAAAGTATAAAGACATTTAAAAAAGTTAGAAGTTAGGACCTTCAGATTGGGTTACCTTGACGTGGTTGGAAAGGCTTTTCATTCATGTGATCACAGTAATGTATACTAAAATCCCCTTCGGTTTATAAAGTATGCCAGTGTGCAGATATATGATGTTGTATGGGGCCTAGGAATGTGCATTGATTATCTTTTCTATGGTTGTATAAATGTTTGACCAGATCAGTAGCACTTCTGCAAATATAGTTGTAAATTAGCCTAATTGAAGTGCCTTCCACATCTTTGTATTGTGTGAAGAATATTAAAGGTATCTCCACTGGTTAAAAAAAAATTGTATTATTCAGTTTTATTGAAGAATGGGAGGTAAAGGAGCAATGTCTTACCTCTGTTCTCAATAAAACGTTCAGGATCTGGGAATGAAGGGTAAGTACTTACCCATTGTTCGCTCATCCGCCATATCCTCTATATTCTATGTGCATGTGCATCGTCTTGTGCATGCCATAGAGTACCAAGCGCCTCTTTACATAAAAAAACTGAAAAAAAATAAATTATTTTTTAACCAGTGGAGATACCCTTTAATTTGCAACATATTACAAACATTTTAACATATTTGATCAATACATTACAGTAATGAAATAACAATACACATAATCCTGTAGGTGGTTCCCTTGAAAGCACCGCTTTTCATTTTGCTGGGTTTTAGACAGCTTTTAGAGCACAGCGCCATTTCCGAATGTTTTGGAAGTAGCGCTGTGCTAACGATCCAAAACCTGTAGCATTAAGTTTGCGGATTTTTGCTTCGTTAGCGCGAAACCTAACGCTACGGCTTTTGGAGTGTAAAGTCCTGCTCCTTACCTTAGCCCATCCCGCGATGCAATAACTGACGTAATCTCGTTTACGGCAGTTATTGTATTGCGGGATCGGGCTAAGGTAAGTTACGGGACTGCATGTATTGAATCTCCCCGTTTGTCTTCTCTCTCCTTAACTCAACGCACTGACTAAATCCTACTTTTTTCCATTTTATGTTGTTAAGTCTGATCTTCCTGAATTGTTACATTTCTTTCATCCCATCATCCCCTTTATTATTTTTAAATTAACCAATCAGAATGTTCCTACCCTGCTTCCTTGATTGCCATGCAGTCTTTCTGATATCTTTCTCAGAATTAAGTGGGGATGCCGCTTTTAGTTGCCATCACAGATTGTGTAGTACACAGAAATATGACTTTTGAGAGCCTGAGTGTGTTGATGGGGAAGAATTAACTATTTTTAGAAGTTGTAAATGTTTTGTTTCTTTGTATTAATTTTTTTACCATGCAACAAAATGTTAATATGCTACAAACTAGCAAAACTTTATTCTTTCCAATTTAGCATTACTATTTATGTTATTGTAATCTAGTTTTTATCCCCCCCCCCCACCCATTAATAGCACCAGGGTCTACTACTTAAGATACCTATCAATAAGCATACTCAAGTTAAATAGCTTACATTTTATACTCATGTAAAATTATTTTAATAGAACCTGAAATAGCTCCACCTTGTGATAAAAATGAACAACACCTAATGTAAAAAAGAAAAACATATAACATGGGGGTGGTACACAGCACAACTTTACCACTTAAGTCAATCTGTAATCTTTGTCCAGTACTGTAGTTTTATAGCTTCCTAGTAGTTACACTCAAGTCAATACTAGTCAACTGTAATACAGTTAATAAAGGGTAGCCTAAAATAATGTATCCAGACCAACAGTATTTATTTTGTAACATTTTCCTGCCAAAATCCTCCAAAATGTGTTTTTCCTGATTATTTGCCTTAAATAGGCAATTCAAATGGTGTATCACTGCTCTCTTAGGCTGGGAACACACAGAAGATATCTCCTGGTGGGTGGCGGCCAGCCGTATGAGACCTCGATTGTCTGTTCATCCGGATCAGACGTTGTTTGCAAATAGCAATCGATATGCGGTCGATTGTTTGCAAATTCGTCGGGGCCGAATTTGCTGCACCAATGAACATTGTTCCCAGCCGAGCGTTCGCTCGTAGAGAGTGCTCGTCGGGACAAATAGTCCCTCCGTGTGTACCCAGCCTTACTGTGTCTTATGGCAAGTTTCTGTATCATAATGTGTAGTTCATTTGGATAAATTCCACTCTAATGTTTTGTGTGGTATGTGTATCTGTATATACAATCGTAAGGATACAAAACAACTATTTTGTGAGCTACCAATCGCAATGTTTATGGTTATTAGACTTTATGTTTAACACTGTTTATCGCTATACTTACTTAGCTTCCTGGGATCCCTAAAGCTCCTTATACTTATTCTCTCACCACCCTGGTCTCCCTGGTTCTTGTATCCTCTGCAGTTAAATGAGCTCTTATAATGCTTAGCGCTGCAGAGGAAGGGGGCAGGTATGAAGCCATATGTCATTGTCGTGGTGTCACTGCCCACTGCCATAATTTGTGGCTGCAACCAGAAGGAAAGCCAGCATAAGGGGAAGACCATGGGGAGAGAAAAGGAAGTACAAAAATCTTTGAGGGGATGGGGAAGGTAAATATTTTATGTGGTGAGGAGGACATGCACTTTAACCTGTGTGTGCAGTTGTGAAAATGGCAAGAGTCACACAGCCTAGGGGCAACAATGGTAACTGAAAATTACATAGATGTTTCTCTACATTGAAGTAGAATTCAGAGGTGACTGTTATAGCTGTCAGACAGTTAATAATGCTAAAAATTCCATTCTGATTATTTTCATTTTAGCAATATGCTTCTTTTTGCTGAGATTTAGAAAAAAACAACAAAAAAACATCTGTATGGTATAGAAATAGATTCTACAATAAGAAGGTTTCCATGTATGCCATTACAGCACAATAGGGCTATGTACCGAGAGCCATTATCACCCATATGCCTCCACTAGGCAATGCACTGAGCTGGATAACGTCTCTCAGTGATAGTGAATGTTTTTTTCCCCTCGTGCTTGATAGAGAAATAAACTGTAAAGATTACTTTTGGTGTTTTGCTGGAAATAAAATGAATATGTGGAGGGAACAGAGTATTAAAACTGTCAAATCAATGTTCTGGGGTCTGAGAGGCAGAATCAAAGGTTCGTACACGAGCAATCGTGGGTGCTGACCTGCGATGCCAACGATGTGTTATGAATGGCTGTTATGGGCGATATTTTCCCGTGTATCGGCAATTTATCGGCCGAACACGTGTTCGGGTCGGGAATCATTGCCCGATCCGCCAGGTGGATCTCCGAATGAGCCCCCGTTAGAGCTCATAATGGCCCATACACGGGATGGAGATTATCGCCCGTAACAGCCATTCATACCACGTTGCATCGTGGGTCGGCACATGTGATCGCACTGTGTACAAACCTTAACAAAAGGAGTATGTGTGCATGTCAGAGGATTGGTATCAGCTTTTTAGGATGTAAGGCTTTTGATCTGTATTACTACTTAAGAGCATGTGAATTGTTCTGTGTCATCCCGGTAAAAGGTGGATTATGGAGCTGACCCTTGTACCCACAAGTATTATTATATATATTTATAAAGTGCAAACATCTTCAGTAGAGCTTTACAATTACATGTAATACATTTACATTACCTGCCCCGAAGAGCAGAACAAACTAAGCACTTTTTTATTGGTTACAAACACAGTCACCGAGTCTTGCCCAGGGTAGTTTTCATAAATCACCCAGAGACACAGCTAAGGGAGAGGTAAGTCACAAGCTTGTTAATCTTTGAACATTTCCCTTTAATAAGGTACACTGATTCAGAAATGCATGTGCACTAATCTCTGCTAAGTTCAGGTACAATTCCATTACCCATACTCTGCAGATCGCAACACATTGTTTCTTTAAGTGTACTTATAAAGGGAATAAGGAGGGTATGTTTGCACATATTGAATAGTTGCAACTTGCAATATAGTGACATTATTATGACATCCATTATCCTTTAACATACACATCAACATTCCCATAAAAATTTATAATATGCGGTGCATTGCCTACTGAAATCATTACTACCTGGCCTCTAATCTCTACCTTCAATATCATTTCTCTGAGGAGAACAGCAAGAAGAAAAACTGGAATCTGCCAGTCTTCCTGAGTGCTTCAGCTAATACAAGATCTTTCTTTAAATACAAGAGGACCCAGGGCACTAACCTAGCAGAGGAAAACTGTATGTGCTGTAGCTTCAAAAAAACAATATTGGGAGGTAGGGATTAATCAATACTATCTCCCTGCCCATGGTACTTTTATTTTTGGAAAGTTATTTTTACAGTAAGTTATCTTTTAACTCTACTAAACCGGGTGTTCTATTATTCATTATAATTTCTAGGGACATCTTTTCGAGCCCACAAAGTTCAAAGAGCAGCGTTCAGATTTAGCCACACCCATTTACAGCTGCAACCAAGTGCAAGCCAATGCCCGTGCTGTGTGAAACATTTTAGGCCTCCTGGTCAACAAACCACACCATTACATACTAATAGAGATGAATACGCAGAAGACAGACAGATAGTGAGAGATTAAAACAGACATATAGATAACCACACACACAGAGAACTAGATAATTCTGTACATTGACAAATACAGATGTTCAGACAGATATAAATAGATAGCAGATACGTAATATCTAATGTAATGGTGTCTTATATGTCTCATTTATTACAGAAGGTGCTCAAGTACAATAAAATATTTGGAGTTGTACAACTAATAACATGATACCAATTCAGTAAAACAAACATATGTTTAAATAATACTTTCCAGGGCCTCTATAGTGCCCATAACATTCGTGAACATTTTTCTCATATTTCTATGAATGTAGACAAAAATACCCAAGTCCAGATTTACTAAACTAATAACTCTATCCAAAACAACCGATGCTGCATAAAATCAACCAGTGGATATGAAACTATATAATCAGGATTTTGTCTGTGTGTAGAGAATTGTATCCACTGTATCCACGTAAAGCTAAAACATACACGCACATACTACACACACATAATTTCCAATGGGCGCACTTTTGCTAGTATTGAATAGAATACAATTACTATATAAAATTGTATAACTTTACACATTGTAAAGCAGGGGAACCACCCCAGCAAGACTGGAGCCCGGGCCTGACACACACCCCTCCACTCCCCCAGTGCGGGACCGGCTATACCCTCCAAAAGATGCACGACCAGCTGTTTTAAACAAGCTGATTATGTGTATTAAGTAAAGAGAGCGTGATCAGTTGTTTAAAAGAACTAACGGAGGTTTTTAAAACTTCCGCGGTTCTTTTAAAAAACTGATCGCACGTCTATTTACTTTATATGCATGAATAGCTGTTTAAAAATAGCTGGTTTTCACATCTTTGAGGATATCGCAGGCCTCTTACCTGCTGGCTCCCCGCAGTCGCAGCCCTGAGGTAAGCACTGCTGGAAAGTGTATATAATTAACACAAGAGTTTCTTATGAAAGCTTAAGTTTGTCATGACATACATTAGCATTGTCAGGTGTGCCTCAGACTGAAATAAATATGCAAAGATCAATGTGTTTTTGCATGAAAAACTATAATTTGCACTTACTGAAACCATTAAAGGTGCAATCAAATTTAGTTGTGCAAAATGTGTGTTTGTATGACCCCGGTATTCCTGCCCTACAATAAACTGAACCGCATATTTTGTGTGTGACAGATATCATGCCTATTGAGACATCTTGATTCGTCAAAATTGACTTATAGGTCTGATTTAATCATAATGATATCAAAATATCAGTTGTTGTTGAAAATATTAAGCAAAATTTAGTTCCTGAACAACCAAATATCATAGCAGGCATGCTCCCAATTTAATCTGTCACAGTATCCTAATATCCTAGATATTGTTTTTCAATCTGCCAGAATCCCCTAAAATTGCTTTAAATCTGCCAGTCCTCACAGATTGCATTCCACCTGCATACCTTTAAATTACCCTTTTTATAGTTACACTTATAGAAACCACAAGTACAAGTGCATTTAATGAAACCATCAATTCCGAAGGTGAGTGAAACTTGAGCACCAATCCGGCTCCACATTTTGTTAATTATTTAATTAAGCATTGACACAAGAATGAGAGCTAGAATTTGACTGAAATCCAGGTGGTGAGACTCCCTTACTATATGATGAAGTTAAATTGGTAAAATGTTAAATCTACGATTTACTGTACAAATGACAGGAAAAAAACAAACAATTCAAATCAATACTTTGAGTTGGAAACACTAAGGTGATGGAAAAAAAGGGTGTACACATCCTTTAATGACTTAAAGCATTGGCCGTGGTAGAAATTATCTGCTATGTCCACAGTGTGGTCACCAGAGAACTAGATACATGTTTCTAGGCACATGTAAGTCAACAGATCATGACTTTAACTTGGGGGAAACACATGTGGATCATTAAATGCAAATTTTTTAAAACAACGTCAGCCGAAATATAAAATAAATTTTTTTAAACTAATACAAACTTACTTACATTTTCTTTGCAATCAATATGTCAGTGGAAATGAAACACAAATATAAAATTCTGCATATATCTAGATGTACGTGTACCAATACTTTTTTTTTTACGAGTAGCAGAGTAGCACGAGCCTGAGGCATTGTCACTAATGTTAGGTTAACAGATGCACGTTGCTCTCATGAGGATCAATCTGTACTCAAAATGCCCAGAAAACTGAACATAAGACAGGCAAACCCCTGGAATGCCACCAAGGGTCAAAGAGAGAGGCTGCGTGAGACAGATCTATGTTTGATCTTAAAGGACAACTCCACCTTCCATAAGAACATCTTTTAGAAAAGAACGGCCCTCTTTAAAAATATGTTGATATCATCATACTTTGTCCTATGAATTCATTACTGTATGCCTGCTACTTCGTGATGCCTCATGGAAACTGAGCAATTTAGAAACCTGTACTGAGCAGGTACTGAGCCTGGGCATGCTCAGAAGAGGCAGATAGGGGATTACATCAGTCATTGGCTGTGGGTCTACTGTCAAATCCATAAACTGACAGTAGCTCACTGAAGAACCAGAAGCAGAAACAGGGGAAACCGGACATTGTGCGGATTTCAGGTTTAAACTTATATATTTCACATTTGAAACGATTACCGTTTAGGTTTTTGGGGGTGATTTACCTGTTATGTAAGTTTTAATTTTAGGGCTGGACTGCCCTTAAGCTGGGTACACATGGTGTGTACTTCCTCACGTCGGCCAGGAGGAAAGTTGTGCTTTTGTCCGATTGGATAAGCGAATGGTCGTCGGTCAGGGCAGACAGAAGAAACCATACAATATTTCGACAACCGAATTATTGTATGGTGCGTACCCAGCTTTAGGTTTATCTGTCAATATGCATTTCTGGTGGTCAATACATCTGGACAGATTTATAAAAGAACCAAACCCATTTATCATTATTCTTTTCCCACACCAACATCACTATGTTTGTTTGTTTTTTTAAAAAAACCTCTTGCAGTCACTAGTAAATCTCATGCTTCTTGAACCATCACACTTAGGTATAGAATGCACAATAGAAGAGGAATTTTTCAATGGTATCACAGATTGCATAAGAAGGGCCCTCTAAAGTGGCCATAATTAGGCCGATTTTAGTACAATTCGACATACAATCAGACATTTCCATCGATTGGCCGAAAAATTGCACATTTTCCCATTCTATCATGCGACATTAGATCGTAAAATCGATCGTAATACGATCGGAAAGTCGTTTTTTTAAGTCGATGGTAAAATGATTGTAGTTTTTCTGAAGTCGATTAAATGTTAATGCAATGTAACCTCACATGGACGACATTCGACATTAATCACAAACAATTGAAGTCAAACAATATTTATGTACATCTACATACATTAACATTGTACATCTGTCTATCAAAGATCGGTCGTTTAAGATCGTAATCGATTGTAATAGTGTATGGCCACCTTTACTGGAGCTAGAGAGGGAATTTAAAAAAGACAACATTTATGGGCAAACGGAGAAATTGAGTTGAAGACTACAAAAAACGTAGAAAAAATAATGTAATTAGGAGGAAAGGAACATAGCGAGCATCAGCAAAAGGAAGAAAGGGATGCGGAATAAAGAACACATAAGGAGCAACACCAATATAATCTCTCCAGTGTGTCTTACTTATATGTCAGTAGTGCAAAGCAACCATACCATAAACCTTAACAAAAATTACCCACATCTCCAGAGACAGAACGTAAAGAAATTGTAGCTAATATTGCACAGCACAGTACGGTAATACAAAAAAGGGCCTCATAACTGTCCTTTAATCAAAATTTCACTGATAACTGCTGATACTGAATGAAACCAACTTGACACTAATAAGTATGAAAAAGATAATATCACATTAATTGAAGGGGAAGTTCAATGCAAATACATTTACTTTTCAGAAAAAAGGGCAGCATTTTTTCATCCCAATGACCTTAATCTGCCAATTCAGCATTTTGTCTGTGTTCAAATAAATGGTTTCCGAAATACTGACTTCCTGTTTGCAGGACCCCTAATAGAGACCATTATGGCCTTGCCCATGACCCAGCGCCTGGGTTGATTCAATTGCTCAGTAGAGATCTGAGCATGTTAGACCCATCCAACAGCCAATCGTAGAAATTACTGTTAGGAAACATTCCAAGCATGTGGGGCATTCTGGGAAGAAGAAGACCGTTAGAAACCTGAAATGGTCAGCTCACTAATGTCAACAGCAGGGAAAGCAAAGGGTATGAGATCAACTGATTTTTCAAAAGGAAGGTAATATGTAAATAACTAAGTATGCTTTACACAAACTATCAATTTAACACATATTGATAATTTCCACTGAGCTGTCCCTAAAGAACAACATATGCTATTAAACCCATAATCCTAATCCCCACTTCCCACCAGAAACATAGATAAAAACCTAGGTAGAATACACACTATAAAAGCAGCAAGTATATACATGGAGACCTGAAATGTGCAAACAGTGCAATGTACTCTTGAAGTCCTGAATAGTTCTAAAGTAGGAATCCCCACAATCCTGTAAGGTATACTGATCATAAATAGATACAATTGGAGTATATCATGCTATGGAGAAAAGGCCATGCCAACTGTATCCAAACAAAAGTCCGGGACTTACGGTACTGGACCTCTTCACCCGTCACCTGATACAGTCCCGGTGTATCCACTAGGTGTATCCACCTTAGTGTATACTAAGGGGATACACCTTAGTTTACACCAAGCTTATCACTAAGGTGATAAGCATAGGACCTTAGTGCATACGCCGGGACTTGTAGGAGGACGACATTACGGAGGAATGCCAAATGCCATTAAGGAGGAAATGTCTTCAGGTGGGTGAAGAGGTCTGGTAGGGGAAAGGGATACAGAATGGAATAAGGAAGACAATGAAATAAGGGGCTTAGGATAACAAATGGAATAAAGTAGGAACAGGATATAGTAAGGAAGAAGGGGGAATAAAATGTATTCAACAATTAGGAATAGATAATTTGGAAAACTAGGAAAAACAGAGAGGATATTGGGGCAAATAATGGAATAAGAGAAAGAACGAAGCAGAGTGGTAAAAGGGGAAAATGGGAACTAAAGGGCTACAAAATCCTAGTCACACTAGGCCCTCACCGCTAGTAGGTTTGGTTGTGCACAACTGCATAGTAACAGTGGCGTAACTAGGCAGGCAGCGAGACATGGTGCACATCCCCTGGCTTGTTTTCCCCAGGAGTGGATGAGCTGTAGCAGACCAGGGAGCAGTACTTCTGGTAAGAGTTCCCCCAATCTGATTACTCCCAGGGATAAGGACCAAGCATAATAAAACCTTAAAGGGCAAGTCCAGCACGAATGAAAAAACTTATATACAGGTAAATCACCCCCAAAACCCTAAACTGTAATAGTTTTGAAACCTGAAATATATAAATCTAACCTGAAATCCTGCACAATGTCCTGTTCCCCTGTTTACTTCCTGGTTCTTTCAGTTAGCAACTGTCAGTTTGGATTATGTCGTGACTCAGCCAATGACTGAATGTTAATCCCCTATCTGCCTCTTCTGAGCATGCCCAGGCTCAGTACAGGTTTCTAAATTGCTCAGTTTCCATGAGGCCTCCAGAAGCATTAAGGCATACAGTAATGAATTCAAGGACAAAGTATGATATATCACATATTTTAAAGAGGTCATTCTTTCTAAAAGATGTTCTTATGAGGGTGGAGTTTGTCCTTTAAGGTTCATACACACGTTCGATCAGGGGTGCCAATCTGCAAGGAATGATGTGTACGAACAGGCCGTCTCGGCCGATAATCGTCCCTGTGTATGGCATTTTATCAGCAGAAACGGTCGTACGGTCAGGGATCATTGCCCAATCGCCGGGCGGATCTCCAAACTCGCCCGCTTTCTGCCAATAAGTGCCCACACACAAATGCCATTCGTACACATTGTGCGTCGCAGTCGACACCCGCGATAGCACATGTGTACGACCCTTTACTCTGGTACATTAGAAGGGAGGGTTGTTGGTTTTTGACTTTAGTTTCCATTTAAGTAAAGAAAAATCAGAGAGCAAAGGCAGGAGAATAGAGAAAAACACAATTGCCTATACCTTCTTCTTTTACTATATGAAATCAGTGATCGCTACTCTGTATTGTGTTGGTATAATTGCCAACACAGTTCTCTTTCTATATGGTGCCTGTATGTGGTGCGCTAACAATTTTTAATATGGCAGTCTCAGCAGGCCTTTTCTGGTAGGAAGGTAATTATATACAATATACACAAATTCGTTATTCTGCTGGCTGACGAGGACCCCCTTAAGGATCCCTTGAAGTCCTGATAAATAAAGGGCAGAAATAGCTTGCACCACTGTATTTTGCTACTTAACAAATTATGCCATAAGGGTTAAATAGCTGGTATTGATTTAACATTTAACTACTGTAATGTACTACTTACTTCATAGTAGAAGTCTTTTTTTTAATATTAATACTCACTTCTGTTAATAATCTATATGACTCTTATGAAATCCAGCTACTCTGGCCCTTGTCGATGGTAACTAGCAAAACGAACATGCCTATTTACCCCCAAATGTGCTTTGTTTCAGACTGGTGATAGGATGTGACCAAGTGATCCAACTTACAGTAATTCTACGTATAAAAAAGAAAAACACACAAAAGCTTTTGAATAAATGACCTATTAATAAGATAAAAAGGTACAGGATCCACAACAATCAGTGTTGTATAACAGGTTTTGTGCAGAATGTGCAGTTCCTGGCCTGCATGACCTATAAAATGCTGAGCAATATTAATTAATTGGTAAAAATTACATCAAATACCTTCCTAGCTTCATTGGAGGTGACTTTAGTTCTCCGTAATCAAGGTTACTATTTATAACAAGGCGCCTATTTGGAATGTATGTGCTTCATAGACTGAACTCCTAAACTCTTTCAAAGACTGTTCAAGGCCATAGTAATGTAATAACCAATGCAATGAATGTCAAAACATACACAAAGATAAAACAGAACCCAGCTGATTTATACAATAGATTTTGACTTCAGATAGTATAAAATTCTTCAGCCATTTCTAATTTTTTTACATCGTGGTACACTGTGCTCTCTCTGCTCTGAGGGTGATATTCAAAGTGCATTGTGCTGGCATTTCTTTTTTTTTTTTTTTTTAGAAAATTCAATAGTTGGTGTATAATAATTGTAAATGATATTAACACAAATGTAATTAAATGCAATGCAAACGGCCTGATCTTAAAGGAATATTTCACTCCCAAATTGATCTATTCCTTTAATGTATTGATTGAAGCCCAGGAGGTTAAGGAGAAATGCCTTACCTCCAGTTCTTCAATCAATAACTCAGGTGCCAGAGCCGAAGGTAAGTATATTTACCTTTCTTCCTCTGCAGAACTCCAAATCTCCGACCGCTTCCTGGTTCGAATTCTCTTTAGCATGCATGCACGATAATGTATGCTAGAGAATTAGAACAGGAAGCAGTCAGAGCTTTGGAATTCTGCAGCGGTGGATCGTGCGAAAGGTAATATACTTACCTTCGCCCCTGAGTTATTGATTAAAGAATGGTAGGTAAGGCATAGCTACTTAATCTCATGTTGCTTCAATCAATACATTAAGGAATAGTTCAATTTGGAAGTGAACTATTCCTTTAAATAATTAAACTTATTAATTGCTGCCTTTACAGTTTTTGGGCAGATTGTTGTTTTAGTTGATTACACACTGTACACACCCTGCTCTTTCTAATCCAGTCCTAATGAGACAGAATTTTGCAGATGTTGTCTGTCATCATTTAAAGATCTCCCATGTGTTGTACTTAGCTTAAGTACTATGAGCTTTGGTAAAATTATGAGAAAATAACCTTGATGCCAAGGATTTTTATTGTAAAGTGGTGAGATTGTTGAAACAATTGATAAACCTATTAATACAAAAGATTGGTTTTGAATGCCCGAAATGCTTTGCTAAACAAATAACAAGAGCCACTCAAGCAAAAAATTGATGATAAGACATATTCACGCACAGATGACAATAGTGTAGCCTTGCTAGTCATCTGACTTTAACAAATCAACCATTTAGCTCTCTGAAATGAATACTACAGGCCGGTGACATCTAGTTGTTTACAGAACTTCTTTCACCCGCCACTCATATAGCTAACCAGTATCCATGCTTAAAGATAGCCCTGACCTATTGTTCCGTGATAACTTTAGTTCAGTGAACTGCTGATCTTGTGCAAAGCTTCAGACAGGCAGACCATCACAGTGGGGGAAGGTTTTTTTCCCTCTTGCTTCCTATTGTGCCCTTATTATGCATGGGTCTGGTTCCAGTTCATGTAGGGAGATTGTGCCCATATGCAGTTTTAGTCAAATTATTAGCTACAAATTATAGTGTGGGAAAACCCTGGAAAAACAGACAAATTAACTGAAAAAAATTAATTAACGCTCTGATTCTTAAGGTTCTTTTTGATCAAGAGGGCCAACCGCGATGCATGAACGTGCTTTTCGTCTGACAATTGTGCCGTTTATGGGTTCTTCTTTGGAAGAAACGCCAATTTGGTTGGGCCGTTAACAGATCTGCCCGGTGGACAATCAACGAGTCCCAACTGCACATCGTTTCACCCCCCAAAAAGCGCCCATACACAGCACGATTGCTTGGTGAAAAAAACATATTCGGATACACATCGTGCATCGTGACCCCAATGATACAGGGGTGTATGTGTAGGGAGTGGGAAGCTTTGTACACATGTACAACCGAACTATTGTACCCCTGAAAACAATCTTGTTTGGGAGAAAGAAATCCGCACATATCTGCCTAAATATAAGGTAAAAAAGCAATGGTAACTTACTGTACATGGCTCTTGCCCTGGGAAATGGTCTGGGGAACATGTACATACATCCAGAACTTAAAAAAAAAAAAACTTTCCTCACGATCGCACTGTTTTTCGAGCTTCCGAATTTTCAAGCCGCATTAAAAATTTTGAATTATACAGTAACTTACTGCAAATGTAACCAATTCTGATTGAAGAGAATCTTATTGGTTAGTATACCAATCAGATTCTTTCTGAAATAATCTATTGTATCCAATCAGAATTGCTTACAAATAAAGGCGAAGTTTTAAAACCCTCCAGCTTGAAGCCCGTTGTTTGCAGTGTATATGTTTTCAATTCAAGGACTGTGGCACCATGCTTAAAGGCCACTGACGTGGAGCTTCACTAACGGAGGGGGTAGGAGAACACTCCCCTTTTTCTATTTTCTATGGTTCTATTTCTGTATAGGTTATGGAGCACTAAAGTCAAAGAAATAAAATCCGAATGTTTGATAATATAGAAAATTCAATATTCGTATAAAGTTCAGAAGTTCAAAATCCAGAATAGTTCGGGTCCATTTAAACTGTTAAACTCGGGTTCAAGTTCGGGTCTAGTCCATCTCTAGTCATGACCTTCCTACTGTGCTTCTTCAGAAATGGCCCAGCCCCCCCTAAAAATCCTGCACTTGCCCCTGGATTTGAAGCATTCCAATGGGCACCAGGCACGTAGCTGCCATTGGTGAATTTGATACATGAAAATCTAAAATTTTCAAACGTAGGTTAGGAAAATCCGAAAAGCGGATTCCGGACTTCACAGATCTCGGATATCTGCTGTTGAACTGGGTTCGGATTCGCAATCTGATCCATCTCTAGTTAGTATGCAAATCAGATTATTAGAAAGAATCTGATTGGTATGCTTATGGAAGAATCTGATTATAAACAATCAGAACTGGGTTACAATCAGATTAGAATCTGATAGTAACCAATTCTGACAGGAAAATGTGAGTGTGTTAGTATACCAATTAGATTCATTCTGAAAATTCTGATTCTAACTACTGTAATCAGCTTTGGTTACTTACTATCAGATTCTTTCAGAAAGAATCTGATTGTCTGTTCCCCAGACAAGGTCCAAGGGCCATTTACAGTAAGTTACTGTATCATTTTTTCAAATTTTTTGAAAATTTTTATATATTTTCTATAATTTTAAATTATCGGAATTTATTGATTTTCTGATTTTTAGCTTCAGATATTTCCAGAATGTTAGATGACGCTCTTGTCATTTCCTCTTGTTGGCTTCACATATCTTAAAACCTTGCAGCATTCATAGCCCCAGTCCCTAGTAAAAATTACAACTCAATATTTGAAAGAATAAATATCCTATATCTAGCCTCGCCAGAATCTGATGCGCTTAGAATGCCGCTTAGGCATTCTACTTACAGACCCCGTCTGTAAGACGTGGGGCATGCGTCCGCCCTTCCAGACCCAGTTTTAAAATCTATACCAATGTGCTGATACAAGTTACAGAACAAGCAAGACAGAACTTAAAATTATAAGTTCAATACTTACTGTCCTGTAGGTTGTATCCCACTTCTGACACCAGTTGAAAGAATAAATATCCTATTCTAGCCTCGCCGGACTCTGATGCCGCTTAGACCCACTAAGAGACCTTTTACAGCGCCGGAGATAGAGTTGAACCACACATTTTTGTAGCAAAAATCTACTACTTTATTTAGTTATTACATTGGGTTTTCACAAAAGAGAAAAGGGGGCGTGGCCCAGACACAGTGTCTGCAGATGACATACTAAAACCTTGGAATATGAAGATAGAGTCAGGCTGACACACAATGTGGGAGGCAAAAGACCTGAGCTCAGAACATTTGGAAACAAAACATCTGCAATAACACGATAATAATATAAGACAAAATGGAGTCAGAGAACAAAATGGCTGCTATTAGGCTAAGTGATAATAGAGAATATAAAAAACCTAACAAAATTTACTTCAGTTTAAAAACAGCAGACCGAAAACATTCACAGAAAACATTCATAAAATCAAAATGGCTGTGCACTGACGATTTTTAGCTTTTTAGTAACTTACATGCGCTGCATTTTTAGTTCTAAAAGATTAGTGCCTCGTTGCATTTGATTATTAATAGCAAGTTTTAAAAAATATGTAAAAAAAAAAAAAAAGAAATTAATAAAAAAAGTGAAAAAAAAAAAAACCTGTGGGTAGCTGAGGTTAAAGTGAAATGAGTTACAAAAAACAGAGGTGAAAACAAGGTTAACATTAAACACAAAGCTGGATTCCAAGTGGCATTTAAGTGATGACCAGCAGGTCAAAAAATAGAAAGAATGTTTGGGAAAGAAATAATATAGACCATGCATAAGGAAGAAATAATACATAAAACAGAATAGCAGTATATAACAGTGCTCATCTTTTGGGCAAGAAGCAAGATTGTCCCAAATTGCAGTTGAGACCTCTAGGTTGTAAGGCGTCAAGGGAAAAATTCCAGTAGGATTCCCTGTGCAAAAGCAAATTATGTCTGTCACCCCCTCTGGGCAATGGAGGGATGTGATCGATTACCATCCCTTAAGGTCAGTAATGAGATGTCTAAATTTAAGGAAATGTGTAGCCACTGGAGTGTCGTCAATTAGGATTTAGAAAATGAAGTGAGATCAGCAGGTGGTTCGTAGGGTAGTTGCTATGTCGCTCCTGTGGCGTTGAAACTTTTTTAAAGGGGCCAATGGTCTTGCCAATGTAAATCAAGGAGCATGGACACTTCAGCATGTACATGCAGAAATCAGTAGTGCAACCTTAAGGTTAAAATTTTTTCCAGTGTAGGGATGGTTAAAAGAAGTGCCAACAAAAAGTGAGTTTCAAATGTTGCAGTTACAGCAACGAAAGAAAAAGTCGTCCTTTTGTATTTAGAGACAGGGTCTGCTGTACAAGCTGGGAGTAAAGAGACCGGCTTTTTTGGTAGACACAGTGTGGTATGACCTTGGTGTTGGGGCCTAAGTTAGGGTCCCCCTGAATAACAGGCCAAAATTTCTGCAAGGTATTCTTGATGGCTGTCGACTTGGTGGTGAATCTTGTATAAATGGAACACATGTAAGAATGTCTTTTTAGGGCCGGGCTGGAGAGCTTCCATTCTAGCTTGTTGAACAGGTCAGGTGGATAATTGCGAGAACAAATTTGTTGGTCATCGCATCCAGAAAATGATCTCTATTCCTAGGGTTGTTGCAAATACAAGCAACACGGATGAATTGGGATATAGGTAGACCTTTAAAAAAAGTGAGGATGGAAGCTGTGGCTGGATAAAATAGTGTTGCAGGTGGTCGGTTTGACATACAGGGAAGTAAGTACCATCAGTAATGCAAATCTGAACATCAAGAAAGAATACAGTTGTATGACATTTGCAGTAAATACATCTTATTGTCTAAGCTGTTCGTGAACATTATGTAAATCCTTAGCCTGATCTTTGTTGTATTTGTTTTCTTTCCTTTAGGTGATGCAGTTGAGCTCCTTCCTGTACGTATATAAGGCCCTCATTGTTCACTTTCTTTTATATTTGTCTGAAGAAGGTACTACTGTGTACCGAAATGTTACACAATCTGTGTAACAATGCAAAATACCGTGTATAATGCAATAAAAATCCATGGGTTTGCAAGACTGATGTGCATGGTCTATATTATTTCTTGCTATATACTACCACTGACCCTGGTGTACCATTGCATTGGCTAACTACTACCCTGTGTGCAGGATTACTCTTAGAATGTTAGAGAAAGGTTCCAGGCCCAGTGGGATTTGTTGATGTATTGTATACATAAAATATTCCACAACACTAGAATATAAATGTTCCAAACGCCTTTTGTTATTTGTTGTGATATTGATGTATCTTAAAGGGTAACTGTGGTCTCAAAACACGTTAGGGTTAAATGAAAGCCTGCAGTATTTCCTTTATAATGAGCTGACAATCCATCTCTGCTGGAGCCTGTGAGACATACATTGGGGTGAAGGTTCAAACTTCCTGCTCCAGTAGGTTAAGTGACATACATGACCTCTGCCCACCCGTCTGCCCTTGGGGAGAAGCATTAAGTTAAGACTTAATGCTGGGGAAATCAGGAAGTTCCTGGGGGAAAAATTGACAGTTGAGAAGGACAGCCTATTGATGCAGACTGAGGCTGGTCACATGACTACAAGCTGGTCACATGGCTAAAAACAAGACGAGTTCAAACAGGAAGTACCTTTCCAGCAATAACTTCTCACAAATTTTTCTAGAGATGTGATTTAGGTTTTATTTGAAGGTACGATGGAAGGCTTTTTATATAATTTTTACTAGTTTGGAAGAATTGGAGAACCACAGTTACCCTTTAAGCTTCTTACACATGTGTGATTGCGCACTCTCGGTGCACTAATATGAACGGCCATTTCGGCCAAGTATTGGTTAGTGTATGGTCGCTTGGGTGGTCATTATTGATGATCTGGCATTTTGGCTGAACGAGCGCACATACACTTATCAATAGTTGTCCGAAACCGCTGTTCGTACACCATCGTACACCCTCTTAAATTTGTACATTCTAGTGAAAGAAAATGCCTAGATATCTTACACTGTAGTCAGGAGTGCAACATGAATTGTGTCAATTGAGGGCGTTAGAAGCAGCATTTGTATGTTTCAGAAATGTATCAAGTCTGCCCTGTGATTGGCAGCATAGAGATCTGTATCAACATTAAAGGACAATTATACTTACCATTTCCACGATCCATTCCTGCAAAGTACCTAGGGTAGGCCTAAAACGCTAAGTCCTCACCTCCGGGTACTTTACAAAAGTCCTGCACTATTTACTTGTAATCTCCCTCGTCGCTCTGGTCAGATCCTCCCCAATGGCACTGTCAGTGACAGCCGGGAGGCAGCAATGGGAAGACATGAGTGGGGAGGATCGGACGTACCGGAGCGACGAGGGAGATTAGTGCAGGACTTTTGTAAAGCACCCGGAGGTGGGGACTTAGCGTTTTAGGTCCTACCCTAGGTACTTTGCAGGAGGGGGGGAAAGGAACGAGGGGGAGGTGAGTATAATTGTCCTTTAACCCTGCAGCTGCCTGAGGTGATTTCTGCGACTGGGTTTATATTACGGTACTTACTGTACCTACTACACTGTGAGGGAGCTTAGAGGTGGTTGTACAGCTGACTGTCAACATTTTATATATATATATATATATTATATATTATATATATATATATATATATATATATTGCACACAATCAGCACTCCCCAAGCGGGTGCACTTCAAATCAGGTACAATAGAGATGAACAAAGGCACTCACGGGTTCTGTTAAAAAGAACTTTTATTCATTCAGAGTAAAAGCGCTATATCTACGCGTTTCGGCCTAGACACAAGCCGTCCTCAGGATATGACGCCACTATGCCTGAGACAAGATTTATACCCTATTCCCCAGGTCCCACATGATGAGGATACTTGAAACTGTTAAAAACCATTAAAAACATTAAAATATGTACAATGGCAACAGTTAATAATGCAGGTATACAATATAACAAGTTATAGACATAACTTATATCAAACTAAGAGGGAGAGAGAGAGCAAATGTAACCAATTAAGTTGCCAATACCTGCAAACATGATACAGCAGTTCTATACTACATATGAATTCCATTACATGGGATCTGACACCATATACTGTCAGAGAGTCTGTACTTATAAATAGCAATTCAAAGACAATTGCTCGTTCAACCCCTTGGCATTAAGGTATCAAGCCGGTGATCCAACGTGCCTGTTTTTTGAGGAGCAGTTTGTCATGGTCGATGTTAGATTTAATTTTGCTTGCAGTCAGCCCGTCAAACACCATACACTTCAAGAAAGAATGTGGATGGGCCATTTTCTTAAAATGTCGGGCGACAGATAAATCCACGAATTTCGAATTGGTTATAACAGGGTTGGCCGCTACTGAGAGCTAATCGTATGGACGAACGGTGGTTAGCCATCTGTTCTTTAAACATTGTTTTGGTCTTACCAATATAATACAACCACATGGGACACATACTTGAAATATACGATGAATTTACTCTAACATGAGAATTTTGTCTAATGGGTATATCTCCGTTGGTGTGGGTGGGCAAAATCTTCTCCTGATGATAGATCGTCAGTGTTATATCAATTGAGCAGCGATAACACCCTAATTTCAAATTCCCTCTGCGAGAAAGCTCAATACCCCTCCATCCAACTCAGACTAGTATCAGTGTGAACCAGATAGCTTGCCAAATTACGCCCCCTTCTGAAGTATGTCTCACAACGAGTATTCTGAAAGGGAGATGTTTATCCTTATTAAGAAGTTCCCAATGATTATTGGTGATGGTCCTCGTACGTTTACTCTGGGGGGGTGTACATATTTGTGTAGTGTTTTTAACAGTTAAGTCTCCTCATCATGTGGGACCTGGGGAATAGGGTATAAAAATCCTGTCTCAAGCATAGGCGTCATATCCTGAGGACGGCTTGTGTCTTGGCCAAAACGCATAGATATAGGCGCTTTTACTCTGATGTGAATAAGTTACTTTTTAACAACCCGTGAGTGCCTATCACTCCTCTCTCTCTCTCTGTCTGTCTCACTCTACTTGTAGAAAAAGAAGCCGGTAATGGAAATATTCAGCAAATTCTGTCAGATCACCGACAGTGTCACAGCTCGATTTTTGAAAGACACTAATGGTAATAATGATGCAAATGTGGATTTCTCTGTAAAACAGAACGTGGACCACACAATCGATAAGGCGATAATTTATTGGCATGTCGAATTGCCCGATCATCTGATCCAGGCAAATGAGCGACTGACAGTGTTCACCCGCCTGTTGTTAGTAGTAATCCATTTAGGATCCCCACCTTGAAAATCCTGAGCTTGCCACTGGATATTCTCCTTGAGAACTTTAAAGGGTTTGTACACTGTGAATCCACTTAACTTTACTAGATAGCTTAGGCTTTAGATGTAACACATTTATTCGCCCCCTACACATACCCTTTCCTCCTTCAAAGATTCTGTATTCCTCCTCCTGTTTCCTGGCGTTTTTAGCTCCACCCACACGAGATGTGAAAATCCCTTTGCTAAGCAAATACTGGGACCTACCTACTGTTTGCTGGGGGCTGGGACCTGGCTGGGGGCTGGGGGGTACACTTGTTTGTTGGGGCTGGGCTGGGACCTACCTACTTGTTTGCTGGGGGCTAGGACTACCTACTTGATTGCGGCTGGGGCGGAGGGGGGAGCGGTGGGGGGGGCTCTGACGGGGAGGGGGGGGGGGGGGGGCTCGGGGGGGATGCTTGTGTTGGGGGGGGGCGTGGGAGGGGGGGGGGGGCTGGCCGCGCGGGGGGCGGGGGGGGCGGGGGGGGGGGGGGGGCCGGGGGCGGGGCGGGGGGGGGCGTGGGGGAGGGCGGCTGGGGGGGGCGGCACGGCTGGGATGGGGGGGGGGGCGGGGGGGCGGGCTGGGGGGTGGCGGGGGGGCGGGGCGGGGGGGGCTGTGGGGGTGGGTGGCGGGGGGAGGGGGGACGCGGGTGGGGCGGGGGCTGGAAGGGGGGGCGCTTCGGTGCATGGCTTGGGGGGGGCGGTGCTGGGTGGTGGGCGACCTACAACTATTGCCATTTTCTCAAGAAAGGGGCTGTGGGACCTACAACTGTTTGATATTGTGGGGGGGGCTTAGACCTCCTACCATGATGATTGCTGGAGGCTTGGGAGATCCTACTTAACTTTAATGCTGGGCTACGGGCCCCCCCCCACTAACCTACTTGCTTTGTTTTGCATGTTTTGTTGTTGTGTTGAGCTTACTCCTGGTTGTTTTGTTAGGGGTGTGGGAGATACCTACTTGTTTGCTGGGAGAACTACCTTGTTTGGGGGCCAATTATGGATTACTAGGGGCTGGGGGCCCTTTACCTACTTGTTGCGGGGGCTGGGCTTGTGACCTATCTACTATTGCTGGGGGCCTGGGGGGGGACCTACTTACTTGCTTGCTGGGGGCGGTGGGACTTTGGTGGGGACACTACTGTGTGCTGGTTGCCTACTATGATGTGCTGTTGGGGGTCTGGAAACATGTCCATTCATTGCAAGAGGAAACTTATAACCATTCTTTTGGGGGACAATTATTGTACCAATCACTGGCTCTTGTCTCATGCCATGCATACGTTCTGTACTCTATGTAGGGGGGAGGAGACGTAGGTGTGATGACTCGTAGATGGTGTGTTGTGCCAGTGACTGATGTGTTTGTCAGTGGCTTGTTTTGTCTGGTGTCTACATAGATTCAGGGGACATCCTTGAATGCATGCATAGCCCATTTAAGTGTGTGCTGGGCCCCTATTTGCGGATGAAGGGCACGCGGTGCCAGGCGCCCATTTACATGCAAGACTAGCTCACTCCTTGTATGCATGCATGGCCCATATGTTTGTGTTGGGCTCATTTGTACAAAGAGCCCTCCTGTGTGCAGGGGATCTCCTTGTGTGCTGTGTCCTCCCGGGGCGTGACAGTAGCCAAAGGACCACAACCACTTACAAATTGAACAACTGTCTGGTATGAATTGTATACAATAATAACAGATGAGATTGGGGACTACAGATTTTACCAGAATGCTCTACCAAACATTTACTTTCCTGCAGATGTTTTTTAAATATTTTCTTTGACTAAACATGTGTTGGGGTTAAAAGGAATTTTCATATGGTTAGGCTAGCTTTAGCTAGTTTAATAGGTTTGTTAAGTTAGACATAGTCTAGTTAGGGCCCTGCCAAAAGAGTCACTTGATGTGGTGGCAGGTTACAAATCTTTCGCCAACATCTTTTATTTAGAGAAAGTATGTTTTATGTGTTATAACAACGGAGAACTGTATAAATAAATGTTTTCAAATACAAATTATCAAAGTGTTGCCACACCCAGCAAAGAAGCCACATCTACACAAAGCCACACCCACTTTCCACCCAAGGGCGGGATTCAAAAGTTGTTTGTTAAGGTGCTAAAAACCCTAGGGACATCCCTGAGGCAGGGGTTAATGTCTGAACGACCCCTGGGAGAGTTAATCTGCAGGATCTTTGCTCTCTGGGGACCGGTTTCTCTATTAGATTCCCGTTCTGTTTGTCTGTCCTCAGCCTCGTCCCGATTAAACACTCACAATTGCCGATCTTCCTTAAACCCTGTAGCCTGGACTGCGGATTCTGGCCGGTATTTGTGTCTCTGTGTGTAGAGAGACTCGATGTTCAGTTGCCTCCGGCGGCGGGCAAGGATGTGTTTGGCCAATGCCCATCTCTGTGACAGTTATAGGAGCCATTACTGGCTGAGCTCAATATGCCTTCATTGGTTGAGACTTTTTTTAAACATTATTATGCTCAGTCATTAGTATAAGATGTTACACTGTTTATTGTCTATTTGTCTATATAGGCCAGACGTTTTTAGGGGAATTACAGGTGCCAGAATGCCTTCTTTCTGCTGTCATGATATCTGCACTCTGGAAGTGACGGAAGATTTTCTGTATTTTCTAAGAATTAGGATACTCACAATCCCGAGTGTTTGCCTATAGAAAGAAGCATACTTTAGTACAGAGAGACAGCCTTGGCCGAGGGAAATTTTTGGGCATTTCCGAAAA
Source organism: Hymenochirus boettgeri (assembly GCA_019447015.1). Lineage (NCBI taxonomy): Eukaryota > Metazoa > Chordata > Amphibia > Anura > Pipidae > Hymenochirus > Hymenochirus boettgeri. The sequence continues at coordinate 107,878,398 of CM033470.1, read as the reverse complement.
ATCCAGAGTACGATGTGTGAAAATTTGTCGGCCTCGGGAGCACTCGGAATTGATGGATTTATTTTCCTTTGTCACACCCGTGTGTATATTGTGTGAATTAAATCTGCTGGATTTTCCTTTCCTTCTGAAGTGGTGCAGTGATATTCCTTGTGATTTGCCAGATATGGGAGGAGGACACTTGACATCACCAGTATACTCTGGGTATATCCACCAATGAGAAGGAGGTAATACCGGAGCCGCAATGAGTAAAGTTTGTTTCAATTCAGAAATCACTGGGCCCCATAGCAAAATGTTAAATGGGCCCCTCCTTAGCTCACAAACAAAAAACTAGTTTAGCAGCTGCATCAGTCTCAGCAGCAGCAATCCCCAGATTCAGAGCACAAGAATCACGTGCCCATTTATACTCACCATTTCAGCATAGTATTAGGCATCTTGGAGCTGTACCATCTACCACCACGACCAAAACCCCCCTCCACCTCCCCCCCCCCCCCCCCCCCCCCCCGAGAATCACCGAACCTGCTTCTGCCTCTTACTGTCGGTTCTCACTGTATGGGAAACTTACGTCTGTTCTCACTGTATGGGACCATAACTGTCTCCCTGTATGAGACCTTTACTGTCTGCTCTCACTGTATGGGACCTTTACTGTTTGTTCTCATGTATGGGACCATAACTGTTCTTCCTGTATGAGACCTTTACTGTCAGTTCTCACGTATGGGACCTTAACATGTCTGTTCTCACTGTATGGGACCTTAAACTGTCTGTTCTCCCTGTATGGGACCTTTACTGTTTGTTCTCACTGTATGGGACCATAAACTGTTCTTCCTGTATGAGACTTTACTGTCAGTTTCACTGTATGGGACCTTTACTGTCAGTTTCACTGTCTGGGACCTTTACTGTCTGCTCTCACTGTATGGGACCAAACTTTTCCTGTATGAGACCTTTACTGTCTGTTCTTATGTATGGGACTTTACTGTCTGTTCTCACTGTATGGGACCTTTACTGTATGTTCCACTGTATGGACCTTACTCTCTGTTCTCGCTGTATGGACCTTTACTCTCTGTTCTCACTGTTTGAGACCTTGCTGTCTGTTTTCACTGTATGCGACCTATTTACGTCTGCTCTCACTGGATGGGGACCTTACTGGTCTGTTCTCACTGATGGGACCCTTTACTGTTCTTTCTCAATGTAAGGGACCTTTACTGTCTGTTCTCACTGTAAGGGACCTTTACTGTCTGCTCTCACTGTATGGGACCTTTACTGTCTGTTCTCACTGCATGGGACCTTTACTGTCTGTTCACACTGTATGAGACCTTTACTGTCTGCCCTCACTGTATGGGACCTTTACTATCTGTTCTCACTGTATTGCACTAGATTGCTCAACCAAACATGTTATTTTTTCACATTTTCTTTACTAAATGTGTTAGATATTGTTAAAAGGCATTTCGTACGGTTAGATTAGCTTTAGATAGTTTGTTAGGTTAGACTAGTTAGGTAAGTTAGGGTCCTGTTTTAAGAGTCTACTTGATGTGGTGGCAAGCTCTTTGGGCAAAATTCTTTATTCTTCTGGAATTATGGTGTGGATAAATTTCTACTTATAGAAACTGTATAAATAAATGATGCCAAGTTCATAATGGCCACGCTACCACCCACAAAGCCACATCCACACATAAGTCACGCCCACCCCGTTTCGCCGGCGGCACGCACAGCAATCACAGTTTGGCTTAGGTGGCAAAAATAGGAATCCAATCTCATGAAATGTGAATCTTATAATGCTTACTTATTTATTGCGGTGGTCCGGGTGTAAGAAACCCCAGACCCCTCGTTCCTCCAGATAGCAAGATAGAACACTTCCAATAGGAATTCAACAATATATATTCGGGACTTACCCGTGTTTCTTGGTGACCCAGGGTGGAGAGTGCCCCAGGTCCGTCGCTTAAGACCAAATCCCACGGATACAACAAAAGAAGAAAACGGCGCTGCATCAACCAGGAAAAGAACAAGAGAACTCGGAAACAACATGAATGAATGAAATCACAGCTTTATTAACAATACGCCTGACGCGTTTCAGACCCCGGTCCTTAATCATAGGTAGGACCGGGAGGTCTGAAACGCGTCAGGCGTATTGTTAATAAAGCTGTGATTTCATTCATTCATGTTGTATCCGGAGTTCTCTTGTTCTTTTCCTGGTTGATGCAGTGCCGTTTTCTTCTTTTGTTGTATCCGTTAGGTGGCAAAAACCCTAGACACACCTATGAGAGAAAATAAAATATTGTATCTAAGCAGTGGCGCAACTAGGAATTACTGGCCCCCCAGCAAAACTACGATGGGGCCCCTATTCATGCTTCATCCGCAGTGATTTTCTGGAAGGAGGCTATATCTATCATAAGAAAAATAAGATTGGGCTCCCGGACTCTCCTGTGGTTGCTCCCCCTGCTCCGCTAGTAGTTATACCCCTGTATCTAAGCCCAAAATTTCATGCAGAATAATTACTCTAGTTAAAGTAAATTTATTTTTACAATATTTAACTTTCACTGTTCATTTAGGTGATACAATCTTTATCTCACGTGTGTATGTAGCTTAACAAATTAATAAGTCTCATGATAGATCTTCATACTTCAAAACTCTTGGATTGTTTATAATCATAACATTCACCAGTCATAAAATATAGAGTACTGGTACTGGACCTTCTAATGACTGCAGAATACAGTACTGTACTGCCAATTTTTTTTAATTGCCACTGTTACCTGAAAAACTGTTTTCAGCAGACACACAGGGAGTCTGTTCCTGCTTACTCTGGCAAAAGGCACAGAAGTGACAGTTCAAAGCCCTATACTACGTGCAGTATGACAGCGCACCACTGGATTGCCAGACAAGAGGCTACAGTAATTATTTCTATGGTAGACAGGAAAGTGGAATCAAGCCTTTTTGTCGACCAGTAGATCCAGATTTATTTTTCTGTAAGCTGTTGCCCTGTAATTTTGTGACAACAGCCAACTAAGTTTATAAATTCATCCCCAGAATAGAAAAACACTTTTTAAAAAACAAATCATTTAGAAATATAAACCTATTTGCTCTGATTTATTATTACCTAAACAAACATGATTACATAAAACAACTGACATAACTTATAATAGCAATTGTAATAAGTAGTTACAGAAGCTTGACTATTTAAATTCTGGGTAAATCTTTCCAAACATAACCTGTAACTATATCCAAATATATCGAGGTAAATAAAATGGGAACAGTCTAATATAATTTTTTTCAAAGCAGTTATTTTTTCAGCTTTTCAGTAAATATAGGATATGCTTGTAAATATTTTAATAGAATGTATGTGCACGCTAGTGACATTTTTGCATGACTTTTTTATGTCACACAAGAGATAATAACGGAGTGCCTACAACTTTCGGTAAATTCCAGAGAATCTTTTGCCAAGGACATGTTCCAGGCCTAAATCACACAGTCCTATGACAGGAAAAAGGTGATTTAGCATAAAAATAAAGGAACATTTTCTTTAAAGTATTATAACTAAATGCAGTAATATATTGTCCTACACTGACCACCATATTAATAAATAATTTCACTGGAAATACAATGTGGGGAAGAAACTGTAATATCCCAAGGAAACCCAAAGCACAGGGAGAACATAAAATGTTCTTGCAGATATAGTCAAGGATGGATTTGAGTCCAACACTTATCTATCCAACGTGCTTCCCTTAATGAGTCAAATATAAATATTGTATATTGTAGAGTAGAGCAGTGAACAGATACAAGGCAATGCACAGAGTGATGCTAATTCTCTGGAGCTATTGCTTTAGCGATATTATGATCGGGTAAGTACCTTACCTTCTCTCCTGGCTCCTGCAAGTTTTATTGATGAATGGGAGGTGAGACACAGCTCCTTTGCCTCCCGTTCTTCAATAAAACTGAATACCAAAATTTTGTTTAAACCAGTGGAGATACCTTTTAAAATTGGCTTTTAGGCTGCGTATGGTAATGTGTGTAAAAAGCGTGTTCGCAATGCAGCGTATTTCACATCCGTTAACATGATTTTGCGCTGCAACTTCAGTTGCAGTAATTAGCTATCGGAGAGCTAGCGTTCCGCACACATAATGGTGATGGCAAGATATACTAACGCATTGCAAAATGCGATCTGAAGAACATGAGAATTGCTCCAGTGTGGCCTAGCCCTTAGAGTTGCGACTATCAGTGCAGGCCACAATGGCAAGATTCTTATGCATAATGCATGTGAGAATCATATTCCAGCTCTTTTTAATGTGGGTGACCATACTGTATGGGCTGTGGCTGCGATCCGTTTTCTGATCACAATTTTTCTTGTGCGAATTGCATGTACTCCGATAACATATTATTGATAAAATTGTAGTGCAAAAACACAATAACGCTTATGAAACACACCCCATTGCAATCAAGCATTTCACATGCATTACTGTGCACTGATAGTGTTGCCACAGCTTAAATCAGGGAGGTCCAACCTGCGGCCCTCCAGATGTTTGAAAAACTTCAAACTTAAACTCCCCAGCATATCCTGTGGTTGTCTCATTCTTTTCTTCTGCAATAAGAGGAATGCTGGGAGTTGTAGTTTTCAAACATCTGAAGGGCCGCAGGTTTAGACACCCTGTCTTAAATTACAATTACCATAATGATGCATTATGCTCATGATACTGAATGCAAAAGCAGTGGCACAGAGTTCATGTCATTTAAATTAAATTATACTGCACAAAGGTTACAGTGTTCAGACCAGTGCCCATAAATTTATGGCATGCTAAACTGCACTCGTAAATTTTCCAGTAAATTACTATGGAAGTTACAAGCAGCGCTTTACAACACCCAGTATATGTTAAATGCACCTCAACTACACGGAAGGTAAGGAATAAAACCCATCATGTGTTTACTGTAGAGAAGAGAACGCTGCTGACTCACAGTGACTACTAAATGTATAATCACTGTGATGTAAAAAATAAGAGTATTGTGGTAATTTTTCTATGGACTAACAGTTTATTAAGTTGAAACGGGTAATGGTGGGAGCTATGGCCAAGGCACTACTGACTCCAGCACACCCACAAACCCCCCCAAATTCATCAGAAAACAGCATCTTTAAAGGTACACTACTTTTTTTTTTTTTCCGAACAGATTTCACTGGGAAGACTAAGGGGCATATTTATAAAGTTCGTTAACTTTTGCGGCCGTTTTCGCGGCCATAACGCATGAATCGCGTTTACCGCGATTTATAAGGCCCGAAAACGGCCGCGAAAAGTTAACAGCGTTAACCTTTCGCGCCGATCACTTAACCCGTTACCGCCGCTTCTATTTATAAGCGGCGGTACTGGTTTCGCTCGGCTAGTATCGGCTGTTTTACTTCGCCACCTTGAAGGTGGCAAAGTCAGCCGATACTAACCTCCCGGCGGGGGAGGGCAGGCAACCCGCGGCGGGTGGTCGCACCGCCCCGGGAGACACGCCCACCCCGCCCACACCCCCGCGGCGGCAGCGGCGACCACCGCCGCCGCCGCCACCACTTCAGCAGCCCCTCCCAACCCGTTCCCCGTTCGCGGCAATCTCGGAACGGGAGGCTAGAAGGGGCTGCCGGAAGGGGCCGCAGCAGGTGGTCGCGACCACCCGCCGCGCACCCCTCCCCGGCAAACCCCTCCAAGCCCCCGCCCGGCCGCTCCCGGGAGGGACGGGAGGGAGCGCTGGGGGGTGGAGGCTCCCTCCAGCGGGGCCCTGAGAAGGGCCTTTTGGGGCTTAGGGGGTCCCGCAGCTCGAAACGGGACCCCCCTCCCCGCCCTTAAAAGGGCCCTTGCGGCACTGACAAGTGCCTTTGGCGGGGGTCCCGCAGCTGAACCGGGACCCCAGTGCGGCTCTAAAAGAGCCCTTGGGCGACGTCTTCTTTCTTCCAGTCCCGGCGACACCAGCTCCGCCGAGGCCGCCGACCCCCGAGAGGTACCCCTGCGGCCGCCAGGGGTACCCCGCGGGCGCCGGCGTCCTCACGAGGCCGATGTTGCCGGCGTCTTGATCCGACGCGACGTCTTCGGGCTGGCGACACCAACCCCACTCAGGTCGCCGATGCAGGCAGACTCACTGCGGCCGCCAGTGAGCCCGCTGGCACCCCGCGGCCTCAGCGGAGCCGATGTTGCCAGCCGCTTCTTTTTCTTTCTTCAGCCATCTACGCGATGGATCTGAGTTCCGCGGCGGAAAGCTCTCTTTATATAGGTTTGCAGGAATCCATAATCCGTTTCTGATTGGTCAATTTAATACTTGTTTACATTAACCAATCAGATTTCTGGATAGATTTCGCGACCACCTGCTGCGGCCCCTTCCCGGCAGCCCCTTCTAGCCTCCCGTTCCGAGATTGCCGCGAACGGGGAAGGGTTGGGGGGGCTGCTGGGAAGTGGTGGCGGCGGCGGCGGGTGTCGCCGCTGCCGCCGCGGGGGTGTGGGGCGGGGGCGGCGGCGGGGGTGGTCGCCGCTGCGCCGCGGGGGGGGGGGGGGGGGGCGGGCGTGTGCCCCGCCCCCTTAGGAGCGGCGTGGGAAGGGATATTTTAGTCCCTTCGCGGCGATACTATATAGTATCGCCGCGAAGGGGCTTAAAATTACCGCAGCACATCGCGGCCGCGATAGGTATCGCGGGAATAGCGCTCGCCGTTATAAATACGGCGATAGCGCTATTTTCGCGGCCGCGATGTGCGGCGGAAATTTTTTTGCGCTAACATCGTTCCTTTATAAATATGCCCCTAAGCCTTCCCAAGCCTTATGCAAAACCCGCCTATGGTGAGCAGGGGAGTTTTTAAAAGGGGGAGGGAACAAGGGGAGGCAACTTATTTCCCAGGCAACAGCAGCAGCAATCCACACAGCAACAATCCGGAGCAATCATCGCCCAATCTTTAGAGGATTTGGCCCGGCGCTTCCGTGAGGCAGCTCAGCAACAAGGTCCTCAATGGATCCAGAGCCATTTGGAGGGACTTTTGGAGGCAGAGGCTACACTAGCTCCCAAACGTACAGGACGGCATGGTAGGTGTTCGGTTCGGCCATCTCCCGAACAGATGCGTGCGGCACGACCACCTGGGACCCGTGCCACAGCAAGTTCAGCATCAGGACCTAAGGCACACAGGAGTCAAAGGAAAAAACAAGCCTTCCTTAAAGGGCAGGAGCTTCAGGACTGTATCCTTCCACAAGGACGGTAATAAGTGGGTATGGGGAGGGGATCTAGCAGGGACCAAACTCGACGGTAGTTCCAAAAAATAATAGGATAAGCAAAACAGGGAGAGAAAAAAAAAAGTAAAGAACAAAAGGTGCCATGGAAAGTGTAGAGGGCAATAAAACAAGAGGAGAGATAACAGAATAATGAAGTGGTCAAGAAATGCAAGGGGGGAAGAGAAGGCAGGGAGGATCAGAAAAAAACACACAGTAAGAAGCAGTATAATGGTTCATACACACGTGCGATCGCGGATCCTGACGCACGATGTGTATGAACGAACGTTTCGGGCAATAACTGGCCCGTGTGTAGGCCATTTATCGGCCAAAACATTCATTTTCAATTATTCATAATGTGAAAGGAATCCCATGTCCTGGTTTAGACCATTGTTTTTAGAGTCAAACAATAAGATCATTTTAGCTTGAAATGCTTTTCTTTCTTTAGTTTTGCTAAAATGTCCCTTTAAGATTTGGACCTGAGGACCAGATGGGTTTACCGCAGAATACTACAGAAACTTCCTAGAAATATTGGCACCACAACTCACAGAAATTTTCAACCTAGCACAAAAGAAAACCTACAGGCTACAATAGTAATCATACCAAAACCTGGTAGAGAACCAAACAAGGTCATAAACTACAGACATCACTTCTTAACACAGATATTAAATTATATGCTAAATGTCTAGCAACTAGATTAGAAAAGATTTTACCCTAACTAATACAAATGGACCAAGCTGGATTTGTTAAGAACAGACAAACTTCTGACAATACTAGAAGAATATTTAATCCAATTTGTATAAAAATATCAAATCCCAGCAACATTATTAGCCATAGATGCTGAAAAAGCTTTCAATAGGATACACTGGACCTATCTTTCCTTAGTACTAGATAAATTTGGATTTAATGGACAAATCAAACAAGCAATATTAGCTCTATATTCACAACCCACTGCCAAAATTCTTAGCTCAGGTTTGTTATCCAAAATAATTCCAATTACAAACGGAACGAGACAGGGATGCCCATTGTCACCACAATTATTTGCTTTATTAATGGAACCTTTTGCCCAGGCAATAAGAGAACATACACAAATATATGGAATCAAAATAAATAATAATGAACACAAGATTAGTCTGTTCGCAGTCGATGTTATAATGATCTTAACAAACCTAGAAGAATCGTTAAACACAATTAAAACACTACTAAACGAATTCAGCAATATTTCTTATTATAAAGTAAACGAAACAAAATCCTCTATATTGGGTATAAATATTTAAAATAATCTTAAATACAACATCTGTAGGCAACATTCCTATCAATGGAGAACAGACAAACTAAAATACTTAGGAATACATTCAAAACAAATTATGAACCACTCTTAAATGATATGCAACAAAATAAAGACAAATGGAATATCCCATTCTTAACATTAAAAGTCTGATAAAGCTCACTAAAAGTTGACAAGCAGGAGGAATGAATCTTCCATTATTCCAAGATTATTACGAAGCAGCAATAATCTCACCACTCAAAAACTGGAGGAATGATAGAACAGAAATATCTTTGGGAAATTGGAAAAAGACCTAGGGGCATATTTATAAAAAAACGTTATTAACGCAAAAAAATTACCGCCGCACATTGCGGCCGCCAAAATAGCACTATGTATCGCGGCTGCAATGTCCTGCGGTAATTTTAAGTCCCTTCGCGCTGATACTGCACTTAGCGCAATGCGTTAAGTACAATATCGCCGTGAAGGGACTTAAAATCACTTCCCGGCACCTCTGCTAAGGGGGCGGGGCATGCACCCACCCCGTCCTCAACCCCCCCGCGGCAGCGGCGACCACCCAGTCCCAGCGACACCAGCTCCACTGAGGCCACCGACCCCCGAGAGGTACCCCTGCGGCAGCCAATGAGGCCGATGTTGCCGGTGTCTTGATCCGACGCAACGTCTTCAGACTGGCGACACCAACCCCACTCAGGTCGCCGATGCCAGGCAGGCTCACTGCTGCCGCCAGTGAGCCCGCTGGCACCGCCGGCCTCAGCGCAGCCGATATTGCCAGCCGCTTCTTTCTTCTGCCTTCAGCCATCTACTGCGATGGCATCTGAGTTCCGCGGCGGAATGCACCTCTTTATATAGGTATGCAGAAATCCCTAATCCGTTTCTGATTGGTCAATTTTTTTTACATGCTTTACATTAACCAATCAGATTTCTGAAAAGTTCTGAAATTAACTTTTCGCTGCCGTTTCCCAACATTAATAAATCGCGTTAAACGCAATTTATGCGGAAAGGTCGGGGAAAACGGCCACGAAAAGTTAACAATGCTTTATAAATGTGCCACCTAGTCCCACACCATTCACTTAGAGCAATTCTCTCCTCATACCTATTCTGAAATAAAAAAAATATAACTACAAATTACAAAATCCCAGATACTTAAAATATGGAAGACTACAATTAAAAAATATAAACAATATTAAGAGCTTAAACAATACACATACCTGGACACATTGGAAGAGATGATTCCTTTCTTCTCATTGAGAGTCTGGAACAAAGCAAGAGAAATAACAATTAAAGACAGTAAGATTTTTGTGCGTAACCTTAAGATAACTATAAGTAAAAATGGGAAAAATTTACAAATTTTTCATTTTTTTTACATATTTTACCCATAATTCAAGATTTTTGTGCGTAACCTTAAGATAACTATAAGTAAAAATGGGAAAAATTTACAAATTTTTCATTTTTTTTACATATTTTACCCATAATTCCAGTAAAATTTCCAGAAAAGTTACAAAATTCTGTTACCATGTTAAAGTAGACTTTGTGCTGAAAAAAACAATGTATAATATTCCTGATTTACTGCAAGGTTTCCTACTGTAAAATTAGTCTAAAGCGATTAAGGGCAAAATCCTGAAAATTCTTCTGGCAGTTAACGCAAAAAAAAATGAAAATCTCCTGGCAGTGAAAGGGTTAAAGAAATAGCTCAAGGAAATGAAATGTACACATATACACAACTACAAACTAAATATAATTTCCCAAATAATAACCAGTACAAATATATCCAAATGAAAATCTTTATGTATAAAAATCTTCCAAAATCTCCACACACAACACTATCAAACGAAACTACAAAATATTTTTCGAAAAACTGTGATAGCACCAAAAAAGGAATAACAATAATATACAAATCACTAAGCAATAGAATGATCCTACAAATTACATCTAATATTCTCAAATGGCAAACAGATATAAACCAAATATTTATATTAGGTCAATGGGAACAAGCCATACTAGCCCCATATAAATATAAAAACTGTGCTTCACACTGGGAAACAAACAGAAAGATTCTATAAAGGAATTATTTAACACCAGTGTTATTGCCATGTATATATAAAACAACAGACAGGCTATGTTGGAGAAAATGTGGACCTGAGGGAAATCTAATCACATTAATGTAGCACTGCCCTAAAATAAATAAACTGTAGGGAAAGATTTTTCTTATGATATCAAAATTAATAGGTTATCCACTAATTTCCAACCCTGAGATGGCTCTAATAAATGTAAACCTGGAAGAACAGAATACGGGAATTCACATGATGATATTCCATATTATTCAAGCTACAAGATTGGCTATACAAATAAATGGAAGTCTGACAATATTCCCTCAATGAGAGAAATTAAAAATAGAATAAACCTCAACAAACAATATGAGGAAATATTTAGTTTAACAAAAAATACGCATCTGAAATATCCAGAAAAATGTGAATTATGGATATAAATAACAAATCTCATCTACTTATCATTATTATTATTGTTATTTATGTGAAGATTATAATTATAATTGTAATTGACACTGATAAACCTGATGAATAATACATTGAAATGTTTATTTTACTGTTTTGTATAATATTTATAAAATTCTAATAAAAAGATTAACAGGGAGATTCAATAAAAGTTCTTATCATTTAAAATGGTGCTAATTTAGTCCCAACCAATCAAATGTTAGCTTTCAAATGTTAAATAAGATCTGATTGGTTGGGGCAAAATTAGCACCATTTTAAACGATAAGAACTTTTATTGAATAATTGTAAGATTGTTAAAAAAAAAAAAAAGATTTGGACCAGGAAGTTTTTCATAGTGTGTCCAGGCTGTGAAAAATGGTGTCCTACAGGGAAACAGTTTCTATCCTTGTCATGGTGGGTGATGCTACTTCTGTGGGAATTCATCATCTTTTGCAGTTTTTGGCCAGTTTCTCCAATATATATTGCATCCTCATGTTTGTTGCATTGTATTAAATATACTACATTGCTGGATGTACAGCTATAGGATTACTGGATGTGAAAAAGTTCTGTTATCTCTCCTCTCATTTTATTGCCCTCTACACTTTCCTTGGCACCTTTTGCTCTTTACTTTTTTTCACTTAGGTTTTTTTCCCCTTTTCTCTCCCCCTTGTTGTTTTGCTTATCTTATTATATAAGTAGCTTATTACTTTCTGTTAAACCTTTGTTAAAAATCAGTACTGCTCTGACCTGATGAAGGGGGTATAGCCCTCGAAAGCTTGTCAACTAAATAACTGTAAACTGTTTGTCCATAGAAAAAGTATCACAGTACTCTTATTTTTTACATCTATATATTATTGGACTAATATGGCACTAGAATACTTTTCTGTACTAAACACTGTGAAACACGATTCAAGGTTGCATAGCACTCAGAAAATGTAAAATCCTGCAAAGTGGCAAAAACAAACTAGAATGTCTGTAATGTATTCGGATACACTGTAGAGTGGCATAGTGCCCAAAATTGTGCAATGCAACTAAAAACACTTCATGTTTCACTTCAGTACGAAATATAGTTCCCCTGGAACAAACAGTGCAGTGGCAACACTACCCATTAAGTACACAGTGTCCATGCCCAGTAATTAAATATTCTTCAGAAATAGTGACAATGAGTGAATTAAGCCAACAAAACAAATTAGTGGAGGAGAAATCTGCCTTGGCATTCATTTAAAACAAAATAATTGGTAAGAAATAAAGTTTACTTAAAGGGCAACTGTGGTCTATGTACAAGTTAGGGTTAAATAAAAGCCTCCAATCTTTCCTTTAAAATAAGCCTGGACTACATCTCTGGGTGAAGCCTGTGAAAAATTATATTGCTGTGATGGTTAAAATTTCCGCTTCCAGTTTGTGGAGTGACATCACCTGACTTCTGCTCCTTCCCTCTGCCCCAGGGGAGAAGTATGCTAAGTTAAGACTTATATTGCTGAACCTCCTAGCAATAACTCAACCTAGAAATGTGATTTAAGGTTTAATTTTCAAGGTATGATATGAGGATTTTTATATAACCCTAACTCATTTGGAACAATTGGATATCACAGTTACCCTTCAATTTTGTTTAAATTCCAAATTCAGACCATGTGCAAGACAATGTACAGTATATTAGTTATGGTTCCTAACAATAAATACAGAAGGTTTTCATGAATCATAATATATATTGGGATTCTTGCCAGTATCTCCAGTCTATAATGTTTGTGGCTGAGAGCATGTGTTTCCACCAATGTGCTTAATTATTTATACAATGGGAGCTACATACAGTTTAGTTGCACTGTTTTATGCTTCACAAACACACATTTTATTGTGCCATTTTTTTCAGGTGATTTTTTTTTTGTTTAGTACTTTGTGCTGCACAAAGCACATGTATGAAAAATGTCGAAAAGTCATCCGTTACAACCTTTGACCAAGCTTTGAAAAATAAGGAAACCTTAAAAACTACACATTTACTAAGGATAAGAAGATTGAATTTGTCCAATGAGTTACTTTGTATGTACCTGTGCTTAGAGGAGGGGGGACTGAGAGTGAGTGTAAAGCAAGGAGCAAGCCCCTGCAACCAAGCCCCAGAGAGTGAGTGGGAGACAGGGGGCTCCATCATCATACTTTCCTTATATAACTTAGGTTGCCCAACCTAAGCCACACTGGGGGCCACACTAGAGTATTTGGGTAAATAGAGGGTGTTATAGTATTGTCACCTAATTTTTCTTTTTTTTTTTTGTTCATCCAGTTTCTAAAGACATGCACAAGATATACTATAGAGAACTATTCACGCTCGTTCCTGGTAGATTGCTCATTTATCTTGCAAAAGGCAGCCTAGTGTACACTTAACTGTCTGTCAAAGGAATGTATGGAATTTATTGATTTATTGATAATTAGTCCCTGTGTGTATTGGCTAGTTGGGTAATTTTTTAACTGCTGGCACCAGTTGAGTGTTCTTATCATTTTTGATTAGTATATCTACAATTCATTTCATTCTTATCTTTGCTTTTGAATGTACAAACCTCCTTTCATAGTTTTATATTTCACTCCTCTTTCTTTATCTCTTTCTTAATTTTTGCATTCCTGCCTAGCCTTCTGGGATATTTTCTTTTCTTTGTTGTGTATGGGTTCCATTATAAAGCAAGGAACTAAAAAAAAATCCAATATCTGTTTATTCAGTTAGATCAACTGGACTTGAAGTTTAGATCTTGAAGATGTTTCGCTAGTCATCAGACTGGCTATCTCAATTCAGAATTACTTGTACAAGAATCTGTTGGCAATTCTTAATTGAGAAAGCCAGTTAGGTGACTAAAATTACCAAGTTCTATAGAATTAGAAGTCACCTGTTTCATAATAAACATTCTTTGACATGTGACTGAAAATGCTTTGAAATTAGATGGGTAAAAAGAATAATGTCTATCAACGTTCATTAAGGATGAATTATAGGACATTTTCCCTCTAAAACAGACACAATAGTTGTGCTTAAAGGGCATGTCCACCCCCAAAACTATAATTCCCCCCACTACTGGCCCCACCATGTAGTGCAATAAAATCCTTACCATACATCCCAGCTCCAAATGGTTCTCCTGGAATCCCCCCCAAAGTCCCAAAAACTGGCCACCATATAGGACTCTGCCTCCTGTCTCCCCTCCAGGAGAAGTTTGGCATGCGCACTGCAACAAACCCCCCCTCCCTCCCTCTCCCTCCCGTTTTGGAATCCCTCCCCCTAGTGTTAAACCCCTTTGCCCAATATTAGCTATCCTTTCCCTAGCTCCAACATCTATAAAAGATTTTACTGGAACTCCCCCAAACTTTACTTACCTTACCTCTCTCCCCTGGCATTCTGTGCAGTCGGCAGCGTGTTCCATGCAAGCAGAGGGCCGGTTTAGTACGCTGTAGGAAAGAGGTAAGTAAAGATCGGGGGAGTTCCAGTAAAATCTTTTATGGCGGTTTGAGCTGGGGAAAGGAAAGCTACAAATGGGCAAATTTTGCAAAATGGGGTGGACATGCCCTTTAACTCTAATGTTATGTCAGGGTCAGGGCAAAAGATCTGTCTAAGCAGGAACTCAATAGGGCCGATTTACCCAGAGGCGATGGGCAAATTTTTGGAGTTTAAGTCTTACTAAAAGGTTCCCTACCAGTTAACGTGACTTTAAACCCATATTAGCGCAAAAGACACCCAGTTACGCAAAAGACATCCGTGCATGCGATGCTCACAATTTAATATTGCGTTTGTGCTAATTTTAGCGCTGGATTTTAACGCCAGCTAAATCCAGCTTGTGTTTAAATCCTGCTATGAGTAAATCCCTTTTTGCAAACACAATATTGAATCGCGATCGGGCTCTGGGTAAATGAGCCACAATAAGCCTGACAGAGGGATCCTGAGGGTTTTAGCATACCATGTATGATTCTAAAGGTTCGTACACAAGTGCGATTGTGGGTGCCGACCCGCGACGCACAATGTGTATGAACAGGCGTTGCGGGTAGGCACCTGCGATCACATGTGTGTACGAACCTTAACACTCCACAGTGCATACAATTCATTACAGGTGCTACTTGTATGGTGCTGTGTTAGGTTGAAAAGAATACCTGAGTGTGCTCTTAATGAGTTTACATTCAGTTTTGAGAAATCCTTTTGTAGTTTGAGCAGTGGGAATTGATTACAGGGAGATTCAATAAAAGTTCTTATTGTTTAAAATGGTGCTAATTTTGCCCCAACCAATCAGATCTTATTTAACATACAAAAGCTAACATCTGTTTGGTTAAGAACTTTCATTAAATCTCCCTGCATGTTTATTAATCATTTGGTGGGGCTTATACACACTTCCCCAGAATGTCCAGCTTCCTCCCAGACCACCTAGCCATGTCTGAACTACCCAAGCCAGACCTATTCTAGATAAGACTCTGACGGGACTCTCACGGTCTCAAATAAACAAAATAGTTGGGAGATATTTTTTTTTTAAAGTAATATGGTTCCAGGATAAACATTTTGCCAATACAGTTGTAGGGATATTGGATTGCATTTCTTTACTGGTAGGGGATATGAATATGAATTATATCTCTGCAAACCCTGCATTAAACACCCACAGATTAAAAGCTTTCAAGGAATTTAGCTTTAAATCAAAACTTCTAGGTCCCATTTGTAAACAAACCTGATGCTCTTTTTACTTCTCCGCAAGGGATCTCCTTCCCTTCCCCACCCAACATCCTCCTTCTCTGCCAATAATCAGATGCTTTCTCTGAATACTCCTTATGCTGATGTTAAAAACACTTACAGGGTTATTCAATAAAATTTCTTATCGTTTAAAATGGTGCTAAATTTGCCCCAACCAATCAGATCTTATTTAACATTTGAAAGCTAACATCTGATTGGTTGGGATGATAAGAACTTTTATTGAATAACCCTGGTATTCTGCATAAGCTGTGTACATGTGCAATCTACATTTAGTATTTAAAAATACCATTTATTTTTTCTAAATTTCAATGGAAAAGCAGCAACGAATACCTTCCTTGCAGAGTGAACCATTGGGGTATCCATAGAATACTTCTCTCTGCTAATGATCCACGTTATTTCTTAGTGCACAGAGTACACATAGAGATTGAAAGGCGTGGATCCTTTTACCAGAAGAGAAATAGAAAAAACGCTGCAGGGAAATGGTTGACAAACTGTTAATTGCAGGGAAATCAATTGATTTCATACCTTTCGCTATGCTTTGCTGTACAGCAGTTAGCTGTTAGTTCAGGTTCTGCATGAGTCCTTCCTTTGATGCAAACTACTGAGCTTTTTAGTGACCTACAAATTTACATTTATTGATGCATAGATTTGCTGGGTTTGCAATTTGCTGGCTGGGTTGGTTATGAATACAAAAATACTCTCTTTTCCCTAAAAGCAGATATATTTGTGCTGAGCTTCCCCTTAAATCTTTATACATACTTTAGATTGCATTTGTGTATGTTCAGCACTGTTTTATGGAACCGACACAGCCTTCAATAGATTCTGTAGCAAGAATCAATCTTTTTTTGGAAAGTTAAATTCACTGACCCATTATTTTTTAATAGATATGATTTATTTTGCATTCTGCTCTGGATTTGGGTTGTTACATTAAAACACCAGGTAAATCATTTCTAGTGCACTCTTATTGTTAAAGTTCGTACACACGTGCGATCGCTGGTGCCGATCCGGGATGCACAATGTGTACGAACAGCTACCGGTTCGGAGATCCACCTGGCAGATCCGGCAGCCATCTCCGAACGAACAACTATTTTGCCCACTTACAAGCGCCCTTTGGAGCTTAAGGGGTCCCACAACTCAAACTGGGACCCCCCTCCCCAGCCCTATCAGGGCCTTTGCAGCACTTACAAGGGCTCTTGCAGTCCTGAGAAGGGCCCTTTGGGGCTAAGGGCACTGCCACACTGCGCTGCAAATGCAATCGCACACTGAATCGCATGCGATTTCATGTGCGATTTTGTTGCATTTGCGCATGCATTTTTCATTAGATATAGAAAAACGCATGTGATAAAAATACGGAACGCAAATCGCAATTGCAGGCACAATCGCATCGCAGGTGGCCTGCTGGGAAGGCGAGGGCGAAGACAGGGTGGGCGTACACCACACCCGCCCCCTGTGGCGGCGGATGCAACCACCCACAGCGCGATCCTTTCCCAGCAGCCCCGTTCCGTACGTCGGGTTTGAGCTCTCTTCGCTGCGATACTGTACTGAATTGCGCTAAGTAACAGTATCTCCGCAAAGGGAGTTCAAACCACCACTGCACATCGCTGCGGTAATGCTTTTCGTGGAAATGTAGTTTGCCTTTATAAATATAGTGAAAACGTTATTTTCGCTGTGGTGATGTGCGGCGGTAACTTTTAGGCGGTAATAACAGCTGTTTATAAATATGGCCTCATGTCCAGTTATCTGCCTTTAATATGTGCAAGAAATTGGTAAAGTGCACATGTTAAGCTAGGTACACACCATACAATAATTTGGTAGCGCCAAATTATTGAATGGTTCCTTGTGGCAGCCTACCATTCGTTCATCCGAATCAGACAAACGCACAATCGCACAGGGCAGAAAACCACAGCCGATCGTGCGGTCCTCTGTGGGAGCAGCTGCTTTTGCCATGACCGACAGTCCTTCCTCCTGGCCCACTGGTCCAAAGTCTCGAACGGCCAGTCAGGAGGAAGAATGTACCAAGAAGAACCACAGGCTCAAATGTACACAGTTAACGTGCAGAGAATGCTGTGTTTGTGATTTACTGTAATTATTATTTTGCGATGTTTTAGAGATCAAACCCACCCACGTCTGGGTAAGGGAATCCCATCCAAATGTTATTTTTGAGAGTTCATAATAAATGGACTAATGGTCCTTTTGCACCATGCAGGAGTGTTGAGGTCTTCATTCCTTTTATAGTATACTAAGTGAGACAGCTAGACATCTGAAAACCAGCACCACAAAGAAAATGTTGGCACCAGGGAGTGTTGGGTGTGCAAGTTACTTCACTATTCCTGTCTAGTAGAGGTTTGAAGCGTTGGATACTCTAGTCAGTTATTTTCTGCATGTGAACTTTTCCACATTAATGCTGTGTTCCAGGGGTATAGACGATTAGATCCAGATTAATAAAATAAACTGCAAAATGGTTTGTTGGCATTGTCCTCAATCTGACACCAACCTGCTCCTCACACAACCAGTTCAAACAATACACTGATTTCTGATTAACTGCATGTTCGTGTCAAATCACCAATAAATTGCTTTTCATAAATTAAGAAAATCTAGTTTTCTCCACATCCTCAGAAGTCCAGCAAAGCTAGTTAAAGTAGATTAATCAACTTTGCAATTTTTTTTTTTTTTTAAATTTAAAATTTAAATATATTTTAATAGGAGAAATCTAAGTGAAACATTAGCAATGTAATTTTTTCTCTTTTTCTTACTACATAAATTCCTTAAAATTCTACAAGGGCACATAAAGGTGTCAGGCAGGTTTGCCGAAGACCAAAGAGTAGGACAAAGTTAGCCAGGTCAAGTTGTTATCCAGATTATGGCAATTAAAAACTAGAAATTCTTGTTTGAAAGGAAGAAATAAAAGTGCAAACAGCCAAATATCGTTTGGTGTATAGGTGCTTGGTCACACTGAATGGCTGTTAAGTCAGGAGTTTCAATGACGCCCAACCAAACATACATTATTGGCCAAAATGTGCTGTGCCGTGATTGCACATGTGTATGTGTAGATACAAAATTCTGGGGTGCTTACTGCCCCCTTCCTCAGGTATATGCCCCCCACAAACATTGTATCTATGTTTTTGCACAATAAATTGTGAATCACAGAAGTAGCGTGCACCTCCTGCTTTTTAACTAGACATGCTATGCTAAAAATTGCTCCTCATGATACATGGGGTGTACCATGTTTTGTTATTAACGTAAACTGTCAATGTACCAAAAATGGAAATAATAGAAAGATGATAACCTTGTGGAAACAACCGTATCTTTCTCTCTGAGCTCTGAAATTAGAATTTTTTTAGTACTTTGACAGCAATGCCCACTGGTCTCATTTGGAGATCTAAAGGTGTGTACACACAAAGGGACTTTTCGTCCCAACTGCCAGGACTAATGACTGTTGGTCGCGGCATCAGTTCACGCAACTGATTGTGTGGTCCCATAGGGAACTCCACGATCAGCCGTGAATTACCAGCAAGTCCAATAGTCTGATCCGGGCAACACCGATAATGGCCGCGCCCGAAACCAGCACAGATTTTTAGGCCCAATCAACCAATACATGGGCTGATGGGCCAAAAAATCTGCCCTGTGTATACCCAGCCTAACTTTTAACCTAATTTTGGCAAACGTTTCATGAAACAATGCTATTTTAAATACAAGTTATACTATTGTCATATGCATATTCTGTAGTATAAACTCACATTGTAAATTTACTTTTACAAATGTACCATTAGAATATCATGTCTTAACTATAGAAAACTGCATATTTACATAGTAATTAAGGTTAATAAAAAAACTTACCATTCCTGTTTAGCAACAAACTGATTCACACAACGCCATAAAAAATGCCATTCCCAGTCTAGCTTAAAAATGGTTAGTCAAACGGATAAACATGGTCAAGATGACACAACTCTGAAAAATTCGCCTTACCCTCGAAAATTACAGATGCAGGGGAATTACAAATGCAAGGAAGGGCTAGAGCTAGGAAAAAAATCTACTTATCTGACTAGACACAAGCCACATACCGTATATACTCGAGTATAAGCTGACCCGAGTATAAGCCGAGGTACCTATTTTTACCTGAAAAAATAGGAAAACCTGATTGACCCGAGTATAAGCCGAGGGTGAAAATAGGACAGCAGAATTCCCATACAAATGTTTGGAAACTACAACTCCCAGCATACTTTTGTTGCTGGGAGTTGTAGTTTCCAAACATCTATATGAGAATTCTGATGTTGGGTTAAAAGCTCAAAGTTCTGCTGTTAAAAAGCTGCAGTTAAAAGCCTGCAGTGGAGAGCCCCACTGCAGGCTGCACTGTAGAAAATGTGAAGCCTGCACTGTGAAGCCTGCACAGAGCTGCACTGCAGGCTGCACTGCAGCCCCACTGCAGGCTGCACTGTAGAAAATGTGAAGCCTGCACTGTGAAGCCTGCACAGAGCTGCACTGTAGAAAATGTGAAGCCTGGGGACTTTTAACAGGTGTCATGTGATTTTTACAAGGCTTTTTTCTTCTATTTCTGCCTTTACTGACAAGCTGTGATCCATAAATTCAGTGAGTTAATGTTCAGCTAAATCCATGAGACTTTACTAAAAGTGCACATTTGCTTACCTTTCCTTAGAATGCCCGAAGGTGCACTTCTTAATTTCAGAGTGGAATGTGCTAACAATCGCCAGGGTCACCAGTGCACACATAGTTAGCACTGTGTATTTGCCGGCTGACGTCACTACTCGGCGCCGCCCGCGCCGAGTAGTGACGTCAGCCGGCAAATACACAGTGCTAACTATGCGTGCGGCAGCCGGATTCGGAGTGCTGAGCGATGCCGGTAAGGATTCAGACTCTGAGAGTGTTGGCCAATGTTGTTATAGCCTAGGGTAGGCAGGATGTCTTACTTAAGAAACATTTTTGCTGAGTGATGCCGGTAAGGACTTGACTCGAGTATAAGCCGAGGCAAGGTTTTTAGGTTTATTTTAAAACCTAAAAACCTCGGCTTATACTCGAGTATATACGGTACATTGACTATGTTGAAATTTTATCATGATATATATTTTTAAAGTACAATAGTTATACTTGTGAAAATATTTCCACTACCAAAATTCTGAGGCACACCTCTGGCTCTTTGAAGTCACACCAGTGTGCACCGGCACACCTATTGAGAAACCCGGCTCTGCCAGGCTAAATTAGTTTATTTTAGGCTGGACATACCATTTAACTATAAAGTTAACTGCCCCTCATTGTACTATAAAAACAACTGTGTTCTCTAATTAATAGTGCTGTTTTTGTAAGTGTTTATATTGGCTTGCAGTCCATTATGGGATGTGAAGGTTTTTTTATGTTTACAATGTTAGATATCCATTAATAACATAGAAGTGTAATATGCCAAATGGAATAACAAGTATAACTCTTTGGTTTCAAAATGTTGTGGTTTAATAGTGTATTATGGGAAATGTTTTAACAATATATTTATATTTGGGGTTTGAACCTAGCAGCCAGCTGGTATGGTTGCAATGTTAAAGGACAATTATACTCACCTCAGCCAGTTATACCCAGGTTGAGGACCTAAACCGCTAGCTCCCCACCCCTGGGTTTATCTTGTATAATCAGATTGAATCTTTAAAAATATACTTCATGTGACAGCCTCACACCACTTCCTTCTTCAGTCCTGTGGCCAGACCAAAATTGGTGGTCAGGACCCAGGAGGGACGGAGCAGGCGGCCACACAAAGAAAACTTTTAAAGCTTTATTCTGATTATACCCTATACACCCTATGTACTTTAAATGAGAGGAGGTGATAGGAAAGGGTTTTGTTGTCCTTATACAAATCGGGCTGTTTTGAGCAATGGTGCCATTTTGATGTCATAAATCGAATTCTACTGAGACACAAAACTACTGGAACAATTTGTCAGTTGTTTTATTGTTGAGTTGCATAGAAGTCGTTGTTTGAATCAACAAGCAATGTTTTTTCTGAGACATTTTCCTCAGAATGTAGCGTTAAGTCAATATTTATATTTTGATTTATTTTTGTATCCTTTCAGTGTCAGCAGAATTTACCACTTTTGTTACGTTAAGTGCCAGGAGAATTTTCAGTAATTTGCCCACAAAGTTTACAGTAGGAAAGGCTCTACTACATAGGGAATATTATACATCCTTTTTTCAGCAGAAATATACTTTAACAAAATAACAGAATTGTGTAGCTTTATTGAAGATTTCACTGGATATTTGGGTAAAATATGTAAAATGTACGGTATGCACAAAAATCTTATTGTCTCTAAAAGATTGGTTTTTTGGAGTACAACGATTTCAAACATATATATTAACCACATTTCTCCTGTCCAAGAGGTCCCCCCCAAAACTAAAATAGCACTTTCTAGATTTACACCAGATTAGAATGTACAAGCACTTCTGACAGTTAAAGGACAACAATACCCAAAAAAACAACATCTCCCCCATTACATGTCCACACTTCCAGCAGCAGAAATCGTTTACTCTCATTTACAACTGTGCTGCCTTCCCTTAGATATCACACAGCAAAGATGAGTGCTAAAAGCCCGCCTCCTAGACGGCCCAGGGCCATGATTCACATATCACTTGTCATTGGCTGGTGGGAATGTCTGTTACAACCTCTCTCCTCCTGCTCTGCCAGTCAAACAAACTTGAACTGTTCGGTTGCTAGGATACAGCCTACATAATCAAGCTGATCAAGGATGGGTGTAGGGGTGTATTCTCAATGCTAGTTTTGAGTGACTGTTACAGGCAGACAGAATTGTTATGCCCCCTTCACAGTGTGACTAATTGAAGGCAGAGAGAAGCTCAAAATCAGGAAAAAAAACATATGGGGAGGGCTGCATACCATTACTCTTTTGAAAGCAGTTTTAAAAAAAAATGCATTGAGGCAATACAGTTATCCTTTAATGTAGAATAACTGCCAAATTAATATCTGCATGAGAGATTTTTAGACACTACATACCCCGAGGTTGTTATAAGTGGGGTATACACGGCCTCAGATGTTCATCAAATTGGGGGCTTTTTTTTCAAAAATATTAAATCAGAGGGAAAAAATGGTGAATGGTGACAAAAACTGTAGCAAAACCTTTGAAACCAACACAAATGTGAAAGCCTAATCTCTCCAGAAACGATATGGCATATGCATGGGTGTACACAAAGATATGGCAACCAACTAACTTCAAATGGGCATAACTGAACAGTCTCCATTATTCCAGAGGAAATACCCCCAAACTTGGAAATACTTTCTGGACGCAGTTCTCCATAGAACCCTACGTTATTAGGAGATTTTGTGAAAAAAATAAATAAAAAGATGATTCAAAGTAAGACATCTCACCCAAACCTACATGGCAAGTAAACCCCCCACTAATTATCATTCTCCCACATGTCCTGAATCAAACAGTATGCCACATGCATGAGTGTACAAGGAGACATGGCCACCAGCTAACCCAAGTGCAATTGCAAGAAAGAAAAGTGAACTGTATCTGTTGTATTCAATTAGATCAACTGGACTTGAAATGTAGTTCTTGAAGACGTTTCGCTAGTCATCCGACTGGCTTTCTCAATTCAGAATGACTTGTACAAGAATCTGTGGCAATTATGTACCCTGGAAAATCCCAATTAGCATATCACAGCCAAGTGTTAAGGGCGTGATTGGATAGTGGCTAAGAGGTGTTATAGGAACGCCCAGAGTAAGGTGTCAAAACAGCATTGTACATGGCAGACAGTTGGTGTCGAACCCCCCCACCTCTATTTAGGCTTGGTTTCTTTATTTTCACATAAATGGCCTCCTTAACACCTCTCTTGAACCAGTCACGTTCCTTCGCCAGTATGTTAACATTACAATCTTCAAAGGTATGTCCTTTATCCTTAAGATGCAGATACACGGCTGAGTCCTGACCTGAGGAATTGGCTCTTCTGTGCTGGGCCATACGTTGATGCAGTTGCTGTTTGGTCTCCCCCACATACAAATCAGAGCATTCTTCACTGCACTGCACTGCATATATGATGTCGCTTTTCTTGTGTTTTGGTATTGGGTCTTTCGGATGTACCAATTGCTGCCTCAGTGTGTTGTTCGGTTTAAAGCAGACAGGAATACGATGTTTTTTGAAAATTCTTCTTAATTTCTCGGAGACCCCTGCTACATATGGGATGACCATGTTCTTCCTCCTGTCTTGCTTTTCCCCTTCACTGTTGGTATTCGTGTTCTTTTCTTTCCTTCTACTTCTTTTGACAAAGGCCCAGTCTGGATATCCACAAGTTTTAAGGGCTCCTCTGAGATGTTTCATTTCTTTAGCCTTCGCCTCTGTGCTAGTGGGGATGTTCTCGGCTCTGTGTTGCAGGGTTCTGATGACCCCCAGCTTGTGATCTAAAGGGTGGTGGGAGTCAAACATTAAATACTGATCTGTGTGTGTTGGTTTTCTGTAAACCTCTACTTCCAGTTTAGCATTTTCCTTAACTTCTACCAAGCAGTCCAAGAAAGCCAGTTTGTTGTTTTGTACCTCTTCCCTTGTGAATTTAATGTTTTGGTCCACCGCATTAATGTGTTCTGTGAAAGCTTGTACTTCCTTCTGGTGGATTTTAACCCAGGTGTCATCAACATATCTGAACCAGTGGCTGGGTGCTATGCCCTTAAAGGTATTAAGCGCCTGTGTTTCTACCTCCTCCATGTAAAGGTTGGCCACAATAGGTGAAACTGGAGATCCCATAGCACATCCATGTTTTTGCTTATAGAACTTATCCCTGTATTTGAAATAGGTGGTATTCAGGCACAAGTCCAACAAGGAACACACCTGTTCTGGGTTGAGATCAGTTCTGCTGGTAAGAGTGCTGTCTTGGCCCAGCCGTTTTCTCACCATGTCAACAGCCTCCTTGGTGGGTATACAAGTGAAGAGAGATGTCACATCATAGGACACCATAGTTTCTTCTACACCGAGTACTATATCTTCAATCTTGTTGGTGAAATCCTGAGAGTTCTGGATGTGATGCTTAGAACTTCCCAGAAGAAAGCCAGTCGGATGACTAGCGAAACGTCTTCAAGAACTACATTTCAAGTCCAGTTGATCTAATTGAATACAACAGATATACAATGACCTGGATGAATGAGAACCTTCACAAGCAAAAGTGAACTGTATTTTGAACAGCCTCCACATTTTTCATGGTGCTTTTGTCATAAAGCATCTAATCATGAGCAGCTTCAAATATGAAGAAAATAATGGGATGCCCTCCCTCCTTCATCTACAGTGGTCAAATCTGTCGGAGTGCCTGCCTGGAAGCAAAGTTCTGGACTGTATTATAAATCATTTTAAATGATTTGAGATTACCATGGTTAGGAAATTTAAAAGTTTTTGACCAAGTTTAAACATCCTTTAGAGGAACTACATGGACCAAGGACAAGGAATACAGACATGTAAGGAGTTCAAATAGGTTGGGGTTACACAGATTTGTCATTTTTTAAAACAGCAATAAAAGAAAGGGTTTGTACCTTGAGCTGCAGATCCTTTATTCATTCCGTCCAAGCTCAATCCAATTGCATCAGGGACTCTACCAATGATCCCAGAAGATACAGTAAAAGCAATAGGGTAGACACAAGAAAGCCACAACTTGCTAAATGCTAATTATGAGATTAATTAGGAGTGAAGCACAACATGTTTCATAACCATCAGGTGATAAAGAACCTGATGGGTTCGAAACATGTTGTGCTTCACACCTAATAAATCACATATCTAGCATTTAGCAAATTGTGGCTCACTTGTGTCTACCCTATTGCTTTTACTGTGTTGGACCAGCAAATGCATGGTCCAACATAAGAGATTAAGGGTGAGGCCACACTGCAACGCACAGGAATCGCGCACTAAATCGGGAGCGTTATTGCACGCGATTGTGTGCACGATTGTTGTGCGTTTCGCGTTCGTGTTTTGCGCATGCATTTTCGCCATTTTGCGTTATGGAAATGCATAGGTTAACGCACAAAAAATGGTGAGCGCATGCGTTACCAAAACGCGAACGGACGTTTAATCACATGCGCATCGTAAATTGCGGGAATTTTCACATTCCCGCGATTTCCATTTTAGCGAAAATCGTGGGCGCAAACACGAACGCGGGTGCAAACGCGCAAAAAACGCGCTAGTGTGGCCTAGCCCTAAGTGTACTATGTGTAGCCTCTGTATCTATGGGCCCAGGTGCTTTAGCCCTAAGTCCGTCACTACTGCTAATGCGCCACTTAGTAGCAGCCCCGCTTGTATCTTTGCATAAATCGGTAAACAATTAACATTTGGTGAAATGCACACTCACCACTCCCTGTCAGTGGTTCGGCCCAATAATCATCAAGTTTTAAAAAGGATTCAGCTTCCTCACGTTTCGGTCATTCGAGCATGTACTCTACCCTTAATCATAGGTCTAGAACTCCGATTAAGGGCAGAGTACATGCCCTAAACATGTCAGGTGAGCACCTGCCGTGAGAACGCTGTATCCTTTTTGAAGCCTGATGTTTGAATTAAGACTTTGTTTTTATGCAAGATGGCTGTGGGAGCAGTTGATTATTGGGAGCACGACTAGCCTTTTACAGTGTAATCAGTCCAACATAAGAGGCCAAACTGTACATGGTGACTAGATTATTAACATTGGATCTTTACACCTCCGGTTATGTAATTTGGCCAATTAACTTAACTGTTTATATGTGCAGGGAAGGTCCATGCTACACAGTTGAACTAAGAAAGACACTTGAGATGAGTTCAGTGGAACTGGCTTGACATTCCTTGATACTAGGTAAAAAATTAACTTCTTTTCAGAAGAGAGCTGTGTATATAAAAATATTTTCATGCGCCCCCCCCTCGTTTTTTGTTTGCAGCCAAGTACAATGTTGATGATAATTTTTTTCTCATAGAAAGAATCTCTTTACTTTGTAATATTGTTTCACTAACAGAACTGCCCTCATTTTGGACAGAAGAATGTATTGTTCTGCTTACAAAAAAGACCATTAAAATCCAACTTAAACAGCACACTCTGCTGTAATTCCCATGAAAGACATAATAGGCTAAAATCCAGCTAAGAGGTGGAAAAAATGGTTCAACAAAAGCTTTATTGTCAATTTCCTGTAGTAGTGGCCTTAAATCAGAAATATAAAAAAATTGCTTACTTAATATATAGACAAAACAAATGCATTATACGTAAATCATTAAGCATTTCAGAAGATTTATAGACACATATTTACACTAAAATGTTTCATATATTTTATGATCTGCAATATTAAGATATTGAGATTGATCACATTTAGAGAATCACTAATAATCAAGCCAAACTATAGAAAGAATTATATGTACTGTTTATGTTTAATTGTAGAAAGTAATCACAGTTATCTTCATTAGATTTCATGCCTTTGGTAATGAACACAATAAAGATGTATAGGGTGGGTATAGCATGAACTGCTAAGCATATACAAGGTTGCACATGTAGAGTACCACTTTGAATTTTACATAATGCCGTACATATGGGCAATATTTTACAAATCCCTGCGGATTTAAAGGGCAAGTCCAGCCCCAAAATGAAAACTTACATACAGTAATAGTTTTAAATCTGAAATATATAAGTCTAACCTGAAATCCTGCACAATGTCCTGTTTCCCCTGTTTCTGCTTCCTGGTTCTTCCAGTTAGCAATTGTCAGTTATGGATTTAACAGTTGACATCACAGCCAATGACTGAATGTTAATCCCCTATCTTCTGAGCATGCCCAGGCTCAGTACAGGTTTCTAAATTGCTCAGGTTCCATGAGGCATCCAGAAGCATAGCAGGCATACAGTAATGAATTCATAGGACAAGCTATGATATATCAACATATTTTAAAGAGGCCATTCTTTCTAAAAGATGTTCTTATGAGGGTGGAGTTGTCCTTTAAATTGCATTCGACACATTGTTAACCAACTTCAGGGATTTTCTAACCTTCTTCTATAAAAACTTCCTCTCCATATAATTTTTACTTGGTACAATGAACAACACCAGCACTCACCACTTCAGCCAAGGTTTTCAATGATGGTGCACGTCAGAGGGATCCACTTCACCTCCATAGACATCCGTATATATTTTGACAGCACACATCTTCATAAAAACAAAAATCCTTTAGTCAAACCCACATGGGTAAAAGCATATACTTTATTTGAACCGGGCTGACATCACCATCAACACTTGTTCATAGGTATGCATTATTATTTTACTTTCTGTGACAAGAACGAACCTGTTGACATTCTTTGAAAGGTAGTGCAACAAGTATGTGGGTAAAGCATATGAGAAACTCCTGAAAGGAGTAAGTATAATTTGAGCTGTTCCGTAAGTGAAAGAGACACTACACCCCCCAAATTATTTTTTTTTAATTTAAATGTATAACTTTAATGGTGAAAGAAGCACTGGCTAATGTCTCCCATAATACCCCCTAAGCTGAGATCACACTACTATCAGGGCTATGTACCGAGAGCCGTTATCGGCTATTTGTCTTAAAGTCATGTTAACCAATGTACCAAGCGCTAACATGACTTTAAGACACAAATAACAGCAGTTGCGACGTTACGCAAATTTTCTGTCACGCAACTTCCGCAACAAATGTACTAAGCCATTAATGGGTTTTTAAGACGCAATCTCTAATGCCAGCAGGTAGCTGGCGTTAAAGATTCGCAAGAGGAAAACTCCATTTGCAATGCACTGAGAGCCACTATCAGCTCAGTGCATTGCCTAAAGGGGGCAACAGAGAGTGATAGCGACTCTCGGTACATAGCCCCTTATATCTTTTCATAATTATATATCCAAGTTCTAAATTGGTACACACAGGGGGAGTTTTTGAGTTTTAGTGGCTGTTTGCCACTAGTGAGCTTTGGCTCGAATCAATGTCAGTTACGGTGAAAGTGGGACGAATCAATGTAAGTTAAGGTACAACCCACCCTGCAACTGTTAAATTAAGCAGGTTTGTTGTTGCTAGATCTGGTTTGAGAGTTTCAGTTGCTACTTTTTTCTCATTGGTCTGCTTGCCTTTTAAGCCTTTCAGTGTCAGTTGTCCTTTAAAGTCTTTGTATAGGCTCTCTGATTGTGGTGTGTTTGCTTTTATTCATAATCTTTGCTACATGGTCCAATCAATTTTTGTGACTTGACTATGCTCCTGTTTAACCTGTCTTTGCTTCACCCGATTTGACTGATTTTCTGTGTATGACCCATGGCTAAGTTCCTTACTCCAATTCCAGTTTATCTATCTTACTTCGCTCCAGTGTGCCTGTGGAGTTTTCGTATTTTACCAGATTTAAATTGGAAACGATTGTAGTACAATCGGACATAATTAACATGATAAAATTGTTGGCATTGCTGTGTACAATCTGGCATTAATAGGTAGATATGATTGTGTAAGGTGTAAATTGTTGCAGAATAGAATGTGCCGCTAGAAAGCAACCAATTCACCATATATGGACAGATTTCATCATTGCTGATAGTGTAATGTGGCGGAAATGACTAACGTACAAAGCACATTTTGGGGCCGAGGTCTCGAATGGCAATGAAGAATGAAGTCATTTGTGATTGTGTTTTTTCTTTCAAATTTTATTTGCTAACGAATCTCACTGTGTCTTCGTACATCAATTAATGCGCCTGTTGTACCGCAGCACACATTGCCATCATGAACAAAATATATACTCTATGTTCACACACCTTCCAGACTGTGAGATCTGCTTTGCTTTTTCCAGGAGGTTGTTTATTTGACACTCCAGGATTGAGTTGGAAGATGTTTGTTGGACGATCATCCATACACATAAGCAATTTAGTTGTAGCAGATAAAAATTTGCCATCCTGACCGATCACCTTCACATTCAATCAGATCTTCACAATATAATTGAGGGAGATTCAATAAAAGTTCTTATTGTTTAAAATGGTGCTAATTTTGCCCTAACCAATCAGATATCATTTAACATTTGAAAGCTAACATATGATTGGTTGGGGCAAAATTAGCACCATTTTAAACGATAAGAACTTTTATTGAATAACCCAACAAAACAATTGATGTACAATCGTGCAGTTCGTATGACGATTGTACAACAAAATTGCATGGTGTATGGACCTCTTTAAGCTGGGTACACAAAGTCCATTGGAAACAGTCTGTCATTGGCTATAAAAATGCTTACACACAGCCTAGATGTTCTCCCTATACCTTTTATAGTGAGTTTAATAGGGTGGTTAGTTGCCACTACCAGCTCCCTATATTAAAATATATGGGGTAATAAAACCATTTTTGCTGCTGCCTTATATGACTGCTTTTTATCTCACGGCAGATGTTCCCCTGGCTGTGGATTATCAGTAAGAGGGCACATGTGAGTGAGTCATAGGTGTCCCACTAATCTTTGGCACCTATTATACTTTTGTGGCCTAATTTCCATGTTTGCCATGTCTTATTCTAAAAATAGCAACGTCTACACTGCATTGAATTTAATTAAATGACATGCACTGAGCATTACACAATAAAACAAGCACACAGGTGTGCCGTGACAGAAATTTGAATTCATGAGCATGCCACTCTATGAGAAAGATCTAAACACTGCCTGCAAATTACCCCACCCTTTAAAGGGCACATGAAGCAAAGCACGTCTCTACTTAGCCTGAAGGACTATGACACTGCCTGTGTAAAAATGCTCTTGTTTTGTTATAAATCAACCAAACCTATCCTCACAAGCCAATTAAAATAATAAAATTATTTAGCATTAGAGCCATAGATAATACAGGGAGCAGCAATTCTTTATAAACGGGTTTACCAGTACCAGATCGGCTGAGCATAATCAGGCTTACAGTATGTGCTAAATATTCAAATTTTTTAAAATAAACACACACGTTAGAAGATTTTACTGTTTAAACATCTGTTTATAGTAGGAAATATTTAATCACTCATCCAGAAGCAGCTAAGTGGACTGTCAGAGTGGGATAAAACCACTGCTTTTTGTTGGTTACATGTTCTTGACTGCCTGCTTCTTTACATGATATAAACATCACAATTACAATAATTTAAATTTTAAAAGCATTTACCTAATGTATATGCAGCTTTTAATCATATTGAATTTTGAAATCACCCATCTGCAATTAAAGGATATGTACACCCTAAAAAAAAAAATTTAGGTTAGTGGCAAGCTGTGGCTTTAAAACTACCTATAGTTTACCTATATTGCTTCAAACTTGCTGGCTTCCTCCTCCTGATAATGGCATCTGCAGCTCCGACTAGACGAGATATCCTGGCTCATCCTGCTTTCTTGCCCTCCATATGTAACTTCCGGTCACACCACCTGCATGCGAGACCAATCGGCCCGACTGTGCACGCATGTGACATCATTGTAATTAGGTCATACACATATGGACGCATATGGACGCGTCATGTGTGTGCACACTGTGAGGTTGCGAGCGTGGTGCAACCAGAACTTACATTTGGAGGCCAAGGAAGCAGGATGAGTCGGGAGATCTCATTGGGGCAGAGGAGGAAGGCAGCAAGTTTAAAGCAATAAAGATCTGGGGGGGGGGGGGTAGAAGATTTTTTTTTTAGCCAACTTTAGTTTTAAAGGCAAGCCACAGCTTACCACTAACCTAATGTTTTATTAAGTTGTACATATCTTTTAAAATATATAACATATGGAAATATTTTCAGGGAAATTCAAAATCAAGGGGAAAAATAAGTGCAAAAAATGTTAACAGATGTAATATCGGCTTTAGTGAGGGTTTTGTACTCATTTTGCATTGCCTGCACCATTTCTAACTGTTGGAAATAGTACAGTGCAAGCAATGCAATAAATTTAGCAATAATTTTATTATTGCAAGAAAACCAAAGCCTTTTTTTATTGTGGCTTTAAAGCTGTGCAAAAGATCGCAAGTGCATGTCTGTTGCAAAGGAAAATGTATTACTGTATATACTAGAGTATAAGCCAAGATATGTATTTTTTCAAATGAACCTGAAAAGCTTACCTCGGCTTATACTGGAGTCCCGGTAGTTACAAGGGCCGGACTGGCCTACCGGCAATACTTTGCTGTGCTGCTGCTTCTTCGTAGCATCCTGCGTCCTGTCTAGTTATGCCTGCTACAGAGGAGATAGACTGGAACCAA
The DNA here is from genome assembly GCA_019447015.1 of Hymenochirus boettgeri. NCBI lineage: Eukaryota > Metazoa > Chordata > Amphibia > Anura > Pipidae > Hymenochirus > Hymenochirus boettgeri. Next base: position 107,846,582 of record CM033470.1, on the reverse strand, counting down.
TAGCAGCAGCGGCCAATCTCACGAGAGTTGCGTGCACGCATACTGAGATGAAGAGAGGGTCACTGTTAGGGTGTCGCACAGCCGCAGAAATCTATCAGACAGAGAGGCTTGAAACTTGTGTTACGGTCAGTGAATTAATACATATTATACACAGAATTCTTGGGTTGTACTACTGGGCGTGTGTGTGTGATAAGCAGCTGAAAGCCATCCAGAGGTACTTTATTAATATTACATTGAATATGGCCTGCTGCTGAGGGGATTAATGCTGGTAGGGGTTGGGGTGTAGGGGCATGTGATTATAGGGGCTGCTGCTGGGAAATAATGGTGGTGTTGGGGGTCCTAAATGCATTTTGTAGAGGAAGTAGGGGTTTAGGGGCATGTGGTCACAGAGGGACTGCAGGGGATAATATAATGGACGTGGTCTTAATGGCACTCTGTATAGGAAGAGAGGTAGGGGTATGTGGGCTGCTTGGAGATATTGGTGATGGTCCTGATGGACTTCTGTATAGGGAGGAGTTAGGGGTATGTGGTCATGGGGGCAGTAGTGGTCATAATTTTTACCCTCGGCTTATACTCGAGTCAATCGGTTTTATTACTTTTCCAGGTAAAAACAAGTACCTTGGCTTATACTCTGATGGGCTTATACTCAAGTATATATGGTACATTTCCCCCTTTGTGTTATAGATATTTAGATTATCAAATTATACTTTTTTTAATACCCTATATACTCGAATATTAGTTAACCCGAGTAAAAGCCAAGGTTTTTAGGCATATCCAGGGGCTGTAAAACAGATGTAAGCTCACCTGGAATAACAGCCAAAGTGGTTTGATATACTATAGAATGAAAGTGTAATTAAATTAGCATAAATCCCATTTAAAGTCGATAAGGCACAGAATGGGTGCCGGTGCTGTGGGTATTAAGTAGCATACAGAGGAAAAATATGGGAATTCAGATAGAAACCCACTTGGGAGGCACTCTAACAGCATAGGTCAGGCAGGGAAATAGGGCCCTCTCCCAAAAAGCAGGTATATAAAGGGGGGGGGTAGATAATTAAGGTACAATAAAACCATCCTATATAATAAAATGCAAGTGTGCGTCCCTCTGTCCGTGTGTGTGGCTGCTCTGGAGTAAAAGAAGCAGCCAATCTACCTGATTGGCTGCTTCTTTTCCCTTTAGAGCAGAACAGCCAATCGGATCTCAAGTTTGCATTAAGGGGGGGACCACAGACCAGGACCTGAGAACTTACTGCATAGAAGCCAGAGAGGAGTGTGTGGCAACTTCCCTGTGATGTACAACAGCCTGAGCCAATTCCACTCACTGGTACGGGACTGGGGGTGAACGGGACAGGAATGAGCTGCTGATGGGCTGCTGGCTGCTCTGGGTGGGTTGATTTCTTAAGTTAACTCTTTACAGTGTGAAAATTCCTGTCCATGCTGCATAACTGGGTCTGACACCAATAAACTGTACACACACCAGTTATGTTCTAAGATCTCTGGGTGGGGGACAGTGAGGCAGGGGGTAGCTGGTGGGGTGTGTGTGGTTGTCCTGGACCCCAATGATATTAATCATGTGTCTGTGGGGGGTTGTGAGGGAGAGGGTTGCACTAGATATCAATGTCTGGGTGAGGGCGGGGGGAGTCAGAACTGCTCACTGACATGACACCATGCTAAATTAACCTCCTATTAACCAAAGGTGTCAGGGCTGGCTGTAAAGCAGAGGGACGGGGGGGGGGGGGCTGGGTCTGGGGCAGAGGAGGGGCCCTGGATCTGGGGCAGAGGAGGGACCCTGGGTCTGGGACAGAGGAGGGGCCCTGGGTCTGGGACAGATGGGTTACCCTGGGTCTGGGACAGAGGGAGGGGACTCTGGATTTGTGACAGAGAGGGGGGGCACTGGGTCTGGGACAGAGGGGGGGCCCTGGGTCTGGGAAACTAAGAGGGAACTGTGGCCTTGGGACATGGAGGATGGAGGCACTCTGGGCTTCTAGCGTTATGTAACAGGCTTAAAGTCTAGTAGATATACATTTTAATGCAGTAACTCACGTTAAAGGTGGGTCTACACAGTAACAATCTGTCAAAGATTGGTACAAAGATTCTGTCTGTCATCTTTAACAGATGGGAGTACACACAGTCACAATCTTTCTCCTATATAAAGTATAGGGAAAACATTTGTGACTGCCATAAGCTGGGTACACACAGTACAGATTTTTAGGAGACGCTCAGTACTGTGTGTTTCACTTGGACGCGGCAGATTCCCTCTATAGGAAGTAACTGCTAAATTTATAGACTTTTTCCCGAACGAGCGCTCCAGAGACCCGAACGTTCGGCGGCAACGCTTGTTCGGTATAGCACTTACACACAGTGCCAATAAAGCCCGATACCGACGGTATCGAGGCTTTATCGGTACTGTGTGTACCTAGCTATACTCCCTATAATTTAGTACAGGGAGGACACGGGAAAAACGGTTGTTTCGGCTGTGCACACATTAGCGATATAGGGCCAATCCCGTTGGTTCCTACGGGATTGGCCCTATATCGCTAATGTGTGTACCCAGCTTAAGTGAGTTCTACATCGCGAGCACCCAGAAGTAAGAGGATAAGTATTACATAGGGCTGCAGACGTCTCTCCAATATCTGCTATAATGCAGGTCTGCAAAGTTATAACACTTTTTTTTTAGTTCCTGATTTAGTATTTATTTCCTGGTTTGTATAATTCCTAGGTAGCAGCATTGTGGAGAAATCATATTATAAAATTCTGCAGGTTTCTGTAATTTCCTTAATTTTGTAGCTCTCTTTCCTAGGAAGTTATTATTGGTTTACTGACTGGCCATTCTCCATTATATAAAGGTCACTGGAAGGTCAGACAGTTAATTTACAGTTCAGGAAGGGGGGAAGGGGAGGGGTTAGGGAACTCACTGAGCATGTGCAACTATGAAAAGTTATACGGAACACAAATGAGAAGAAGGCTGCAGGACTCCGGAAAAGCCCAAAACCTGCAGAATTAAATTAATATTTTAGTGATGAATTACAGAATTCATTCTGTGTTATTTATAGTTTAGCTTTTATTCTCCTTTAAGACTAGGGAAAGGGGGCTTATTTGACCATGTGATGGGAATCCTAGTCCATTTATTTTAAAAGTTTAGGAAATATTTTTGAACCTTGAACCCAGAGTTTTGTTAGTATTTGATCCCATTTACAAATAAAAACCAGACAATAGTGATATTGCAGGATGGGGCGGCGCATACAAAAGAAATAATACTTTTTTATACATTTAAAATGTTTAAAAATTGCTCTTCAATATAAATGTTTAATGTATTTTAGAAAACTCTCACATAATATACCTGCCCCACAAGTTCATAAATCAAGGAAATAAACACTAATGTATATATGAGATCATTCATTATAAAACCATCTAATAACAGTGCTGAATACAATCAGCGCCTACAGGAAACTGCCAAATAAAGAACGAGTACCTAGGACAGCAAGCCCTGCTTTTTATCAGACACTGCACTGACAGTTTTACATTCTGTTGTCAACTACACGGCATTCCTGTATGGTGTTGGACTGGGAGCACATACTTTATTTTAAGATTAAGGCATGTGACTGGAAATTCAGTTGTGAGCTCTTTATACTGACCTACTGCTGGCTAAATTAAAAGATACATTTGAATTTTCAAATCGCAAAAAATGTATTACAAAACAGAATATGGTGAAAGGTTACATTATTATTATCTTGCAATAATGGGCCCATCCACCCACCTTGTGTAGTAGGCATTCAAGTGTTAGAAATTATTTGGTAAAATATCTCACACAATATGTACAGTATACATTGTATATATGCATACGTATGTGGTACATATGTTACAATCATAGGCTTAAAGGGCAAGTCTAACAACAACTTTAAAATGGTTATTATCCCCCCCCCCCAACCCCACTTTCACATGATTTACATATTTCAAAGATCCCCCAGAACTTACTTACCTGACCCGGTCCCTCGCCATCTAGGCGCCGCACCCTGCACCTGTTTCGAGCAAAAACAGGAACAGGGGACTTCTGCGCTGACAGCCACTTCACTTCATAGTTGCGGCTGTCAGGCGATTGGGCGTGACGTTACGTTGCGCCTTAACTGACAGCTGCAACCAGGAAGTTGATCGGCCGTCAGCAGCAGCCGTGGAGTAGAAGCAGTGAGGGACCAGGTCAGGTAAGGAAGTTTTGGGGGATGATTGAAAAATGTAAACAATGCGAAAGTGGGGTTTGGGGGGGTAATAATCATTTTAAAGCTAAGTTGTTTTTAGGCTGGACATGACCTTTAATGGCCTAACTTTATAACACCTACAGATCATCAGAAAGTCCATGGGATCAGGATGAATGGAGATTAAAACAATGGAAGCAAAGATTTCAAGAACAGTATTGCAAGCATTAATTTATGGGGACAGGTGTAAAACTGATCATATAGAAATTGACAGAGGTTATAGTTGTACAAATGTAGACTTTTCATCCTTTTGTTGTGTCCTGGTACCAGTATTAGCATCTACAGGACTGCAGAAAGTAACATATTTATATGCATCGATAAACGATGCACACATATATATATATATATATATATACATATATATACTTAAAAAGAAGGACTGGGCACTCCAAGGTCTTAACCATCCGTTTATTAGATAAAGCAAAGTCGGTATCAAACCAACACGTTTCAGCCCACCATAAACGGGCCGTCCTCAGGGTTAATGGCCCGTTAATGTCCCGTTAATGGTGGGCTGAAACGCGTTGGTGTGATACCGACTTTGCTTTATCTAATAAATGGATCTTAAGAACCTGGAGTGCCCAGTCCTTCCTTTTGAGTGTATCTTTTTCTACTGTCGGCACCCAGGCTGTTTGTTGGGGATCGGAGTGCAGCTGAGAATCTGTTTGTTTTTTTATATATATATATAAATATATATATATATATATATATATATATATATACACATGGAAGTCGTCAGCAGCGGGCACTCCATAAGAACAGCAGCCTGGGTGCTCTATCCAAGTATGTACAGCATCTGGAAAAACGGAGGCACTCACAGGACTTTGCAAACAGCGTGGTTGTTTAATCGAGCATGGTGGTTTACATGTTTCCGCCCCGTCAATGGGGCCGTCTTCAGAACATCTGAGGATCGTACTGCAAAGATCTAAATACCTACTGCATCCAATCCGTGAGAGTGCATACATATGTGTCATAATCGTAGTGGTGATGCTGCCCAATCACAACAAAAGGGTGTGTGGCCAGGAGACCAATAGGGAGAAAAGAGGTGTGTCAGGATCCTGTCCGTGTCAGGAATGAAGCCGACACTCCGCCGGCTGAGACGTGATAGAATATAATAACATTCAATAGTGTCAGATGACAATAAATATAGTGGGCTAACATTCAGATGAAATTGGGTTGTTTCAGATGCCCTTATTGTACAACATGTAATGGAATGTTGTCGGGGTCCTCGTTCCCACATCCACAGACGGGCAAACGCATCAATATCAAGGGTCGATATACCTGTATCAGTCAAAACGTTATATATTACATCGTGTGCCCATGTTGCATGTATTATATAGGAAAAACATCGACCACCTTCAGAGAACGCATGGCCAATCACCGTATGTCTATTAGACAAGCCACTGCGGACAAAAATAAAAATCTCCAGAGCAAATATGGAGATATGGCCGTAGCAAAACATTGTAGTCGGTTGAATCACCACATCAGTAGTTTGCGATGGATGATCATAGATGGTGTCCCAATCGGCATGTCACAGAAATGTGACTCTGAGAAGGTACTCCTGAGACGCGAAGCCAAATGGATATATCAATTGGGAACTCTAACCCCACGTGGCCTCAATGAACAGTGGTCTTTGCAATGTTTTTTATGACCTTAATTATCCTTACGATTTTCTAAATAACATTTTATTCCCGTTACTATAGTAATCAGAGTAGTAAATATGATCCGTTTGTCTTACATATAAGTCACCTTTTCATTTACATTATATAATACGTGCCCGAACACTCATAGGAGGACGATATGGCCTCTGTAGATACTTAGGTACCGACCTACAGCTAGATTGATACATGCACTTATTTAAATTGGCATAGTGGGTATAGTTTATAACTGGACAACATTTATGTTCCCCCCCCTACCACGGAGGTGACAGTTACAGTGCAAATTTCTCCATACTTGGACACCGCTGTTTCACCTTGATGGCAAATTGAGTTGGCTAATTATCATTCCCGCAATAGGGGACAGATGAATATATCTGTTCGGCTAATATATATGTGGAGTAACGCGGACTATGTGAGCGTTAACCCCATGGTGCAGCATGGAGTCCCTATTATGTAATTATACTTTTTAACTAACAGCATGCCATTTTCTCCTGTATAGTTCTGATAAATCCCTCTCTCGGAACGGAGCTTTCCCCCTCCGTATATGAAGTGTACCCTGTTGGTAATCAGTATGGAACTTGAAGATAATTGGATGCACTTTAGTGTATTAACAATAGATTTTAGAATTTACATACGTATATATTTTTTAAGTATTTGTTGCATAAGATTGTGTCAGTAGAAGTCACTATATTCGATTGTTTTTAACATGTTTGTTATGTGTGCACTTGTCACTTTATCACAATCTAGCACTTTAAAAACTCTAAGTGGTGTCCCCGTAGCCCACTATATTTATTGTCATCTGACACTATTGAATGTTATTATATTCTATCACGTCTCAGCCGGCGGAGTGTTGGCTTCATTCCTGACACGGACAGGATCCTGACACACCTCTTTTCTCCCTATTGGTCTCCTGGCCATACACCCTATTGTTGTGATTGGGCAGCATCACCACTACGATTATGACACATATGTATGCACTCTCACGGATTGGATGCAGTGGGTATTTAGATCTTTGCAGTATGATCCTCAAATGTTCTGAAGACGGCCCCATTGACGGGGCGGAAACATGTAAACCACCATGCTCGATTAAACAACCACGCTGTTTGCAAAGTCCTGTGAGTGCCTCCGTTTTTCCAGATGCTATATATATATACATATATATATATATATACATATACATACATATACATATATATATACATATATACACATATATATATATACACATATATATATACACACACATATATATATATACACACATATATATATACACACACATATATATATACACACATATATATATATATATATATATATATATGATGCACCACACACCTCTCACTCCGTTAGGTACCTGGTGCTGGTGTATGGGAATTTGACTTTTTTCTCCCCTTTTCCATAGAACACTGCACACAGGATTTTGGGGATAGCAATCCCCTTCTTCAGGTACAAAATCAATGACATATTGCTAACCATCTAATGCTAGATATACCCTCCCCAACAGGAACGAACATCATACCCCCTCCCCATCAGCAACAAATTCCTGTAAATTAACCCCAAATAGAACAATTTGTACATACGTCTTATACTGTTATTAACGAACTATTGCCTTTCTCTCATGTTATTATGTTCTCTTATGTTACTATTTGGTATATGAGAAGTAATTAAATGGTCTAAAATGGTTACTTAACATAAGAGGAAGGCAATAGTTTGTTAATAACAATATAAGACGTATATGTACAAATTGTTGTATTTGTCACTAAAGTTAAGCAGAAGGCAGCGGATGAATGAAGGCTGGTAAGTACATTTGGGGAGATCTTTGAGTGCTGTAAACCTCGCAAGGTCGAGGTTTATAGCAATTTCCTACAGGAATAAAAATTTAGTTTGGGGGGTGGACATACCATTTAATTTATTAGTGACGTCTGTCTATAGGCACTTCACACTGCATAACCAGAGGCCTGCACTACACTCAGCATGGCTCAGAAAAGCCAAAACTGGTCTGTAGTTGGTGCTCTGGTTTTGCATTTAGCTTGTGGAATGCTGTAAAAGCCTTTGTAAATGTATAGCTTTTCGGAGATGGGCGGGGACATGCAAAATATCTCATTTATAGCCTGTTACAAATGCATGTGTACAGATGCAATTCTGCCTAAAGGTATAGAGCAGGGGTGTTGAACTTGTGACATTTCACATGTTTGGAAACTACAACTCCAAGCAAGAAACTTACTGCAAACTGACAATCCTGGGAGTTGTAGTTTTCAAACATGTGAAAGGTCTCAAGTTTAACACCCCTGCTCTATACCATTAGGCTGTATTACATCTACACACATGCCTTAGCTACAGGCTATAAATGAGATACTTTGCATGTCCCTGTCCCATTTCCCTGGAAGTAAGAAATATGTGTTTATATGTTAGATTATTAGGGCAATGCTATTATAAAATATGAGGCTGTGAGGTACCTTCTGTTATAAGAAGGCTCAATTGCATTTTATACTCTGTGGGAGCATTTAGCTCCTTTAACCCCTACCTCTCCTTAATAGCCAATATATATATAGTCAACCAGTATCCCGTGTTTCCAAGTCCTAACCCCATAGTGACTGTAAATCTGGAACTTGCTGTGGTAAATATTTATGAATAAAGTATGAACCTAACATGTTTATCTGGATACTGGTTTGGGTCTTGGGGTGCCCAATGGTGCTTTTTAGCTTGAACTGCACATTGTGACAGGATTGCCTGGGTCTGTCACATAGACCCTCTAGCTAGCAGGCAGGTAGAATAGGTAAGGGAGGTGTGTGCATGTGTTTGTTCATGCAGAGCGATTGCCTGGGTACTTCTTAGGACCTTCAAGCTTATCCCATTCTGGTCTCCCCCTGAATACTTGCTGGGAGCAGAAAGGGAGGGTAAGTTTGGAAAGGTTCCTGATGCTTACTGGCTGAAGGGATCTAAGTAGCCTTTCTCTAGCCCTATGGCTTAACAGCTATGGGCATAAGGGAGAGGCAGACAGACCCTAAACCACTTGCATTTGATGTGTGTATAACAGAAAGCACGACCCCAAGCTTTCAGTTAATAAAAATGGTGCTGTTAAGGTTAAACTGCACATTGTGGCAGGGTATATTTTTGGTTTCCCTGGAAGTTCCCCTGCAAGTTGATGGCAGTTTGAATAACAGTTTAAAATATCCCTGTATAAAGATTTTAAAGACACTCAGGGAGATTTAATAAAAGTTCTTGTTGTTAAAAATGGTTAAAAATTTGGCCTCAACCAATCAATTGTTAGCTTTCAAATGTTAAATAACATCTGACTGGTTGGGGCAAAATTAGTACCATTTTAAACAAGAACTTTTATTGAATCTCCCCGACTGTATCTACACATACAAAACATATACACATAATTTCCACTGTGCACCAACGGGCACACTTTTGCAAGTTTGATTCTTTTGGCTATTATGTTCGATACAATCAGAACGGGCAAAAAAAATCTCCTGGATTTGGCTTCTGTTTGACTGCTCAGCAACATAAGCACCTAGTCACCTTCTTTTGACTTTACCTTGTTTTCTAATTAAACATGAATTGCCCAGGATGGGGAACATCACGTGAGCATTGGAATGTGAAACAACTCACAAGTAAGTGTCTATAGCTCCATGGGAAAACCTCCAAGTCCGGATCTTGAAGGGACAGTTTAGTAGCAACCAAGATAGAAAAACATTTGAAGCTGAAATGATTCTGTTATTTGACAATGGGTTAAAGGACAACTATACTCACCTCACCCTCGCTCCTCTTCCTCCATAGCTGCATAGTACCCAGGGTGAGGACCTAAAATCACTAAGTCCTCATCCTGGGTACTTTCCCTAACTCCTGCACTACTTACCGCAAATCTGCTTCGCCGATCGCTCCATTCCTCCGCTCTTCCTGCTTCAGTGACAGATCGCGAGGCAGCCAATAGGAAGATACGCTCTGCAAGGAGGCGTGTCTTCCAATTGGCTGCCTCGCGACTGTTTTAGTTTTTTTAGTAATTGAAGTCAGCTTTAGAAAACCATCTTTAAATGCTTAAGCATTCTCTCTCCCCCCCAGAGCCTACCTTTTTTTGCATGACATTTGCTGGTTTCCTTCTCCTAGATAAAGTCATCTGTAGTTCCGCCCCGAAGAAATGTCCTGCTCCCTCCACCTTCCTGGGCCTCCGAATGTAATTTCCTGCTGTTCCACACATGCGCGGGACAACAGTGCGCACACAATGTGAAGTCATGTACATGCACTCGTAGGTAACGTAATCATGCCATGGCGTTTTAAAACAACATCTTGCTAATTTATGGTGTACTTTTCTTTTAACTCCAACACGTGGTTTGCTTTAAATATTTCATTCTATACACATGTGAATGGTTATGTTATGTGGCCTCAACACATTTCTAAATAGTCTAAAGTAAAACATCTGGGTGTTATTGAATCCAGACTTGTCAACTAACCTTTACTTATCCTGTATGGTCCATAGACTTTTCGTTTGTAGATGATAAATTATTATATGAATGCATTTATATAATATTTATATATACATATATATATATATATATATTTATATTATTTTTAAAAGGTTTTGCTCCATTCACTGGAATGCAACATTTGTTTTCCATCTCTCTGGTTAGAATGCTAAATGTCTGGCTTTTTGGTAAAATGATCCTCTTGAGTCATTACAATCATCTCCTTCAGCAACTTTATTTTATGGATCTCTCCACTTTTGAAATGTGCTGATTTAAACTATTGCATTTTCTCTTCTTTGCAGGGAATTCTGTGTAATCCGTTTGTAAGAAATTGTAATCCTTCTGTCATTTGTTTGTATCTTGCTTGATGATCAGGATTGGGGATTTTATTTCCCTGTTGAAATTTTGTATTATAATATAGTTTAATACATTTGCAATCTAAAAATGGATTGCTTTCCCCCAGTAATGTCCAATTTCAGACAGTCCCAAGGCTGTCTTTTTCTATAAAGCTTTCAAAATATCCAAATACAAGCCCTGTTATCCTAAGGGCCAAATCATTCACTTTGCCTGCTGGTAAAGTGAAACACTTAACAGTGTCAGAATGTGCTTTTAAAAGGCAAGCCAGAATGGGGCATGCATACTAATAAAGTACTCCTTCAACGCAAAGACCAATTAAAGGGAGGCAGGGCTTTTATGGGAGACATTTTAAATGATTAGAAGGAGAGGGCAGTCAATAATGATCGATTATTGGGAGGATGTCATTTTTATGTTTAATTCTTCTTTAAAGGGTATGTCCACCCTTGAAAACATGTTTTGATATAACATTCCTCCTGTCCCCCAAGCCCCAACCGCTCTATTTTTAATTTTAGAAAGTGGCCCAAACTTTACTTACCTTCCCTCTTTCCTCCGCCGCACTGCCAGGCCCTCTGCTTGCGAGAAAATGCAAGCAGAGGGGCGGGACCGGCAGTCGCGTCTGTGATTGGCTGAGTGGCAGCCAATCACAGACGCGGCTGCCAGGAGTTCAGTGCGGTGGAGGAAAGAGGGAAGGTAAGTAAAGCTTGGGGCACTTTCTAAAATTAAAAATAGAGCGGTTGGGGCTGGGGGGACAGGGGGGATGTTATATCTAAAGGATTTTATGCTAGGGGGAGGGAATCCTAATTGGGAGGGAGAGAAGGGCTGCAGTGCGCATGCCAAACTTCTCCCGGAGGGAGACAGGAGGCAGAGTCCTATATGGACTCTGCTATCCTCCTGGTGGGCAGTTTTGGGGACTTTTGGGGGGGACTACAGGAGAACCATATGGAGCTGGGATGTGAGGTAAGGATTTTATTACACTACATGATGGGGCCATTACTGGGGGGGATTATAGTTTTGGGGGTGGACATGCCCTTTAAGGTATTTGTAGGTAATTGTTTTTCTCAAGAAAAAAGTAGATTGTTAAATGTGTAGGATGCCTATTATAGGATTGTAGAAATTAGTTATCTAATGGTAAAAGCTAATATTGGTCATGTAACTCCTCTACAACTTTTACTATCCTTATAATTTAATGTAGGGGGTTTGTGATTTCTTTGAGAAATGTGAAATGTAACTGATGGCATAGCTAAGTACAGTTTAAAAGGATATAAACTAAAGTATATGTACAAGTCTGATATACCTGTGTTTTTACTGCAGGATTAAAATGTGTTATGAGTTGTGGATTAAACATTATTCAATGTGTTTCTCACTTTTATTACACAATATTTTTTTATAATATCCATAAAATTTCAAGACCTGTTTATGGATGTAATATCTCTTTACAGTTAACTTTTAATAGTTAAGGTTAAGGCCAGAGCTTTAAAGATGAAATTCATCTATAAAGCAAAAAAAAAATTGACAAGTTGTGGGGGGAAAAAAAATCACCACATATTGATAATGATAACCCCCCTTTTGAGAGTTCATTACAGCACAAATGGGAGCAATTGAGTCTTTAAATACGCCAACTATCAGTTGTATATAGAAATACATAAAATATATGTTGTAATGATGTACAAATACATATGTAATTTTGTGATTCTTATTTTATTTTAGAAAAAGTGTAAGTTTTTAGCATTTTTTTTGACAATAACACACATGACAACAGTGGTTTTGAATTAACACATGGCCACAGATTTATTAAAAACGCTGCTTTATAAAACTTTAATCTTTTAAACAATCTTTATTGAACAATATATAATAACAAAATGCCGGCAGTTGCATAACAACTGGCATGAACATATCCGTTCCAGGACCTTGAAGCCTATTGCCAGTACAGCTTCTATTCCACCCTGTAGGTTTGCATTTAAGATGCTCAAACCTATGGACTTTAATTGCACTCCTTCCTAAGCAATGGAGTTTTCCATTTTAAATTCCCTATGCCTCACTGTGACACCCTCTATTTGCCTTATAAAGGAAGAAACAGTTGAAATAAACTTTCATCCAGCTTTGATAGCCTTTTGGTGGTGTGCCACCCTGCAGTATGACCTGGGGATAACCAGTCAGACCATACAATCACCATGTTGTTAATGGCTAGATATAGCCATATCTTTAATCAAAAAAGATAGGAGGACCATGAGACCACCGAACAAACCTTTTAGTTGCAAGAAATCTGGAAAGATTCGGGTCCAACCAAGGCCCGGGATGCCCCTCTATCTGACCTGTGCTACGGAGGCTGAAATGCCAAGGTTCTTTCCATATGGGTGCTCATATCCGCTCTCTTGGCAGCCCAAAATATATGAGAATGGCCCATGATCCTCACCGGAGTACAAGCGTCACCTGGAGGAGATAAATAACAGGTATTATAAACTAGAAATATAGGACACAATTACATAAGCAAGTGAGAACGGATATACGTTCTGTATTTGGAGGATTCCTATCTGCCTACTAGTTGCACTATCTGTATGGATAAGTAGCAGGGCTGCCTTAATTGGTCTCATTAACAGGTACTGCTTCAAGCAATGCAAAGGGCTCCCCAGGGCTCCCAATAGCTAATAGGGACAATAATTATTATCTCTTCCCTATAACATCAGTTTTGGAATACCAAATCTTAATCTGTAAGGCATTAGGACTTATGCACAGGTCTTCTATCAGGATCCCCCTGCCCTTTTTGGTAGAAGGAGAAACTAATTCACCAAACCTATAAGCCCCATAGAATACCAAACAAAAGGAAAGGTGAAGCAATTGAGATTCAAAAGCATTTAAGCATATAGTGAGATGAATAGATACTATTTGTGACAGGTGCTGAAAGGATACTGGGTGTCTATTATCCCCAGGTACTGGCTGTTGCTTCCAGCCTGATCACTCTGTGGATGGCAAAGTCCTTTGTGATATCAACCCATCTGAAGAATTGAAATAGACAAATGACAAAGCAGCTATATTCTTTTCAGCTGTACATCTAGATTAACCTTGACTATGTACATATATGGGCAAGGTAAGCCAGGGTCATCCTCAGCCTACCCTCCTGCATTCTGTTACTCCATTACTCTCCCAGTTACTCCATGTTCTGTCGTTTGCCCTTTGAGTGCTTGGGGCCATGGAATTAGCTATCAGGGGAACCAGGCTCTATATGCCAAGTTCTACAAGTAAGGGGGCACTGCCAGAACGCTCCTCCCTGCCCCCGGACACAATCTTCAAAAGTGGTGAAACTGAAATTGAGAGAGGGAAACAGCTATGGGATTATCCACACCAGCATGTTACGCTGCAAGCAAATTAAAATCAACTCCCTTAGCAGTACCAGAACCGGTAGAGAAGAAGAGGTTTGCTTATTAATAACCTTGACTACACTTAAATTGTTGCACCAAAACACTACTTTTTTTGTTTTGAAACAGTCTAGATTAGATGCTGCATCTGTATACAGGTGTATGTCTGCATGTCCTGCCTGTAAAGTCTCACAAAAAATGCTGTCAGATCTGTAAATCCTCTCTCATCTGCCTAGACATCCTGATGTAATGGTGCGGGACCGACACCCGTCCCATTGGTATCAAGCGTCATGCGTAGACTAAATGGCCTATCAAACTCTGTAATTGCAACAAAGTATCCTTTTTGGAAGATATTGCCCTATGCAGTAGCAATGATAGTGCCGCTACTTTGTCACCATGAAGCCTAAAGATCATTAACGGAGAATCTATCTTGATTCAAAGAAATGTAATGAGCAAAGCTGGGCCCTTGGTCTTGTCTTCAGCCACCGGGATGCCAAATGGATGCATTACTGACCTGACTGTTTTCAGGAGATGCAGAAGATCAAATGCAAAAGAATGAACTGAAGACTTCAATGTAGTAACACGAAATGGAACAGTCCATCGGAAGGGACATGTCCACAAAATAGTAATCAGCCGTGCAACAGCCCAGCAGGTGGAAACCCTCCGTGAACCGGCAAGAGCCTGAAAGCTGACTATATATCCGATTTGGCCATTGAGGCCCCTTGGCCCGCGTGCCTTACCAGCGTCAGTGCCGTATTGAAGGATGCATAGTGTACCCGAAGTGCCCTTTGGTGCCTATAGATGGTGGAAAGGTCGGAACTTTCCCCTTTCCTTTTTGGGGACCAAACCTAATGGCGGATCTGGAACTGCTTGCTTGATGAGGTGAATGAACTGGCTGGGATAACGGATGCTCACTTCAGCGACAAGCAGGCCTGAGGGGAATGTCCGGAGCACTCAGTATGGGGCTAAGCCTCTCCGGTGGGCAGGTCTGCGGTAATCTACTGATAGTGGGGGTTGCAAGGGAGGATGTAACAGGGGGCTAAAAGGCCAGAAGCTCCTGAAGCCAGCAGTGTCTGTGCTGTTCAGCTGCATTACGGACCCATAGCAGCAAAGATTCAATGGTAGGGCTCTCAGAACAATGGAAGATTTTCTCCAGCAAGGTGTTAAATAAAGCTTCTTACTGGGTGAGTATTCGCTGGTGGAATAGTATAGTATTTGAGGTTGAATAAAGACATATGTCCATCCATTTCCTGCCTAACTGTTGATCCAGAGGAAGGCCAAAAAAAACCCACCAAATTTATAAAAGGGAAAAAAATTCCTTCCTGACTCCAAGTGGCAATCGGAAATTTCCCTGGATCAACTCTACTTTATAAATCAATACCAGTAACTTGCAACATTCCTTGTTTGCAGAAACTCATCCAGCTGTTTTTTTTTTTAAACTGACCTGCCATAACAACGTCCACTGGAAGACAGTTCCATAACTTTACAGTTTTCACAGTGAAAAACCCTTTCCGAACTTGAAGCCTAAACCTTTTTTCTTCAAGTCTTAAGGGATGTTCGCATGTCCTGACATGTTCGATTGGTGAACAATGCCCCAGATAGTTTATTGTATGGCCCGTTAATGTATTTATACACAGTAATCATATCTCCACACAAGCACCTTTTCTCCAGTGTACATAATTGCAACTTTTCCAGTCTCTCTTCATATTCAAGCTCCCCCAATCACCTTATTAAATTAGTTGCCCTTCTCTGAACCCTTTCCATTTCAAAGATGTCTTTTTGTACACAGGATCCCAAAATTGCACTGCATATTCCAAATGAGGCCTTACCAATGCTTTGTGAAGAGGGAGAATAACATTTTCCTCCATACCTCTTTATACAAGACAATACCATGCTGGCTCTGGCTGTTGCCGCCTGGCACTGCTTGCTACCTTTAAGTTTCCCTTTCCAACAGGGATTCACTTAACACAGAGCCATTTATAGTATAAGCAGCACAAGGATTTTTAAGTCCAAAATGCATCACCTTACATTTATCAACATTGAATCTCATCTGCCACTTAACAGCCAAATGTGACAATCTATCTAGATCCCCCTGCAACGATTGCACATCCTCTGAAGTTTTTAATGGTTGACAAAGTTTTGTGTCATCAGCAAACACAGAAAACTTGCTGACAATACCCACTTCCAAATCATTAATAAATAGATTAAATAGAAGCGGCCCCAACACAGAAACCTGTGGCACCCCACTTAGCACTTTAGTCCATAATGATGATGCCCCATTTACAACTACTCTCTGCATCCTATTCATTAACCAATTTTCTATTCATGTACAAATTTGACTCCCCAGATAAACAGACCTTAGCTTATACATTAGTCACCTACGGGGGACTGTATCAAAAGCCTTTGCAAAATCCGAGAAAACTACATCTACTGCTATGCCAGAGTCTAAATTTCTACTTACTTCCTCATAAAAGCCAAGCAAGTAGTTTGGCAAGATCTATTCCTCCTAAATCCATACTGGTTACTACTTATAATGTCAGTCCTTGAAACATACTCTAGAACAATCAAGGATTGTGGAAGCACTCCAATTAGGCTAATTTACAGCTACATTTAGCGGAAGTGCTACTGATCTGGTCAAACATTTATACAAACATAGAAAAGATAATCAATGCACATTCCTAGGCCCCATACAATACCATATTATCTGCACACTGGCATACTTTATAAACAAAGGGGTTTTAGTATACATTACTGTGATCACATGAATGAAAAACCTTCCAACTATGTCAAGGTAACTCTAGAACACGTTCCCTTTTCAGTATCTTCCCCAGTATCTTTCAGTTAAAATTATAGGCCTGTAATTACCGGCTGTGAACTACTACCCTTTTTGAATATTGGAATAACATCAGCCTTTTTTTCCAATCCAGAGGCACACCTCCGGACATGAGGGAATCTGCAAAAATAAGAAACAATGGCCTAGGTAAAACTGAACTTAGCTCCTTAAGTACCGATGATGTATTTTATCCGGTCCAGGAGATTTATTAATATTAACCTTATTTAGTTCTTTCTGTACCAAATCTTTGGTTAAGCAAAGTGCACTTGAATCTTTTATACTATTATTGCTTCTATACTCTGATATCTGTACTTGGATCTTCTATAGTGTATACAGAGGGAAAAAAAAATATTCAAGACATTTGCTTTATCGTCATCCTCCGTAACTAACTTATACCCATTAATTAATGGTGCCACATTCTCCGTCCTCATCTTCTTACTATTAATATACTTAAAAATTGTTTAGGCTTAGTGATGCTTTGTTCAGCTATCCCAACTTGATTATTAATTTTAGCTAGTTTGATTGCTTTCTTACACTCCTTTTTACAGTTTTTATAATCCCTAAAGGCTCTTTCCATTCCCTCTGACTTAAAGGTTTTAAATGCCCTTTTCTTCCTTTCCATTTGCCTCTTTACATCAGAATTCAGCCACATGGGCGCGGATTTATTTTTTTTACATTTATTTTCCAAGGGTATAAATTTAGATGTGAACTGGCTTAAAATCCCCTTAAACAAAGTCCACTTCTGTTCAAGTACTTTACCCGATAATTATCCCAGTTGACATTCTGAAGAGCTACATTTAACCTGGGATAATTTGCCTCCCCGAAATTAAAAGTCTGTTTATTTTTTCTGCACACTTTTCCGTTCGATAACAAAGTCCAAACTACACTATTTCATGGTCACTATTCCCTAAGCCTCCAGTTACCTTTATATCTATAATGCGCTCCACAATGTTAGATATTACCAGATACAACAGCGCTCCTTTTCTAGTGGGAACTTCAACCACCTGTGAGAGAAAATTATCCTGCAGCAAATTCAGGAACTCATCGCCTTTTTCTGTGATGGCAGTTCCACTACACCAATTAATTTCAGGGTAATTAAAGTCCCCCATAATTAGCACACTCCCCAGACTTGCAGCCCTTGCCAACTGCATATGAAGCAGACTCGCCTCCTCTCTACTAGCATTTGGCGGCTTATAGCAGACACCAACAATGACATTACCCCCTTTTCTGTTGCCTAATTCCAACCTATATTGCCTCCACTTTAACATCCATATCGCCAGTTATCACTTATTTTAAATTTGGCTTCAATTCTTTTTTAACATAAACACATACTCTGTCCTCCCTAAACAAGGCATATCCTTATAAATTTACAGCCCAGTCGTGAGAACTGTTCAACCACGTTTCTGCTATACCTATTGCATCATACGTTTCATTCAACTCCATAATTTCCAATTCACCCATTTTGTCAGGCAGGCCTCTCGCATTACATATTAAACATACATTTTAGATTATGATCCTGTAATTTATACATACACTTTAATACACATGCCTCCCTATCCCCCGTGCTAGCCCTACCCCCCCTTTCCACCCACCACTGGCCTGGAATGATGGAGTTGACAGACAAAATAATACTTATGTATCAAATTTATTAGCTCCCCCTGACTGATAACATGTTATAATACAAAACATTGTAACAAATTAATAAACACTGCCCCCCATTATCCCAGTGGCCAATGCTTGCTTCCAGCCTATGCAAACTGTCATCTTATACACCTTCCCACGATGGGTGGGACCAGACTAGAACTACAAGACAGACTTTGACAGTACAGGGGATCCAGAGCAAATTTTAGGGTGAGGACCTAGCGATTTAGGTTCTCATCCTGATTACTATTAGGAAAGGGTGTAGTACAGAATATTTTTTCATCAAAGTAAGCTTTGATGCAAGGAACATTTCTACAGGCACATAACATTGGGGACTATTGCATTCTACACCTTTTGTAAGGAAGCAGAAATCTGGTACTTGCTTTCTAGTACAAACTTTTTGTTTTCATCTATTTTATAGCAAGGGTATTAGGGAGATTTATTGCTAATTGTTTATCATGCAATAAAAAGCATACAACTAACCAACTGTTGAGAAAAGTGACCCACTACCACTTATTAGCTTGCAACCCAATGGCAAACTAAAAACAACATGAATCTCAACATGATTTCTTACACTACCCAGAATGCGTAATGAGACCAAAGGGGAATTTTTTTATTACATAAGTACTCCCCAGATGCCCAAAAGCAATGTAAATGCAATGTCTTTTCCCTTCACTATAGGAAAGTGGATTTTTTTTTTTGAGATTGACTCAGGGATTGCTTGGTCGGGTAAGTAAAATCTTTCTAGAGTATGGCCACCTTAAAGCATGCTTAAGTCACAAAGTTATTTGGATCTGCAAGTCATTACTGCAATAATCTTTCTAGCAAACCTGCCAATCAGACAAGGTTCCTAGCAGTAACAACAGAAAATCTTAACTGTTTCATTGCTAAGCTGGTTAAAAAAGATTAGCAAGGCTTGTAGAGAGACACTTTTGCACACCAGTGTACCTTTATCTGGCTACTAATAGGTTTATATTATTTATGTGTTATGTTTCCTAGACAGAATAATTTTATCCTTTTCATTAGCAACTTAAAGGGAATGTCGACCCCTCTGGGAAAAAAATGAGTATGTTATGAAGGACCCCCTAAAGCTAGAGTTTGTTTTGGTTACACTCTTTAAATCTGCTACCAAGAGCTCTCATACTTACAAGCATCGCGATCCACCGACGTGGTTCTGCTCTTCGCTCTCCACTTCCAGGTAAGGCAGTCAGTCTCGGCCGTGACAGCAATTTCACAGCCAATCACTGACTGCCATTAACGGAGGAGCTTCCACTGCGGCTGCTCGGGGGAAAGAAAAAGAACACAGCAGCCGCAGTGGAGGGGGAGTGGAGACACAGTAAGTATTTTAAGTATGATTTCTCATGCTGGGAGCAGAATTAAAGAGTGTAACCAAAATAAACTCTAGCTTTAGGGGGTCCTTCATAACATACTCATTTTTTTTTCCCAGAGGGGTTGAAATTCCCTTTAAGTTGCTAATGAAAAGAATAAAATTATTCTGTCTAGGAAACATAACACATAAATAATATAAACCTAATGTAAACTAAATGAACTCTAGGTTATGCATAACATGCTAATTGTTTTCCAGAGGGGTGGACAGTCCCTTAAAGAAACAGCTATATATTTTTTGTCAGATGACTAGCAACAGTGGCGTCACTGCGTTAAAATATTCAGGGCACGTGCCCCAGATCTTTGGGAAAGTGCCCCAAATCTTTTTTTCTTAGGTCAGTGTTCTCCCCAGAATTTTTTTCCTGCCGGGTGGCATGAAAAAGTAGCTGGGTGGGGTAGGATGGGGAAATTTGGTGGTAAGGGAAAATGTGCACTGCATCATGCTCATTATATAGTTCAGGGATGTCTAACTTTCGTCCCACTAGATGTTTGAAAACTATAACTCCCAGCATTGTAGAATGCAGGGAGTTGTAGTTCGTAAACATCTGCAGGGAGTTGTAGTTCTGCAACATCTGAAGGTAACCCATGTAACATAGCAGCACAAGCACATGTGACACCCTTTTGTGGCCTTGGAGATCTTGGAAAAGCTAGTTAACATGTGCTAAAATAGTAAAAAAGGGGTCTGGACTGAGCAGTTTTGGCGGGAGTTTTTACTGACCTATTGGCACACCTATTAAACCTACTTCTAAATTCTTTTAAATCACAAGTGTTCTCTTAAGAATTTTTTTTCCAGCCGGGTGGCATGAAAAAGTAGCCGGGTGGGCCGCCCGGCTAAAAGACCCTAGGGAGAACACTGTAGGTGCCCGGAACCCTAGAAAAAAGCCACAGTTTGCCCTCTTTTTACACAACTTCGGGTTTCCTGGATGTACGCATGCGCTTGGGATGTGCGCAAATCCGGGGACTTTAACATGCCCCAGAAATTACAGTAGGCCTACAGTAGCTGGTGATCCACTCCAGACTCTGCTCTGCCTCACTGCCTGCCATCACTGTTTTGCCACAGAAAGTTAAAGCTTGTTGGCAACTTGTATGTATCTGTCAAAGTGGGCAATATGGGGAAATTATACTAGTCAGTGTGGGCAATGGGGGCAACTTGTATGTACCAGTCAGTGTGGGCAATTTGTATGTATCAGTCAGTGTGGGCAATGGGGGCAACTTGTATTTACCAGTCAGTGTGGACAATGTGGGCAACTTGTATGTACCAGTCGTAAAATGAAAATGCCAGTTTTGCTACCAGTATATAATAAAATTGCCAGTTTTCTACCAGTATCTAATGAATTTGCCAGTTTGCTACACATATGTAATGAAATTGGCAGTTTGCAACCAGTATGTAATAAAATTGCCAGTTTGCTACCAGTAAATAATGAAATTGCAGTTTGCTACCAGTATGTAATGAAATTGACAGTTTGCTACCCGTATGTAACAAAATTGCCAGTTTGCTACCAGTATATAATGAAATTGCCAGTTTGCTACCATTATGTAATGAAATTGCCAGTTTACTACCAGTATATAATTAAAATTCCAGTTTGCTACCAGTATGTAATGAAATTGCCAGTTTGCTACCAGTATATAATGAAATTGCCAGTTTGTTACCAGTATATAATGAATTGCCAGTATGCTATCAGCAAGTAATGAAATTGCCAGTTTGTTCCCAGTATGCAATGAAATTGCCATTTGCTACCAGTATATAATGAAATTCCTATTTGCTAACAGTATATAATGAAATTGTCAGTTTGCTACCAGCATATAACAAAATTGCCAGTTTGCTACCAGTTTATAATTAAAATGCCAATTAGCTACCAGTATATAACTAAAATGCCAATTTGCTACCAGTTTAATGTAATACTGCGTGTCAATTTGTGTATCTCTGTCTACTTCTTATTTCGGTCTCTGTCTGTATTTCTGTTTTTCTATTGCTTTTCTATCATTTTTTTCTATATACATATGATTTATAACTTTTTGGCTGTGTAGCTCTCGGTTTGTCTATGTTTGTCTGTCTGTTTGTCTCTCTGGCTATCTGTCTATCTAACTAGAGGGTGTGGCTTAATTGGGGCAGGCAAAGGGGCAGGGAAGAGTGCCCAAAAATGCCCCATATCTTCTCAGACCCCAGAGACGCCCCTGACTAGCGAACTGTCTTCAAAAACTAAACCTTAAGTCCAGATGATCAAACTGAATACCACAGATATGCAGCAACTACAATTCCCAAGTTTAAGTCATACCTTCTCTTCTCCTCAGTAACCTCTAGTGAGAGAAATCATTACAAAGGTGGGCATAATTTTGCATGGCATGGCCTGTTAATCAGAATTGACACAACAAATAATTTAGGTTGACCAAACATGGCCATTTTAAGACTGCACGATCAACTGAAAATTACAGACCCTTCTGATCTGATGTTATAACCCCTTAACTGTCAGTAGAAAACATTGTGACAAGTCATTTACTATGGCTATATTTTGGGCTGAGCAGTAATTTGGGCCTATATATTGACTGTGTGTACCAGCCATTAAGGAATCTAGCCTTATGTGGGCTCTATTTATCATATTGTTTTACTGTAACTGGTATTGACTTGCTCTATTTGCCTTCACTTCTGACATGTTTAATGAACTCTGCCTGTCTTTACCTCTGACCTATTTACTAGATTTCGCAAAACCATTTGTACCAATGCTTTGTAGAGAGAGAGAATAATATTTTTCTCCCTTGAATAAATTACGTTTCTTATCCACCAAAACTACAAGATCCTTTTCCAACAGAGATTCATTTAAAACAGACCCATTTATAGTATAAACAGCACAAGGATAACATTTATCAACATTGAATCTCACCTGAATCTTAGCAGCGCAATGTGACAATGTTTCTAGATCCGGCTGCAACAATTGCACATTCTCTGTAGCTTTTTATGGTTGAGAATGTTTTGTGTCGTCCGCAAACACAGAGGCCTTGCTGACAATACCCACTTCCAGTTCATTAATAAACAGATTAAATAGAAGTTGCCCCAACACAGAACCCTGTGGCACACCACTTAGAACTTACGGTAAGTACATATTGACGAAGCACCATTACTACTCTCTGCATCCAATCCATCGACTAATTTACTATAAATGTTTAAATGTGCCACACAAGCCCAACAGACCCTCACTTCCTTGAAGCTAGGCTGATATTTTTGTTTATTAACCAGAAGTAATGAAAGATCGATTCAGATCGCATGGGACCCTAGGCAGGGCTGTTATTTAGGGTTTCCTTCTTTACTGTTATGTTGTTACTGCTTCTGAAGCGCGGCCCCCTGAAATTCCCAGGGCCCTGGCAGGCCTTGAGGATACTCCTGCAATGTAAGAATCACAGTAAAATACCATTCCATAACCATAAAAGGGAACAAGGCCAGCAGGCAGTTTTTATAATCAAACTGGAAGTGGACAAATATCATTATTATTCGAAGTAGTGGTGCATTTATGCCTATAATATTTTACTTAAGTTTTGGAACACTAATAACATAGCTAAGTTCCTTTTAATAACTGATGACATGTGTGAACACTGTTTATAACCATATAATGTACCAGATATTTATTGGACTTCTGTATTTGATATACCGTATATACTTGAGTATAAGTCGAATTTTTCAGGCTTTAAAATTAGCCTGAAAACCTAACCTCGACTTATACTCGAGTCAAGTCCTAATTTAGATCCAAATTCTGCAATTACAGATAGTAACCAGTAGGTGGCGCTGTGTTAACCTGTATAGAAAGTTACAGGAGCTGATCTGCCTTTACACTTCCTGCTTCCTGTATTCTGCCTGCTGGACTCACTCAGCACTGTCACTGGATGCTGTAAATCTGATGGGTCTCCTCAGTTTGGGGCAAAAAACAGCTGCTAGTTCAGTGCAAATGACAGCTTAAAACTACAACTCTCAGGTGACATTTTTAACTATTGGGGTCAGAGAATCCTTTACTATATGGGGGTCAGAGTTCCCTTTACTATATGGGGTTCAGAGGGCCCTTTACTATATGGGGTTCAGGAGAATTGTAAATGATGGTAAGCTTAATTAAAAGTTTACTGAACCTTGCCACCCCACATGTTTAGAAACAAACTCCCAGCAACAAAGCATGCTGGGAGTTGTAGTTTCCAAACATCTGGAGTGCCAAAGAATTGGAGGTTACTGGTTTGGCTATTACTGTATGGGATTCATGTATGGGAATTAAACTAAACTAAACTAAAGCCTAAAAACAACACAGAATCAGAAGGCAGTAGTGGTGATAATTTCTACCCTCGACTTATACTCGAGTCAATCAGTTTTTACAAATTTTTCAGGTAAAAATAGGTACCTCGACTTATACTCGAGTATATACGGTATGTTTACACACAGCAAGGTTTTCAGTAAAAGGCTCTCTCAAGGCAGTCAACAACAAAAAGACAAAGTAGCCTGTCCAGTTGATTATTTCACTTAACAACCCTGCAAACCCAATAATTTCTAGGTGAAAGTTAAAACTTTTGTAAACAAAGAAGCCTGACATAAAAGAAATTCTTGGGGTAAATTTAGCTAATTCACGTGTTTCCTACACACTTTATTTTCAGGTTTATAACTGGGAGAGGCACACTAACACATTGTAATTACTGTACATTCTAAGAAGCCTAAAATATAAAAAATAGGCCATGTGTTCTATTCAGTTTGTGTATCGTTTCTAATTTCGTAAATGTATCGTCCCTTTTCCTTGTTCATTTGTCTGATAAGCTTCCAATATGTTGTGTGCACATGTTGGAAGCC
The DNA here is from genome assembly GCA_019447015.1 of Hymenochirus boettgeri. NCBI lineage: Eukaryota > Metazoa > Chordata > Amphibia > Anura > Pipidae > Hymenochirus > Hymenochirus boettgeri. Next base: position 107,821,828 of record CM033470.1, on the reverse strand, counting down.
AGCGTGCAGCCTGAGAGCTAAACAATAGTGGTCACGTCAGCCAACACAGATCTTATTTCTATACCTTTTTACTCCTGAGAGAAGTGTTGCCTGTTTGTAAAGGCATAGAAATACACACAATGCATTACTGTTCCAGCATCAGTAGGGTAGTTCTTGAAATAAAATATTATTGTTAGTTGTGCATAAATGTTGAATACAGTAGTTGGCCCATAAGACATTCTAACCTTCAATACTCACTTTTTACATAAAATATATTGACAATTTTGTCGAAAAAAGGATCTAGTTTTATCTAGGTCCAACATTGCTTTAAAATATATGACTTTGAAACTAGGTGGGAAACTGTCCAGAGCTCCCGCATTATTGCTCTTATAGTCAACATATACTGTAATATTTGGTGTTACTGCCACTGAGCAGACCTGGGGAAAAGTAAGGCCCGAGGGCCACTTGCAGCTCTTGGGCTGCCCCTGACTGGCCATACAATACTAGACCTGTACCCCCAAAAAATAATTCTTCCCAACTATCACTGTATCGTATTTCACTGTCCCCTATTTCTTTAGTCTAAAGCATCTTACATTACAGCTATCAATCAAGTGCATCATAAACTATTATTATATACTCTTCTTCTGTGTGCAGTTAGGATTGACAGTTGGTATATGTGAAATGCATTGTGGGAAATTCCCTCTCCCTGTGCTGACTAATAATGATAACTGAGCATGTTTATCCTCACAGAGAGTCATGTCAGATGAAAGGAGGACTAGGTTATTGGGCAAGTCAAGTGCCAAAATGAAAACTTACATACAGGTAAGCCACCCCCCTAAAACCCTAAAAGGTAACAGTTTAAAATCTGAAATATATAAGTCTAACCTAAAATCCTGCACAATGTCCTGTTGCCCCTGTTTCTGCTTTCTGGTTCTTCCAGTTAGCAACTGTCAGTTATGGATTTGAGAGTTGACATCACAGCCAATGACTGAATGCAAATACACTAGCTGCCTCTTCTGAACATGCCCAGGCTCAGTACAGGTTTCTAAATTGCTCCGTTTCCATGAGGCCTCCAGAAGAATAGCAGGCATACAGTAATTCATAGGACAAACTATGATATATCAATATATTTTAAAGAGGCCATTCTTTCTAAAAGATGTTCTTATGAGGGTGGAGTTGTCCTTTACGAGTCTAAGAGTGGATACTTCGCATGAGCAAAAAGAACTGGATTGTAGGCATGCAGCAACATGCATACCTCAGAGTAAGTGATTAATATAAGGCAAAGTACTTTTTTTCAGTTTACATACCCTTTAAAAATGTAAGAGTATAGAGCTTGATTTATTAAGTTGTTCCCTGGTATAAAATTTCCTGTTGAGCTGCCAGAAGTCCCCAACAACAATGGTTCTTTCTCTCATTTTAATTAGAGTCTTACTCTACTTTTTGTCAAACATAGTTTGCAGGGCTAAAGGTTCACGTGACAACAATCTTCAATGTCCTTGAGAGGTTAAAACTTTGTTAGCTATTTGTGTAGAGATTTTGTTCATATGTTGTTTTCTTATTTTCGTTTAGGCAGAGCAATTAGAGCTGCAACTAAAAGCACCAAAAATGCTGATCCAGAGCAAAAATCATGGGGTCACAAAAATAACATGCAATTCATGGCTAGGTACCATTAATATCTAAAATGTAAAATACAATATAATTTTTGTTAAGTTGTTTGGGCCTATGCTTGATTATTCCAAAACCAACATAGGAATAGGTTTATAGATTGCATCTTTACCTACACTACACCTGTAAATAAATATTCTGATGTTCAGAGAAATTATGCTAAAGGACAACTACAACTTGATATTTCCTACTCACAGATTTACAGTTATCTTCTATATCAATTTGTTATTTTCTGTTATTAGAATTAAATAATTTAATAAGAAAATTTAATTTAAGTAGAAAATATTATTATCCTAACAAACTAGAATAACCTATTTCAACCTAAAATAATTGTTTCTGATTGTGGCATTTTTTTTAGCCAAATAGCCTTGTATTTGACAGATCTTTGAAACTCATAGTGAATACAGGTTCATTTTCTAAAGGTCATTTATATATTTACAAATATGTGAGCACAGCTGTTATAGAGAGAACTACTACTGCATTAATTTACAATCTCAGCATTTCACATAGGTGAGAAGAGAGCTATAATAAGCTACTGTACTTCTAAGTACAGTTTCAAAAACCGATACAGCAACTGAAGTGTTCATCAAGTATTTTCAGATGGAATGTTATGTGTCCATCATTCAGACCAAAATATTTACTGCTATGACTTATTTTTCAGATAATTTTGCTAAAAATTAACAAAAATAATTCTGACAGTTATTTTCACCAAATCCTTTAAATACACAAGAAGGGTGGTCATTCTGAGATATTGGCTGTACTACTTTCTTATCTTTGTGAGATGCTGGCTTCCTTGCTGGCATTTTGCCGCAGAGAGATAAGTATTCTTTCTGGGATTTGACATGCCCTTTATAAAGGGTATCTCCATTGGTATAAAGGTAAAGGCGCAGTATAATCAAAATGTTGGTATTTCGTTTTATTGAAGAACCGGAGGAAAATTAGCGGTGTCTTACCTCCTGTTCTTTAATAAAACCTGCAGGAGCCGGGAGAGAAGGTAAGGAACTTATCCGATCGATCTCAATTCCGACACGTCCTATGACAGGTCCTGACGGACTCTGTCTTCTATACGCATTGCACTCGCACACCACATTTAAAGGTATAAAAGTGTTAATATGGCAGCAGTCAGTGTTTATCATACTGTGTTCCAGGGCTCACTGGTGTGCCTTGAGAGAGACAGATGTATGCCGGTAATTTTTTTTACCGGTAGTGAAAATATTTTCACCAATTAAAATTTTGGTCACATCTCATTAAAAATATATATGACATAATATAAATATAAACAATTTTGTGTTACTCTACATTACATTAATTATATGCAAATTTAATTAGCATATATGTAAACTGAATAAAAGACATTTTATGAGAGTTCGGCATTAAGAAAACAGGTATGCCACAGTCTGTAAAAGTATGAGAATCAACTTCACATTTTATACTTTATAATTGTAAACATGCATCTGTAATGTAAGCAGAGTTATGTCATGGTCTTGTTATCAGAGACAAAAATGCTGTTTTCTATCGTTCTGCCCAGCTGTTTTTTTAAGATATGACCCAAGAGAGATAAAACATGCATTAATATGTTTGGATATTTAATATCACACAGTTTAAATAAAAGTAACTGAACATTAGAATTACTGGACATTTATCGTATTATATCATTCACTTATGATTTAGAAATATGATGAATCGTAAACAGGTTTGAAAAAGCAATTTAAACTCATTTGAAACAAAGATTACTATTGTGGTTATAGATGTATTTTAGAACATCACTTGATCTATAGTAAAATGCAGTTTGGTCATTCTAAGATAAACAGAGCAACCATGAATTGTGCATTTGTTGCACATAAAAAACACAACACACTCTTTATGTCAGTAATAAATCAGGTTTGTCTTTGTGGTACAAATGTGTAAGAGAGTTTGGGTTCCCCATCTACGCTTTTCTGACATATTCTATTATCTGGTAAGTTGTAGGGCGAGAAGTCACTCTATCCAGGATCTAAAGCGTGATTAAGAACTCCATGGCGCCCGGAACGCGTTAGGATACACTACAGTGTGGGTTTACCTTGTGTTTATGCCGTGATTTAAACTTATAATAAAGATTGGCTTTTAAGACCGGGTCATACTGAGATTTAGTAACAGCACCTGGATAGAGCAACTTTTCGTCCTACAACTTACCTGGTATTATTCAAGGATCCCGCAAAGGGTCCAGGGCGGCCGCACCCCGGCCCAAAAAGAAAGAGTAGTGAGTCTTTACCTCTGTTTTATATGATTACTTACAAGATATTGTAGATGTGGAAAATCCCTAATGTGTATATGAAGCAAACAAGGAGAGGACGCTAAGGTCATAGACCAGCAACTGTTTTCTTAATTAAGTGTTCTGGAGGACATAAGAATATTGCAAATTTTTAGCATGCTGTGTTTATATGCATAAGCCAATATACAATATAAAGGGGTCCTTCACTTCCTATTTCCTCCTTCCTCCCTCCCTTTCCCTCTTCTTCCCATTACACTTCATGGGGTACATACTCTGATATCTGCCCTTTAAAAGGGAAGGGAAATATGGCTTTGCCTGTACACATAAAGCTGGGTTGGCTGAGATAATTTACGGTTGCGGTGAAAGTAGCTAGTTGTGACATTTTGTTGTGATTTTCCGATATGGATAAGCAGGTGATTGGACATTGGTCGCAGGCGCCCACAAAAAACAGCAGATTTTTTTTAGCATGTCCAATGGATACATGGAAATATTCGTCCAAAAAATTGCAAGGTGTGAACCCAGCCTTAAGCGTTTAGGGGGCAATTCAATATTTTTTAGATGTTATCCTTACCTTGCAGATGTACTGAACACTTGATTCAGTACATCTCAGGATCGTGGTCAAGTAACAGTGTGGTGTGCTCCATGATAACCCCATAGTACATCAGTTAGTGTGGGTTGTACACTGACTTTAACAATAGGAAATAATATTGCGTCTCCCAGGGGTGTCTTTAGGGTCTGAGAAGATATGGGGCACTTTTGGGCACTCAACGTGCTGCGTCAAAATTGTTTAGGACACGCCCTTCCCCACCCCAATAAAGCCACACCCACTAAGTCATTAATAGAGATAGACAGCTACATAAAACATAGACATTTAGAAACATATCCACATAGTGCGACTGCAGTGGAATGATGCTCAGATTTTACAAAAGTGAATTATCAAATAGTCCCAGATAATCACAAATACAGCCTCTCACAAATTCATATATTACCGAACAAGAAAAGAAGGAGCATTAGCTCATAATTACTTAAACCTTTATTAATACAATTCATCAGTCTAATCAATAATTAAAAAGATGCCACACGGGCCCCCCACCCCAGTTGTGGGTGGGGGGCCCATCGGACCTTGTCTTCTATGCGCATAGATCGTGCATGCGCATAGAAGACAAGGTCCGTCGGGACCTGTCAGACTACACGCAGGGAGAGCGAGCGAGCGGGTAAGTTTCTTACCTTCTCTCCTGGCTCCTGTTTGTTCTATTGAAGAACGGAAGGTAAGGCACAGCTCCTTTACCTCCCGTTCTTCAATAGAACTGGATTCCCAAATCTTGAAAATACGAGTGGAGATACCCTTTAAGTTTCAGTAGTACCACAATTATAATAATTGTAAAAATAAGGGAACTATTTACATATGCAAAACATGTCTTAAGCAATATGTGGAAGCAGAATAAATGCAGTCCAAATACACCTGGATATCCAATCACCCAGGCCTATATGGTGGCAAAATGCTGGCTACCAGCAAATAGATACAGTAAAAAAAGTTGTATGATGATCAAATATACAGGGTAGTAAAATATACCTCTGCCAAAATAACTATCAGTAACACATATAGTAAACCAGAGCCAGAGATAGGGCATTACTCTTTTACTCCTTCATCCTCTGGTAATATTGATATGGTAAAAGATAGCCCACAGAATTACGATCTATATAGTCTAAAATAGACATGAAATTAATATAACATACATCACAAGAAATACTGGATGAAAGGAAAAATGTGTAAAACTAATTTTTTTTCACCCGGCTTAGTAAACGAATCCTGGCCTATTGGATGGGGAGCCACGTGACTAACTTAAGGGAAGGGGGCCAATCTGGACTAAACTTCCTGGTGCACATGGAAACTGACGAATACCTCTGATCTCGGCAGTGTAACTTTGTCAGTGCTTCATTCACTTATGCACTACCGGAAGTCTGAAAAAAATGTCTCACTTGGGGGTAGAATTCAGCAGAGCAAATTATACTTATAAGGTATAAGCAATTAGTGAACCTGAGTTCGGACAAACTTAAACTATCCAAACTCTATCTGAACTAGTTTGGTTTTCCGAGCCCATGGACATATTTTCGATAATTATCAAAAATGCAATAATTATCGAATTTACAGACCATTGTCTAACCCTTGAATGTATTGTTCGGTAACCCTCAAATATAGAGTTCGATTCCGGTAACCTTTGAATGTAATGTTTGTTTTCAGTAAACCTTGAAGTTACTATTACTATTTTATCTGTTATATATCTGAACTTTTCAAACTATCAACTCCCATTGACTTTTCTGGGTTAGTTTCTGAACTTTTACTAGAGTTTGGAAACGAAAAGCAAATTCAGTAAGTTCGGCCATCTCTATAATCAATATGTAGGTTGAACACCCTGTTGCTTAAAATGTAGAATAAGAGAAAATGTATGAGCTACTTCTGGAAACAAATATGGTATACCCGAAGAAGGGACAGTGTGGTCCCGAAAAGTTGCATGTTTGTTGTATTAATGAATCATCAAGTTAGTGTGCTCCTCCATATTTGTTTGTAATGGAGCTCCGTAGCCCTTGGAGTAGAAGGTAGGAGGATTGCACCTACTGATTGTCTGGCAAAACAACCTTATGTATTATAAGGGATAATGCGCTACCTACAGTGTAATATAAGGATATTACTTCACCTTGGAGTTCCCTGACCTCTATAAAAACACTCTGCCTAACGGCCTTGTGTTTTTATATGGTCAGGGAACGCCTTGTGGTGTAATATCCTTATAATACATATGGCTAAGCATTTTAAATGGGGAGGTGCAGTGGCGAGAATCTATAGTGGACAGGGTTTTTTTTTGGCTGGCCTTATGTATTATAAGAAATAATACACTATCTACAGTGTAATATACGGATTTACTTCACCTTGAAGTTCCATGCCCTGTATAAAAGCATGGATATATGGTCATGGAAATCCTCTGTCGGGTAATATCCTTAAATTACACTGTAGGTAGCATATTATCCCTTATATGAGCTACTTCTGGTAAGGATCTTTCCTCACCTGTTAGCAGACATTTCTCAGAGTGCACCTCTGTTAGCTGGCATTTCTCAGAGTGCCTCTTAGCACACATTTCTCAGAGTGCACCTCTGTTAGCACACATTTCTCAGAGTGCACCGGTTAGCACACATTTCTCAGAGTGCACCGGTTAGCACACATTTCTCAAAGTGCACCGGTTAGCACATATTTCTCAGAGTGCACCTCTGTTAGCACACATTTCTCAGAGGCACACATTTCTCAGAGTGCACCTCTGTTAGCCACATTTTTTTTTTTTTTTTTTTTTTTTTTTTTTTTTTCCCCCCCCACCCCCCCTTTTTTTGTTTCAGAGTGCACCAGGTTAGGCACACATTTCTCAGAGTGCACCTCTGTTAGCACACATTTCTCAGAGTGCACCGGTTAGCACACATTTCTCAAAGTGCACCGGTTAGCACACATTTCTCAGAGTGCACCTCTGTTAGCACACATTTCTCAGAGTGCACCGGTTAGCACACATTCTCAGAGTGGCTCACCGGTTAGCACACATTCTCAAAGTGCACAGGTTAGCAAACATTTCCAGAGTGCACCTCTGTTACACACATTCTCAGAGTGCACGGTTAGCACACATTTCTCAAAGTGCACCGGTTAGACACATTTCTCAGAGTGCACCGGTTAGCACACATTTCTCAAAGTGCACCAGTTAGCACATATTTCTCAGAGTGCATCTCTGTTAGCACACATTTCTCAGAGTGCACATCTGTTGGACTCTCTGAACTCAAAGTTTTTTCCATTGAGCAGGTCAGTGAGGGGTGGACATATCACCGACCTACTTTTATTCACTGACATTGCCATGGACACTATAGTGTTCCTTAGTGTCTTCTGGACACCCCAAAATGATATCCCTGCAGTCATTGGCGGTGATGTCAGTTCCATGACTGACAGTAGCTAACTAAAGAACCAGGAATCAGAAATAGGAGATTGGGTTGATTTACCTGTATATAATTTTTCATTTGAGGGCTGAAATTGCCCTTCCATTATCCAGTGAGTTTGCTGAATAAAATGACGTGATAAACCAGCGACATCCACGAGTAGAAGTGAAACCCCCATAATAACTTTGGATGGGGGACCTGACCGGTACGGTTCCTTTAACAGGAGGGTAGAAGAGCGATTGTGGAGGAGGCGGGGTGTGGGCGGCGCTATAAATGGTGTCGTACCAGGGGGCGTGGCGAGGTGAGGTCTAGTGAACAGTTTGGTCGGGGCTTTGTGTTCTCTGTGGAACTGTAACGGGACAAGCGGCAGATTTGAGGTGAGGGAGCGGCATTTGTACAGCATTAACCCCCCGGGGTTAGGGGGCGGACTGCGAAGCCTTTCACGGGACTTGGTCCAATTGTCGTTAAGACGAAGTGATTATAAGTCGCATCTGTGATGTCCATGGGGGGGGTTTAAGGTGTTCGGTGCGTCACCTCTCCGTATGTCTGTGGTAGTGCCACGTGTCTGCCAGCTTTATACTACGTGTGGGGGGCAGTGCCTGTTGAGTCAGGACATGTCCTTGCCAGCCTGCTTGGCTAGTACCGCTCAGCGTCTTCCTGTTCCATTCAGTCAGTGTGGTGTGTGTCAGTGTGTGTTTGCTGTTTCATCACGGTTAGGTAATGTAGAACCGGAGGAATCTAGACAACCGCCCATCGGCCGCTCTGTCCTTGAAGGACTTGTCTGGAGATGTGTGAATGGGAATCTCTGTGTCACTGACAATCTTGGTTGCCATTGGTTTTACATCCTGTATCCTGGCAGTAACAGTGATGGTCGGGCCACGTGCTAGGAACTGGTTCTTATTGACTTGCGGTTGGCAGGGAATCCTTCATCTCCATCTTTAGAAGCATCTGTCTCAGCCACACACGGTGAGATGATTACCTGGTACAGGATCCGTCCTGCTCCCTAATAACCTCTAATGGCACCGCAGCTTCTCATTGCACATTTGTAGGGATTTCAATTCTAAGTTACTCTAAAGTGTCAGATTGGGGAACCCTTCACCCAGCAGTCTAGCTGGTATCTGTGTGTGCTGATAACTTCGCTGTACCAGTAAAGCCCTAAACCCTGTTATCTTTTATATGGCCATCTCCGGTCTGTCTTCCGCCCTAACCACTCTACGGAAACTGCCCTCACTAAAGTGACCAATGATCTACTTAGTGCTATATCTAAAGGTCACTACTCTTTGCTCATTCTTCTTGATCTGTCCTCTGCTTTTGATACTGTTGATCACCCTCTACTTCTTCAGATCCTGGCCTCCTTAGGTATCCAGGACACTGCACTTTCTTGGCTATCCTCCTATCTCTCTGATAGGACCTTTAGTGTTTTCCACTCTGGAATTGGCTCCAGTCCTCGCCCCTCACTGGGGGTCCCGCAAGGCTCGGTACTCGGCCCTCTTCTTTTCTCAATCTACACTTATGGCCTTGGATAACTCATTACTTCATTTGTGTTTCAGTATCACCTGTATGCGGACGATACCCAAATTTACATCTCTGCCCCAGAACTCCCCATGCCGACATCCCAGGTCCCCGACTGCCTTAGTGCCATCTCTGCCTTCATGTGCTCTAGCTTCCTCAAACTAAACATGGACAAGTCTGAACTTGTACTTTTCCCACCCTCACGACCTGTTCCCCTCCCTAGCCTTACTATTAATATTAACAGCACACCCATTACCCCATGTCTGCTGCCTGGGAATAACGCTAGATTCCGATCTTTCCTTCAAACCTCATGACAATTCGCTTGCCAACTCCTGTCAGCTCCAACTCCAAAACATCTCCCGCATTTGACCCTTCCTCTCGAATGAAGCTACAAAAATCCTAGTCCATGCCTAAATCATATCCCGACTAGACTATTGCAACACACTCCTGTGTTGTTTACCAAACAACTGCCTGGCACTGCTTTAATCCAGTCTCAACTCTGCTGCCCGGCTTATTCACTTTTCTTCTCGCTTCTCTAATGCCCATCCTCTGTCAGTCCCTCCACTGGTTGCCCATCACGCAAAGGATCCAGTTAACTGCTTGCCTTATCCTATAAAGCACTATCCAACACAGACCCTCCATATATCTCAGAGCTGATCTAGCGATACCGTCCCAGGCGCAACATCCGCTCTGCAAACTATAACCTCCTCTCAGCTACCCTGGTCACCTCTTCCCATGCCCGCATTTAGGACTTAACTCGTGCTGCCCCTCTGCTCTGGAACTCCCTTCCTCCGTCTGTCTGTCACTCACCATCCCTTAAAACCCATCTCTTTAGGCCAGCATATAACCTGGCCTAAACATTACCCCTCTTACTACCCAATATGATCCAACCCACCTTTCACGCTCCACTGCCAGTCTATTTACAGACTACCGATTCCTGTCACCTTATCTCTCACCCCCATATCCTCTAGTCTGTAAGCTCTTTGGGAAGGGTCCTCTTTCCTATTGTATCACAGTATTGCTGTAAAACTCAACACTCTGTTTACTTATATTATGAATTACCTGTGTATGTAATAAGTATGACTTTGTATAACATGCATTACCCTGTATGTAATGTTGACTATGTAATTGTTAAGCGTCACGGAAGATGTTGGCGCAATATAAATTAATATGGCCTCTTTACAGCCCATGCATGGTTTCTCTAACTGTGTCCCCCCAGATGTTTAAAAACTACAACTTCCAGCATTCCTCAACTAGAGGGGAATGGTAGGAGAGATGTTTTTTTAAATATCTGGATGTCATGACTTAACAACCACTGACTGGCGTTGCATACGGTATGTCTTGTATGCAGGTGTGAGCTACTGTTATTTCTTAGCGCAGCATTCCAATAAAGAAAATGCCTTTATGTCCTCCATATTTCTTTTTATTGGAGTGCAGGCAAATATAAGGATGGAGTGTCGTGGGACTGACCAGGCTAACGGACTCTAGACTGTATTCTTTTTCAGCCCTACCTAACATTATGACTGTGTGCAACAAGTTGTTAAATCGTTAAAGATGCCCTTTTAACATTTTGGTCCTCTTGTAAACGTTCAGTTAAAATAGGGTAACTGGAATAAATTGTATAGAGAAATATGGCTTAATTGGGATTTCGAAGACTTTGTGTAATGAGAAAAAGGATTGGCTTGTGCAAATGGATAGCAGTCACCTTTAACGAGGGGTGAAAAGATTGAAAAGTAAGGAGAGGTTTGTAAAACCACATCTAGCGTATTGCATCAGAAAGTATCAAGACGATGCTGGGTACAATTTGGAGGTATTTGAAATGGACATTTTGGTCGGTCACAAGGTAGCTGGAAGCTACAATTGAAGTCGGTTACTGTAGTTGCACCCTTCTTAGGCACAGAAAAAGTTTCCCATTCATGCTTGTCAATAATGGGAGATTTCAGCAATCCAAACACTGACTGGATTGTGAAGCTGGATAAGTTTCTGAAAATGTTGCATGTTATTGGTATTGATACATAAAGTAGAATTGATCCAGAAAAATTTCAGATTGCCACTTGGAGTCAGGAAGGAATTCTTTCCCCTTAGTAATTCATTTTTTTTTTTGTTTGTTTGTCTTTTTTGCCTTTCTCTGGATTAACAGGAGGAAATGTGGGTATTGCAGAGTAGGTTCAACTGGATGGATGTCTTTATTCAACCTCAAGTACTATACTGGAATAACAATGCAATAAAAAAATAATCATAGGTTTATAAATGTTAAAGGGCATGTCCACCCTTCTTAAATTTTTTTTTAATATAATAGTATCCCTACTCCCCCCAACCCCAACCGCTATAGTTTTAATTTCAGAAAGTGCCCCAAACATTTCTTTCCTTCGCCACACTGCCAGGCCCTCTGCTTGCGCGAAAATGCAAGCAGAGGGGTGGGACCGGCAGTCGCGTCTGTGATTGGCTGAGCAGCAGCCAATCACGGACGCGCCTGCCGGGAGTTCAGTGTGGCAGAGGGAAGGTAAGTAATAGTTTTTCTGATATTAAAACTATAGCGGTTGGGGGAGAAGGGAGACTATTTCATAAAAAGATTTTTAGGCTGGGGGGGGGGGGGGGGCTCTTCTGCGCATGGCAAAATTCTCCCGGAGGAGAGAGAGGAGGCAGCCCTATATGGACTCTGCAGTACTCCTGTTGGGCGTTTTTTGGGACTTTGGGGGGGATAGCAGAAGAACCCTATGGAGCTGGGATGTAAGGTAAGGATTAAACTACACTACACAATAGGGTCAGTAGTGGGGGGGGGGGGGTAATTTTGGGGGTGGACATGCCCTTTTTTGCCTGATGGTTTGATGTATTGCTGGTGCACTATTTAAAAAGGTACCTTGTTCCCAGACTGCATTCCTCCTCCCCCCCCCCCCCCCACTGCATGTGACTTTTTGGTAGGAAAGCTTTTAGAAGAAGTATTGGGGGTTAATAATGGGATACCTACTTAACATTATAAATAGGTCCCAGTATGGTTTTATGTACATATATATCCTGGGAGTCCCTGAATGTGTGTGGTGTGTATATAAACACTTGGGCTGGTGTTCCTTAAGGTCTGACTTTTGGTTTAACAATTTTTAACCTGTTTGTTCCATAACTCTAGGTCTAAAATCTGGTCTAAACTGCCTCTTGGGGTGACAGGTCGCGCAAACATTATCAAAATGATCCTTTTGCCCAAAATCCAATACACTTTGTGGCATTCTCCTATATTCTTACCACTAAAATACTTCAAAGTATTAGAGATAATACTCAAATCCTTCATATGGGGCGCAGGAAGGCACAAACTAAACTGGGCCATTAAGAATCCCTCTGACCTGGGCGGACTCGCTTTCCCAGACCTAAGAGCATACTATCTAATAGCACAACTTTCCCATTTGTGCCACTGGTCTCAAGAGGAAAATAATAGAATGTTTACCCTGCTCAATGCCCCAAACACAAACATTAATCTCGGCACTCTCAACTCCATTGTCAGAGGATACAGGGGCATGCACATGTTTGACAAACCACATCCTCTTCTGGTCCAGGCCTTGAAAATCTGGGACGTAGCAGCTAAACTACTGAATGTCTGTCATTAATGGAGACTCACCTTTGTGGTATAATAGACATTTACCTGAATTTAATTAGATCCCACACCCCGAGATATGGGTCAAACACAAAATAACCAGAGTTTCGCATCTAGTGGATAATAGCACGTTCAGAGACTTTGACCAACTAAAGCGAGAATTCAAACTACCCAACACCCTGTTCTTTAGATACCTTCAAATGCAACACGAATTTCAGACCCAGTTCAGGTGTCACCTCCTGGACTTTACCAGAAACCCCCTATTCAAAGTCCTAAAAGCCACAACCCCCTCAGGACTAATCTCAAAATTATACCATGGTCATGGACTGACTTCCCTCTGCAAACATATTCGCCCACTGGAAAAAAACAAGGGAAACTGACCTAGGACCCATAGATGGAGGAGACTGGGCAGAAGCTCTGGCGGCTCATACATCAGTATCACCCAAAGCATCTGATAAACTGATCCAACTGTATATACTCCACAGGGCTTGCCTCACCCCAGTCCACCTCTCACGTTACAAGCCCAATTATAATCCACATTGTCCAAAGTGTCTATTAGTTCCCGGTAGCTTCTATCATATGATCTGGGGATCCCCCGAGATTCAGGGTTTCTGGCTTCAGGTGCTTAAATTCCTACACAACCATATGGGATCCCTGGTGGGCTTTGACCCTAAGATTTGCCGCCTTGGTATTATGGAAAAAGCTCATATACATAATATCTATCGCTCTATCTATCCCCATAGGAGTCTTAATATATATAATTTTTTTTTTTTACTTTCTCATAGAAATTGAAAATGCCACCTGCAATTGGAGGCCCAGTTGGATACACTCCCCCAGAAGGGGGTTGGGGCTGGGTGGTGGTTGTAGCAGCCTTTGTATCAATTGGCTTCTCGTATGCATTTCCCAAATCAATCACGGTCTTTTTCAAAGACATAGAAGCTATCTTTGGAGCAACAAGCAGTGAAGTTTCCTGGATTTCTTCCATCATGTTGGCTGTAATGTATGCTGGAGGTAAGATGTAGTTAAAGAATCTCAGGTTTATTCAATAAAAGTTCTTATTGTTTAAAATGGTGCTAATTTTGCACCAACCAATCAGATCTTATTTAACATTGGAAAGCTAACATCTGATTGGTTGGGGCAAAATTGGCACCATTTTAAACGATAAAAACTTTTATTGAATCTCCCTGCATATTTTTTAAAACGCCTTTTAAAAGTAAAGAATAAGAATTTATTCTAGGTATAAAGTAAATGTTTTTGTAGTGTGATTTGAATGTGGTGCTTAGCTTTCCTTAAACTATTTAAGGGAAAACATTTAACCATTTTCTTAGATGAATCCTCAACCTTATAGATATAATATACAGATACTGTATATTAACTTCTATTTTAAATGTTTTCTAGGTCCAATAAGCAGTGTTCTGGTGAACAAATATGGAAGTCGACCAGTTGTTATTGTTGGTGGTTGTCTTGCTGGGATTGGATTAATTGGAGCTTCATTTTGTAACACTGTTAGTGAGCTTTACTTCTGCATTGGTGTTGTTGGAGGTAAGGATTTTTAACACCTAACTATGTTAAATGCTTTGTGAAATAAATGAAAAGCCGTTATTTGACAGAGGTTCGAGCTTCTGAAATAATTGGCTTAAAGGGTATCTCCACTGATAAGTCACCTGGGTTGTAAGGATGGATATATGTAAGGTGGAAATGTACCTGCAGTAGTTTAGAAGAAATCCAATGAGTTTCTCCCTGAACGCTGTGGATGGTGCAGGTCCGCCCATTTTTAGTGACTGCCTGCCTGGAAAATGTCCAACGCGCGTGTTCCTTTAGTGCATGTGCAGAACGTGTGAGGATGTGTCGGGACTGCTGTCTGTGTGATCAGACTGGTTGGTCGATTATACACACACTTCAAGCTACTGAATTCACTGATTAATGGAGGAATTATCACATGACCATCACAGCAGCATGCAGAGTTCACTAATTAATGGAGGAGTAATCAGGTACTACCTTTTTTTTCTGTCTCCCAATACACCCTCACATCTGCTTGTTTCATTCCCACCCCCTCCCAAACCAGCATCCCCTATGAAATTAACCTTAGATCAATTTTTCAACCTCTCCTCACAAGAAAATCTTTATTAAAAACACAAGTTCCCCTGCCTTTGTTACAGTGTTGTGGGAAGAGGGCTTTAACTTTTCCTCCCTTATCTCCTCTGCATGATCAGCTGTAAAAATGGAGTTAGAGAGTCAGGGATTTCTTACTGCAGCTAAGTGGGTGTGTCTGCTACAATGATGCACATTGTGTGACACTCTAAGCACAGGGGAAGACACACCCCCAGGAACCAGCACAACTTTCCCATGCTGCTGCAAACGAAGGGGAATTCTAAACAAAAAGGTAGGGGAGGTTTGGGGATGGTGTCCTTTAAAATAAAATCTCCTCCGTAGAGATACCCTTTAAAGTGTAACTATAATAGCTCAAACTTTCTTTGAAACTAGAAAATGCAATAAGTAAAATGGTGGAACTCGCATATTTGTGTGCTTGCTTTGTCATTTAAATTGTTTAGTGAGTGCTCCAAATTGCCTGCACCCTCCCTTACTGCCTTCTTGTAGTGTCTGCGACAGCCTCGCCATGGTAGCTTCTCTGCTTGCACATCTCCCCCTCTTTCCCCCTGCCTTAATTTCTCTACTGATTCTCTAAATTGTTGCAGAAACTGGCAGGCAGCCAAAGATCCTAGTAAGAGGGCGGGATGGGTAACATTCTAATCTGCCTCTGGAGTGACAAGTCTTTCCTTGTAAATGCTGTGATTTCTATCTAACAAATGTCTTGCTTTTGTTTGAAGACAAAACTGGTTATAAAATTTTCAATTCTTCACAACCTCAGGTGTCTGTGTTTAGTGTTTGTAACTGGAGGTTGTGCTTTACTGAAATACTTCACTCAATTAGTATCAATTTAGTACAAATAGCTTAGATAGGCAAGTGACAGTCAAGCATGTTTTCAAAGTTCTTATAAGAAAGGAAGGTTAAAATACACATGTATGCCTTCCAAAAAGAGCACATCAATGGGAAAAGATGGTATTTTTAAATGTTTAAAAGGTTTGGACAGTTAAAGGTTTAAAAAAAAAAAAAAAAAGTAAAAGCTTGTCAGTGATGGCAGTAATCCCTGCATTTTTTTTCTATAAATGTTTTATTAGAAAAAGATTAGATATTTTTCTTTAGTGTCCTGTTGAGCTATACGTTACTGTATATACTCGAGTATAAGTCGATCCGAGTAAGTCGAGGTACTTATTTTTACCTGAAAAATTAGTAAAAACTGATGGGCTTAAGTATAAACAGAGGGTATTATTATGACCACTACTGCCTTCTGATTCTGTATTGTTTTGAGGCTTTAGCTGCCCTTTTAAATGGACAGCAGAATTACCATACAGTAGTCCCATACAGTAAAAGCCAAATCCAGTACCAGAACCCCCCCATTTCCTTGTCACTCCAGATGTTTAGAAAATACAATTCCCAGCAACCAAAGCATGCTGGGTGTTGTAGTTTCCAAACATGTGGAGTGGCAAGGTTCAATAAACTTTTAATTAAGCTTACCATCATTTACAATTTGCCTCCATATAGTAAAGGGCACTCTGGCCCCATATAGTAAAGGATCACCTGAGAGTTGTAGTTTTAAGCGGTCACTTGCACTGAACTAGCAGCCATTTTTTGCCCCATCAGAAGACCCATCAGATTTCCAGCATCCAGATGAGCAGTGACAGTGCTCTGGCTGCTGGAGTGAGTCCAGCAGCCAGACTACAGGAAGCGGCACCACCAACTGGTTACTATCCAATTGCAGCATTTGGATCTAAATTAGGACTTAGCCTGAAAGCCCAACCTCGGCTTATACTCTGGTCAACTTTAAAACCTAAAAATCTCGACTTGTACTCGAGTATATACGGTGTATTTTACCAAGTACATTTAAAGTATTGGGTTTTAACTATTTCATGATTTTCTTTTGCATGTCTCTTTAGCTTCCTATCTTCCTTAAACTTTCAGGTTTGCCTAAAGCTTTGTTGCAGATTTTTGTTTACATTATAGAGGCCATCTTTTTAGGTTAACTTTGTTAACTTTGTGAAATCAGCCTCCCACGTCCATCATAACTTAGAGTTTGGATTTCTCTTGAGCTCTGATGCATATGTAGTATTTGGTATATAGATATTTTCTAACCTGTTGATTTCCCTAGGTTTTGGACTTGCTTTTAATCTGAACCCTGCTTTGACAATGATTGGTAAATATTTCTTCAAGAAAAGACCTATAGCAAATGGTTTGGCAATGGCAGGGAGTCCCGTATTTCTGTCCACATTGGCTC
The DNA here is from genome assembly GCA_019447015.1 of Hymenochirus boettgeri. Classification (NCBI taxonomy): domain Eukaryota; kingdom Metazoa; phylum Chordata; class Amphibia; order Anura; family Pipidae; genus Hymenochirus; species Hymenochirus boettgeri. The sequence continues at coordinate 107,804,542 of CM033470.1, read as the reverse complement.
CTCTTAACCAGTACTTGTACAGCATTTTTGGATGGAGGGGAAGCTTCCTGATTCTGGGTGGTCTTCTACTGAATTGCTGTGTTGCTGGTTCCCTGATGCGTCCCATTGGACCAAAACCAGAAAATCAAAAGAAAGTGACTAAAGAGGTTTTGGAAGAAGCAGGAAAGAGCAGCTCAAAAGAAGATAGAGATGCAAACAAAGATCTTATAGATGGAAAGGCAAAAACAAAGCCAACAGTGTTCCAGACCATAAACAAATTCTTGGACCTTTCTCTGTTTACTCATAGAGGATTCCTGCTGTATTTATCTGGTCATATGATTATGTTCTTTGGGCTATTTGCCCCTTTAGTCTTTCTTAGTAACTATGCTAAGAGCAAAAACATTTCTCCGGAGTCTGCTGCCTTTCTCCTTTCAATTCTTGCTTTTGTAGACATGGTTGCAAGACCTTCTATGGGGCTTGTGGCAAACACAAAGTGGGTGAGGCCTAAAATTCAGTACTTCTTTGCTGTAGCTGTGCTCTACAATGGAATATGTCACCTTCTGGTCCCGTTATCTACATCTTACACTGGATTTTGTATCTATGCTGGGTTCTTTGGATTTGCTTTTGGATGGCTTAGTTCTGTACTATTTGAAACCTTAATGGATTTAGTTGGAGCACAACGATTTTCCAGTGCTGTTGGATTAGTAACCATTGTGGAATGCTGCCCAGTCCTTTTGGGGCCACCCCTCCTAGGTAACTTTTTTTTTTTTTTTTTTTTTACAGATAAAGGTTTTGTTTTTTTTCCCCTGCATTACATGGTATACAATATTTATAAAAAGAAAACTAGCTGTTAAGTAGAAATGATTGGTAGCTCTTCCTTTTTTTATGAGAACATGTTTAATTTGTGCATGAAAGGCCTAACTATTCCATTGTTACGTATTGCTAAAGTATAAAATATTTTCTGATTCATATCTTTGACATTGCAGGAAAACTGAATGATATGTATGGAGACTACAAGTACACATACCAAGCTTGTGGAATAGTACTAATTGTTGCTGCAGTCTACCTCTTTATTGGGATGACCATCCACTATAGACTTACAGCAAAAGAACAAAAAGCAGAGGAGAAAAGAAGAAAGGAAACTGCAAATGGAGGGGAAACTGAAAATAAAGCCAATGAACTTTCTGTACTTCCACAAAATACTGATGATGCAGAAAAAGAAGATGAAAGTCACATATGAAGACCCAACACTTAAGATGTTACAGATGACTGATGCTGCATGTTGGCTACATATTGGTTTTTTTTTTTTGTTTTTTTTAAATTCCTGGATATTTCCAGCTTTTAGTAAGTTTATATTTATCCCCCCCACCCAACATGAAAGCTTAATATTGCTGCATCTTGGAAGTAAATGTTATTGGGTGCCTTATGCCAGCTGTCTATTCAGGAACATTTTTATTTACTTCTCAGTTTTGAAGACTTTTACTTAAAGATCTGAAGTTTGGCAGCAGACCTAAATTCTTAAAGTTTTTTTCTTTTCCCCAATTTTTTTTGATGTGAATGCAAAAGCAGTTCATGGATTTTGTCTTCCCAGGAGTGCTAGGTTGAGAACAAGCTGCTGCTTAAGATAAAACCTGCAAAACATATTTTGTTTTATAACAATGTGCACTTTTTATTCTGTGCAGGGTTTGGTTCAAGTCTTACCTTTCACTGCCTCTTTTCTGCAATGTCTAACGAAGCTCTTACAGTAGCAAACTGCATAGTTCTTGAGTTGTCATTGATATTCCACTGTAAGAATTTCATTACCTGCTTGCAGTGCCTTTTTAAGCATCGTAGATTGTTTTTTAATGTGACCATTTCATAGTAACCTTTATTGTATGTGCGGGGGGGGGGTTTTTTGCCGCCCCCCCCCCCCCACAATTTTTACAACTGAAATGTATAGGATCTCATTAATGTGATAAGAAGTACTGTTTTCTGTATCTTCCATTTGTATTGAAACCTAGGCCACATTTACTTTCATACAATAAGATCAATATTTTTTTTAATAAGTTCTATATTTTTTTTTTTTTTTTTGTAAACTTTAACAACGTATGGCATTTCAGTTTCAGTAAAAGCAGGATGTTAAATGTGTAATTTTTAGCTTGCATGAATAAAATTCATTCTAGTAGGGGCTACTGTTTGAGCTCCTAGTTTGAGATGGGTTAGTCTTCCTAGGTGAAACAGCATGGCAGTAATACAAATATTTGCCATACTGTTAAATACATATTTGTTTGAAATTAAAGAGACTGACAAACCTTTGGGCATAGAAGAGAATCCAAGAACCTGGGGTTGTTGCCTTAATTTGGAAAAGTTAAGCTTTTAAGCAATAGTTGCCTATTGGGTTTTGTTCAATACTTCCACAAAGAGGATGAGGTAACCTTCAGTTCTTCAAACTCTCATCACACTCACCCACGGTCAGTAACTGGGAAGGAAGGCTGCTCTCTGGCAGTTGCAAAAATTTTTTGCACTTAACTGTTTCTTGAGGTCTGTTTCACTACACTGTAGGAAACCTTAATCCCACACTTCAGCTTTCTGCTCTACAGCTTCTGGTAAGGGCTATCTGTTAAAGCTGTGATTCCTTTGTCCTGGCCATTGCCTGACTGCTGTTCCTTAAGCTGCCAACTCAAAACTTCTCTTGTCTGGTGTTACTGGCAGCAAGGGATTGGAGTCTGTAAATTAACTACAGTGAGAGGGTGGTGCTTTTAGCTCTTCAAGTAATTAGATTAGTATGGCTTTAGTTGCCCTTTAAATGGACACAAAGTCCCATACAGTAATAGCCAAATCCAGTATGGTGGTTACTGTATGGGAATACTGCTGTCCATTTAAAGGACAATAAAGCCTCAAAACAATAGAGAATCAGGAGGATATGTATTGTTAAATATTGCCTTATGATTCTGTATTGTTTTGAGGCTTTAGTTGCCCTTTAAATGGACAGAAGAATTCCCATACAGTAATAGCCATACTGGAGCTGACTGGAGTTTGAACAGAGGTAAGACTTTCAGCCTTTTTTAAAAGCCTGAAAACCTCGGTTTATCAGAGTATATATACGGTAGATCTAAAGTGTATACTGCTGGCTAACCTAATGTTGGGGTGGGCGGGTTGGGAGAGTATCTGGCACAATGTTACATATTAAAAGTGTTTTAAAGTTAACACGAGCATGAAAATTTACCTTATGTTGGCTGAAATAACAGATTCGAACTCGTAGTTACTTTTTTTTGTAAGCATTGGCACCAAAAGGCTACCAGTTTCAGATATGAGTAGACATATGTACTGTTACTGTTTTTTTATAAATACAGTGTGTTTAATTTCAATATTTTTTTATAAAGGGGATGACAATTGAATAAACTTTTCTTAAATACATCCTAATATTCCCTCCTTATCTAAAATCTTTGATAGTCAAGAGTGCACTGACTGCTAAGAAAGTTACTAAATGTGTTTTGGCAAATTCTCTAACCTTGCCATATAATTTGTGACCCTAGTTGCTTTCAATTTAGTAGACACTCATAGCTTGGCTTTGGATAGCAAAGTGATTTTACAAAGATGTTTAAAAAAAAAACAAAAAACTATTTTTGCAGATGTTTTCGCCAGTTCGGGCAAGGCCACACCAGCACAATTTCTTATGGATGTATTTCAATAAGGTAATTAATAGGATGTGTTTTGGTAGCATGGTGCCAGGAGGGTTTTCTGTGGAAATGTATAGCAGTAAATAATTTTTCCAAATAATTGAATAGAATAGCCAAGAACTGCACAGTGTAAAAGGTGGGCATACTTCAGATTTTTGTTCATTAACATTGCAACTAAAATCTAATTCAGCAAAACATTGAGTGTCCTGTACCAACCCAAAAACATTCTGGTCTAAACGGTGTGGAGCCTCCTGGGTGTTGACAGGAAATAAAAAGGCTGCTAATACAGGTGTACATGGTTTTCCTTCTGGATTACCTGCTCTGATGCACACATTAGTTGTACCATAGAATGTTGCCTGGAAAAGGTCTGCAGTTCCTTATTCTCTGCTTCCTAAAGGCAGCTGGGTCTTTAAGTAGGCTGTAGTTATTCTTTCTTTTAATGGGCATGTTTACCCCCTCGAATGAAAAATGGTATAGGTAAATTCTACCCCAACTAAATAGTTTGAAATCTGACCGGCATAGGGCTAATCTGATTCTTTACATGCTCTGAGGAGGTAGCTAGGGGAATGGCATTCAGTCATTGGCTGTAATATAATTTGTTAAATCCATGACTGATGGCTGCTAACTGGAAGAACCAGGAAGCTGTAAGAGGAAATAGAATGTTAGGCAGCTATTTAGGTTACACTTGCATCTTTCTAATGATTTCAGTTTTGGGGCGAGTACCCCATGTACAATTCATAATTTTATGAGCAGATTTCAAAGTTTTCTTGCTTACTGATAGATTGGGTGACCAGATAGGACATCACATATAGGCTGATACAGTTCACAGTGGTTCGGTAAAACCCTTTGCAATTGGGAACTTGGCAAACTAATGCGGCAGTTACTGCATTGCGGGACCCAGGGAAGTATGGCGCTAGCTTAAGATTGCAATAAATATTAACACTATATTTTGTGAAATCCTCTCTATATAACCATATGCTGACTTACTCTGATATTCATTTTCTTAACATGTCTACTAACTACTCCTAGTGTGTGCCCTTCAAAGGTCTAGAGGAGGGTAAATAAATCAGCAGTATTAAACGGATGGTTAGGAATCAGACGTTCCTAATTTAGCAGATTTTTTTTTTTACACAGTAGTAGTCTTGAACAAACATCTTGGGATTCCTACAATTGCACACATCTCCACATGGCTCATTAGTTAGCACACTATTTGCTCTGCGAATGACCCTCCCTTTGTATCCCCCCCCCCCCCCCATAGATACCAACCAAGATATTTTTACTAAGTGCTAATTTGCTGTAGTATTATTATATACTTCCTGGGTAGACCGTGGGACCACCCTAAAATGTGTATATATTTGCACACTATAACTGCCAATGTGTCTTGGCAATAATGACCATATATATTCTATTAATGTTTTTTTATGGGGCAAGAAATCTATATATTTAAATGTCTATTTTAATACTCTAAATAGATATTCAGATTGGGTTGAATCTATAACATTTCCTAAATCAAATCTTTATTTTTCAAAAAGACATGGGACTAGATTTTTGTTTTGTGATAGATTTTAAATATTTTGGGCCTGTGATTTATATACTGCCTCAATATTTAGGGTAACTTATTTGTAAGGTTTCCTTTACCCCACCTGGGACCTACTGTAGATTTAAGTAACACTTATTTTGTTCACTTTCCCTTGGCTTTTCTCCATTGTCCTCCTCTTCAGCTTGTTTTCAATTTAACCTAGACACTGTTTCTTACCAGATTGCCCCATTTCTAAGGCAAGGTACACACCATAGAATTGATTTATTCCGACTGACCGTTTGCCACTAGCGAGCGGTTAGCAAGAACAAAGCACTGTTGGTCAAGGCAAAAGTAGCCCTGGCTGCCCAGAAAAAAAATCCAATATTTTGGACACTGATACAGTCGGTCAGCCAGAAATATTAAATGGTGTATAACCAGCCTAAGTGCAGTACTGTATATACTAGAGTATATGCTGAGGTATTTTTACCTGTAAAACTGACTTGAGTATATGGAGAGCATTGAATTTCTCCCATAGACAGCTGCATAGTTACATACACGGATGTGCCCTGCATACCTTTTTGTGCAGCCTGTTTAGATCCTGGGTTTGTTTTTTTTCTTCCCCCCCCCCCTCCCCTTTTCCTTGCAGTCTGGGCTCATCTGAGTGAGCAGGACACTTGCCTAACCCACCGAAATTAAGAGGATGCTGTGCGGTTCAGCTTTTGTTTTCCCAGAGCTATTTTTTCCAGCTGCTCCTTCAAGCATCCAGATCAGCACAGACCAGAGTATAAGCCGAGGGGAGACCTTCTGGATGATTTTAAAGGTAAAATTTCTTGGCTTATACTTGAGCATATACAGTATTATGTTTCTGATATACGCCACCAGCTCATGGTCTCCTGTTTGCCCGTTGAATTCTTATCAATAACCCATTCCAGTTCAATCCATGGTAATCAAACCATTTTAAACCAGCCTGATCACCATAAAAGCTCGGCTGCAAACCCATCTTTTTTGCTGCATTATCTGATGCCCGATACTCAAAGTAGCCACATGCTAAATTCTCCCTTCTGAAAAAGGAATAAGAAAAAGTGCTTGAGAACAGAACATTAGTAATTCAAACAGTTTTGATTTGGGAGAAATAACATAAAAATTAAGATCCCACACCCCTAATATTATTGGTTGTATGTATCCTAGACTCCCACCTACCAGTTCATAATCCGCTCCTGGCCTAAATTGACTAGCAGCTACAATTTTAAAGATAGTGGGCCCCATTTACCGAGAGAGACTAGGTATGAGCATGGCTTCCTAAATTTATAAAATAGAGCAATAGTGGGTCTCTATAAATCAAGTTATTTTAGCAAAAATCTAAGACCATCCTCAGGTTGGTCTTAGATTATCTCCAAAAAGCCACACTATTGTAATATGAAATAGGGTTGCAGCGGCAGAGTGGTTTGCTTTCAGAAAGTGTCAGTGTGACTTTACCAACAGTTTTGTGCCCAGCATATCTGGTCTCTTACAGAACTATAACTTGGGTTGTGACCACAGTGTATCGGACAGCAAGGCATGTGCGAAATACATCATGTTTCACTTGCGTTACAAGCTATCGTATGCATTTCTAGAAAAAAAAGCAAAGCACATGTGGCCCTAATGTTAGCAAATAGATTTAAAAAAATGAATAATTGTACTTTTATGTTAACTCTTATGAAAAAAATCTGAAGAGGAGACACATGAGTGTAAAATTAATCCATGGATTTCTATATGACCTTTAACATTAACATATCTGCTTGTTTTCTATAGATTAAAACTTACTTTGAAGCCAACATTCCATCCCTAATGCTGATAATTTCTAGATTGGTAATGGCTTCCTTATGTAGTAAGGTCCATTAAACACAAAAAAAAGTGTAAACTTTTTTTTTTTTTTTTAATGCTAATCTTCTTTGTGTCTAGAATACTGTTTTGATATAAAATTAACAATTTTTTCCAATAAAATAATTTAAATATAAGGATTGTCATAAAAATGTCTTGCCAATAAAAATGTACATGTGTGGTTTTATTTTTATAGTACCATTAGGGGGTATTCAAATTTACTTTTGTCTGGTTATGTGCCTCTGGGTTGGAAAAAAGCTGTAACACCAATATTCAAAAAGGGTAGTTGCTCACAGCCTGGTAATCTTAGATTGGAAACTTAAAGAGGAACTGAGGTCCAAAAATGACTTTAGGTAAATTGATAGGAATTGCACTCCTGAGAGTTTTTGCAATTTATTTTCATAGTTTTGAAGATATTTACATTTTTGTGTGTGATATGGCAGCAGCATCACCAGGTCCCCTGCACTTCCTGCTCTGAAACCTGTCAGTCAATCTGCCCTGTGTCTCCTCCCCTTTGCAGCCCCATGTGGCCCCGCCCACTCGTGGGTGCCGTGGCCCCGCCCACTTGCAGGTGCCTAAGCGCCCCTCCCAGATGCTGTGGGCCACTGACACCCACCCCCGAAAACACTGTGGAAACAGCCTTTTTAGGCAGTGAGAACTCTGCCTGAAAAGGCTGTTTTCACACTGTGAGAGAGAAGGGCTGTAGATTCCCTTACCTTCTCTACAGCTGCAGGTTCTTCACACAGCAGAGAGGAGGAGGGACTTCCTGTCTCGCTCACTCACTGAGGGAGTCTGAGGCTGTGCTCGCCGGCAGCACTGTGCAGGAGAAGCCTCAGGAATGTCACATGTCAGCCTCCCACCCATTAACTTTCTGGTCAGTCATTTCTGTGTATCTTGGGCTGTGGAGCACGTAGAGAGGTGGTTAATGGCTCGTTTTAAAGGTAGGAAACTGTCCTTTCATTTAAACTAATGAAAGGCCAGTGTTTGGAGACCACAGTTCCCCTTTTAAAACTTACCTGACAATTGAACAATTAAGTACCATTGCGGTAGTCTACTTGGTTTGTAAATGTACGGCCCTGATAGTATTTTTAAAATAACCCGCGGTATCGAAAGTTACCAATACTGTGGGTTATTGAATATTGCCATTAAGTTAAATATTGAAAATTACTTGTATAAATACTGTATATAACCTGTTAGATTCAATAATGCTAATGCCAACTTCCTACGGCTTTTCTGCGATACAATATTGGACGTAAACCCAATTATGTCTGGTATTGGATCTTGTGGGTGGACATTCCCTTTAAAACCATTTTTTATTTTGTTGTATAATGGGTTTTTATTTTTTGTAGCAAGTGTTAGACTAAAAATAAAACCATTGTGTTTTGACATGCATTGTTACATTAGCTCTGAAACGGACACAGCTCTGGAGAAGCGCATATAGGGCAATATGTGTCCGTGTTTCTCCCCTGCTTGATAAACAAAATGGATGTGAATGCAGTAGGTGTGTGTACACAGGTTGTTTTAATTAGCATGACATGAAATTTAAATAGAGATTATTGTAAAAGTTGTCAATAAAGCCTCATACACATGTGAGATCACAGGGGCTGCCCAGGGTAACGCACGATGTGTATGCACGACCATTCTGGACGATAATTGTGCCATTCGGTTGGGAATCGTTGCCCGACCAGCTGGGCAGATCTTAAACCGTACAGCGTTTCGGCCAACAAAGTGTCTGCACAGGGCACAATTATTGACCAAAACAGCCATACATGCACATTGTGCATAGCAGGTTGGTCCCTGTGATTGCATGTGTGTATGAGACTTAAGTAACTGTTATTGCACACCTCCCTTTATTTCATGAAAACGATCCTTTTCTGCACACTAAACAAAGATGTGTCTCTGCCGTGGCATATTTTCTTGACTGATATAGTTTAGTGGTTTTTTTTTTTTTTTTATGTCTGCCCTTTTACTTATGATTGTGGTACTGTTTCTCTGGCTCAGCCTATTAATAATGTGTCTGTCCCTTTGGGAAATTGGATTAGTACTAATGCTCTCTGTGTCTAAAAGGCTGCTGGATTAACCACAGAGTTAATAGGATTACTCTTAAAATGTCCTGACTACATTTTTATACGTAGTTTGTGTATGCATTCGCTCGGGCGTCATTCATCAATCCGCCATGGCCAACCAATTTATTGAATGCTGCAAATGGTCAGCTGGGTGGAAAATTATGTCCATGTATACCTAACCTAAAGCTTTCTCTATTTTTCTGCTAATATAAACTTTTACTGGGCAATTTACCCAGCGCTGCTATCGCTCTGGGTAAATCTGATCGCGTTTGCTCAAGCGATACTGAATCCGAATGCCTTCGGATTTGCATTCTGTAACCCCAAAATATCAATAACCCTTGATTTAACGCCGGCTATTAGTGTTAAAATATTAAATCGCGAGTGCCGGATGTGTGGGTATCTTTTATGTAACCCATGTGTCCGCCAGTAATTTGGAGTCGCGAAACGGTTAACGCAACTTTAACTCCATATAATTGCCCTGTTTGAATGATTTCTTTAATAAAAACTATTTCTTTTTAACCTGCTAGCCATGCACTAGTTAGGTTACCAACATTCCCACTAGGTTGACTGAGCTAATAATTTTGTAAACAATAGTCAAACAGAAAACAAATGGCTCAGTCACAAGTATGTAGGTAAGTCGATTATAATGCCCCATATTAGAAAAATTCGACAATTGAACACTGATTCAAACTAATTTTGGTACAGTGTATATCCAGCAATAGCTAGTTTCTCTTTGACAATGGAAGCTATGAAGGAACTGCACTGGTACACATATCGTTAACCTACCCCTTACCCCAACTGATATATTCTACACATTATTAGATGCATTACTAACCAGATATCTAAAGATAATTATTGCCTACATTCTGGCAGAGTAAGCTAGCCCTTCTTTCCATGCAGTCAATTTAGGCTATGATTGTTGACATCACAGTCAATGATTGACTGCTGCTTATTCTGCAAATGCTCATTGAACAGAAAAAGAGGGCAGCTACTTTTGCCAGGACAGTAGAGAACCTATCATTAAATATCTAGTTACAAATGCATGTAATAAACTGGTAGAAAGATCCAGTTGGAATTGGGGGCAGATTACTGACAAGCCACCAGTTTTTTGTTTGGTTGACATGCCATTTAAGTAACCGTTGGCTTTGGAAATTACCTTACATACGTGACACAAAATTTACTTAAAATGTAACCAAGGCAGCTAGAAAGCTTAGGGAGAGGGGGGCTAAAAGGAGCAAAAAGCCCTCCAATGAGCATAAAAATGGAGAAACACCTTATAACAGAAGGCATCTTGCAGTCTCATGCTGTAGGAATAGCATTGCCCACAAAATCTAAGAAACAAGTAATTTCTTACTCCCGGGTTCCCCAGAGTAAGGGGTGGAGATATGCAAAATACTCCTATGTCCCTTAGCTTATGCATGTGTCCAGAACTGCTGGCTTAATAACAGAGCCAATTATCTGACCTGCAGACATGACATGTTTTGATCTCTTCAGTGCAAGATACAGATTCATGGCTCTATGGTGTAGGACTTGGCTGTACAGTAGACAAGGCAGCTAGAAAGCTTAGGGAGAGGGGGGCCAAAAAGAGCAAAAAGTCCTCCACTGAGCATAAAATTGGAGAAACGCCTTCTTATAACAGAAGGCATCTTGCAGTCTCATGCTATATGAATAGCATTGCCCACAATGTTTCTCCATTTTTATGCTCTGTGGAGGACTTTTTGCTACTTTTGGATCCCCTCTCCCTAAGCTTTCTAGCTGCCTTGTCTACTGTACGCCCAAGTCCTACACCATAGAGCCATGAATCTGTATCTTGCACTGACGAGATCTAACAAGATCAAAACATGTCATGTCTGCAGGTCAGATGATTGGTGCATGTTATTAAGCCAGTGGTTCTGGACACATGCATAAGCTAAGGTACATAAAGGAGTATTTTGCATATCTCTGCCCCTTACTCTATGGGGACCTGGATGTAAGAAATGTACTACTTGTTTCTTTGATTTTGTGGGCAATGCTATTCATATAGCATGATACTGCAAGATTCCTTCTGTTATAAGAAGGTGTTTCTCCATTAAAATGTAGCCAAACTCACATTTAAGGCTAAGAAAGCAAATTACAGCATGACAACATCATGTAGACAAAGCTTACCAGGGTCAGTAAGGGCAGGGCTGGAAGTTAACATGAATTTAGAGCAGGCAAGGACAGAGAATATAGAAGGGTGATGGGAAATCTGGAGAGCTGATGTCCAGAAATGTAGACATAACAATGAAGTACACGTTACATTTAGCTGGATATAAATAAGCAGGCTACACAGGAAGACGCAAATCTCTGATTCAGATCCAGACAGGATATGTAAATATTAACTAAATCCTTTCAAAATATAAATGCTTTTAAATTATTATTACTTCTGGGGTACTATCCTTATTAACTGTGCATGTTTATATACCTTTTTCCCTTCCCAAGCAAAACAGAACCTACTGAAAAAGAGAATTCCTCAACGCTTCACACTGTAAAGGAAAACATTGCCTGGAGCAGGCACCATATGTGCCATTAATGGCCATTGATTTGCCAGGTGGTTTAACCTAACGACCACACACGCATGATTATCGGCTGAAACAGCCTTCCTGCACATGTGACGTTGTTAGACTAATGGTGTATGTAGATGGAACAATTATATTGGGCAATCAAAGCGATAATATAGATAGGTCAAAATTTCAGCCAGCACGATTTTGCTTATGTAGGGTCCTTAACCCATACAAATATGGTTGTTCAGATGGGGGACTTGCACTTTAAAGGAAAAGTTAAAATATAACTAAACCTAAATGGATTCTATGATTACTTACTACTGTAGAATAGACAAAAGAGCAGAATGCTGCACTCCAAGTAAATGACTCAAAATACTTTAATTTATCAGTGACATAATAATGAAAGCAGATAAAAAAAAATCACAGCCACACTATATATACACACACACACAAGTAAATAGCGTAAAGTAAAGCTGACTGGTAGATATGTAGGGGGGGGACTAATACATTTGGTTACTCTTGTGTGTGTATATATATATATATATATATAGTGCACCAGCCAGGAACGACTTAAGAGGTGTGCGGTGGATCCTACTGATTGAATATATATGTATATATATATATATATATATATATATATATATATAAAAAGCAATGAAAGGTCAGCACTCCGTTCCTTTCAGAAGAATGCCCGGGTGCCAGACAAATCATCCAACATAATCAAATATACAATGGCACTCTCTGGACTTTTAAATAAAATATAACTTTTATTGATGGTAGTTAAAACACTATCTACGTGTTTCAACCAATAGGCCGTCCTCAGGATATGACGTCCTAACCACAAGATAAGTTTTTATAGTCTCACCAGCAGGCAAATCAGCGCAGATAGATAACACATGTATCCAATACAATTGGAGCAAAGATACTAATAAAAACAGATTAAAAACAAAGTAGCAACATGTAACAGGATTCATGTTGCTATATATAGTGAACAGGATTCATGTTCACTATATGAATTAGCACTTTACAATATGTTGCATATGTCACTTGATAATATTGATTGAGAATTGAATCATAGCACTTTGTCAATTTTAATAAAATTGAGAATTGAATCATAGCGCTTTGCACAGATGATGTCATCACTATTGGACATTGAAGGAGGGGTTTATGGGTATATAGCTTGGTTGTTTAGATATTGTATTTATAGCTTGATAAAGGTCACAGAAACACGACCGAAACGTTGCTTGAATATTTACCCAATAAAGGTTATTAACAGAAGTCCTTGGAGTGCACCTAACTTTTGTTGTGTATATATATGAGTGGCAGATGATTTGAACTGCTTTTATTATTATATGTCCCTGATAAATAAATGAATTTTCAGTCATTTACTTAAGGTTCGTACACACGTGCAATCTTGGGTGCCGACCCGCAACGCACAATGTGCATGAACGGCTGTTTTGGCCAACCGTGCCTTGTGTGGGCACTTACTCAGCCAAAATGGGCGCTCGTTTGAAGATTCGGCCCGTCAGGCAACGAGAATGCCCACACACGACATGATTATCGGTTGAAACCGCCTTTCATACACATCGTGGGTAAGCACCCACGATCGCACATGTGTGCGGACCTTTAGAGTGCTGCATTCTGCTCTTTTGTCATTTCTTTTTGTATCTGTGAATTTGTATAGCTGATTTTGCACCTCTACCTCAATTGAGGATTACATATTATCTAATGAGTGCCCTATTTGCCTTTGTATTTGGTTACTTCCTTCTCCCTTCTTCTTATGCACACCTGACCGAAGAGGAGCCTGAGATTCATAGTTTGATATAGTAAACATTTCGATTGTTTGCATATCTTTTGCCATAAGAAATTGTAGGCTTTTTTTAACAAGAGATAGGTGAACTCAGCTTCAGCTGTGATACTGGTGCACAAATATAGGTACATGTAATTTCTAGGTTACACAAAAATTCAATAACAGTGCTTTTTGTTAAAAATTGTGCTAATTTTGCCCCAACCAATCAGATATTAGCTTTCAAATGTTAAATAAGATCTAATTGGGAGATTAGCACCATTTTAAATTATAAGAACTTTAATTGAATCTCCCTGTTTAGTCTTTTAAAAAGCCCTTGCCCCTGCCTTTGTTACAGTATTGTGGAAAGAGGGTTTTAACTTTTTCTCCACTGTCTCTCTCTGCATGATCAGCTGTAAAAATGAACTTAGAGAGTCAGGGAGGAAAGGATTTCTTGACTGCAGCCAAGTGGGTGTGTCTGCTACCATGATGATGCACATTGAGTTACAGCACCCCCAGCACAGGGAAAGACACTCCCCCAGGAGCTAGCACAACTTCCCCATGCTGCTGCAAACAAACTAAGGGGAATTCTGAAAAAAAAGGGTGGGAGGAGGGTTCGGGCATGGTGTAATAATGCTTTTTCCTCAGGGGAGATACCCTTTAAAGCACTCAGCTGTTTTGGTTAAAAGGCCTCATTTACCCAGGCGTGCTGTGCTAAAAAAGGGGCTAAACTCTAACCAATACTATAAAGGTTAGTGCAAGTTTAACTCCATAATTGCACCTGCTGCACGAGTTTGGCAAAAGACACCAGTGCAACCAGCGCACTGTATTTATGAAAGGATTTGCACCACTTTTTACTCCACAATTTAAAAACAGCTAATGGCTGGTGTTAAAGTGGCGCTGGGGTAAAATTCCTTTTGGAATTTACCCACAGGAGCAAATCCAGTATTAATACTGGAAGCCACATTTGCCCAAAGCAATTTGCAAATCTGGGATATATAGAATGTTCACTAATGTATGGGCACCATAAGGGTACTGGAGCTAGTTATTTTAACCTATGCATTGAGGTCACTGCTTCAGACCGAGACTTTAGAGCCGTGAAGGATCGGGGAAACAGGAATATTGCTTACAGTTCTCCTCTCGCCACTGGACCCACAGTACTGGGTTTTTTCAGGGAAGCCCGTGTGAAAAAGTTTGACTAATCGAGGAGCATGTATATCTGAATATTTAAACCAGGGTCTCTCTTCGGGGCCAAAGCCTTTCCAATGGACAAAAAATCTGAAGAGATATTCTAGAGAACAGGGTTATTCAAAAATGTTCTTATCGTTTAAAATGTTGCTAATTTTGCCCTAACCAATCAGATGATAGCTTTCAAATGTTAAATAAGATCTGATTGGTTGGGGCAAAATTAGCACCATTTTAAACAATAAGAACTTTTATTGAATAACCCTTCTGGAGTCCAGAACTTTTTCGACTTCAAACTCTTTTAGACCATTAATAGTAGATGGAGTAGGAGGTTCTTGGGGAACAGAATATTGGTTAGAAACCACAGACAGGTTCATGAAACACATTGGAAATCCGCATATTGGAAAGTTGAACTCCAGTATAAGGAATGGACCAATGAACTTGGGTCCTAATTTAGCAGAGGGAACTCGTAATTATATATGAGTTGAAGAGAGCCACACTTCATTTCCAACAGAATAAGATGGTGGTTCCCTACATTTTTTTAACAGCTGCAGAATTTTGAACAAGGGCAGGTCTCTGAAGGCAAGTGTTTGCAGGCTGCCAAATAACAAAGTGGAAGGAAAATCTTTGGGAAATCGTATAGGATTTGTTTCAAAAAGACATAGAAATGGTCAGAAAAAGCACAAGAAACATTGTTATGAGCAAATTTAGTCCATGGCAGCAGGACAGACCAATCATCTTTGGTATAAGAAATATAACATCTGAGGTATTGTTCCAGGGTTTAATTAGTAGTTTGTGGATGATAGGCAGATGAAAATTGTAATTTAAAACCCATAGATTTATACAGCACTCTCAGAAATAGATTAGGTCCCCCTGTTGTAAACCACTTTAAAAATGTACAAAATTAATTATTCCGTAAGTTCAACATAGGGTGGAAGTTTAGGAAGAGGAACAAAATGGGCCATTTTGCTGAAACGTTCTGCAGTCACCCAAACAGTGTTCTTTTTAGAAAAAAGGAAGGTAGACAAAGTCCATAGATAAATGGGTCCAAGGATGGGATGGAATTGGCAGAGGTTGAAGGAGACCATATGGCAGGGTTCAAGGAAACCTCGACTGGGCACAATTAGAGCAGGTTAAAACAAAATCTGGTTTTTTTTTTATCCCAAGAATTCCAGCTTGTTTAGAGCAACGAGTCTTACAAAGGAGTCTTTCCCGAAGAGTAAATGGAACAAAAGTTTTGTCAGGAGGAGCAGCACCTTGTGCAGCTAGAAATTGGGAACAAATTTGAGGAGTCAGAGAGGCCAGAATCTTAGTTGCAGGAATTATGGGGCCCTTATCTCAGCCAGAAGAGTCCATATTAACAAAAAATATGGAGAGTGCATCCTCTTTTTATTTTTTGAACCAGGTTGGCAAATAAGGTTTTGGATGTATTTAAGATTTAAAGGATAAGTGCACTGTAAAATCAAGTTATGTTCATTTGGAAGCTGCAGCTTTAAAAATACTGTTGCCATATTCTTTTTTACCTATGCCCCTCCAAAGCCTACCTTTTGTGCCTTGAAAGTTGCTGACATCTTGTTACTGGTTTGCTGAATGTTAAGCTCCACCCCTCTGAGATTTCCTCTGCTTTCTCCTGCTTGAGCCTCAAACGGTAATGTCTGTGAGTTCCGTGCACTCTCCTGCTTGAATTCACCACTTTGCGTGCGTTAAATGCCAGAAGAATTTTCAAGATTTTAGACACATTTGGTTCAGTCAAAGTTTACAGTAGGAAAACCCCCAGTAAATCAGGAATATTATACATTGTTTTTTAGCACAAAGTGTACTTTAACATGGTAACAAAATTTTGTAACTTTTCTGGAAATTTTACTGGAATTATGGGTAAAATATGTCAAAAAATGTTAAAATCTGCAAATTTTCATGGATTTTTCCCATTTATACTTATAGTTATTTTAAGGTTACACACAAAAATCTTACTGTTTCTAAAAGCTCTAATACTCCAGAGTACAACGATACCAGATATATGTAGGTACCCCACTTTTCCTGTACAGGAGACCCCCCCCCCAAACTAAAACTGCACCTTCAAGAATATTACACCAAATTAAAATGTATAACCACTACTGACAGTTAACATAGAATATCTTCCAAATTAACTAAAATATCCCCACAAGTGAGATATTTTTAGAAACTACACACCCGCAGGATTTTCCGAGTGAGGTAAGTTTTGATCAAAATGCAGATACCCGGGCGCAGCTCTTCGTCCAATTGTAAGTTATTTTCTCACATTTTCCTTTTTTCCCTCAACTGTAAAATCAGAGACAAAATCAAATGCGAATTTCAGCTAAAAACTGTGGAGGAAAGTTCAAACACATCTCAAATATGAAAGCCTAACCCCTCCCGAACAAAACGGTATGCCACATTCATGGGTGTACCCAGAGACATGGCTACCAACTAACCCAGAGCGTGACCAGTGCCAAATGTCAGTAGCAGCAAAATTTTTTTTGCCAGTTTTGTATTAGAACAGTCTGCAGTTTTTCCACAAAACACCCCCCCAACTCAGAAATACCCCCCACAAACTATATATTCCTTCAGCTATGTAACGCTGTAGTTCGTTCATTCATATCATCAATGGTGTGGGCGCAGTTCTTCGTAGAAGTTTGCACTTTTACCAGATTTTCCAAAAAAATGAACATCAAACAACATTCAAAAAGGTAGAAATCATGCCAAAACCCCATGGAATGTAAAAAAAAGTTACCAAATATCAATCTCCCAAATGTCCTGAATCAAACGGTATGCCATATGTGTGGTTACACAGGCGGACGTGGAAGCCAAAAGCCATGAAGTGAGACAATGCACAATGGCTCAAAACCAGTGAAAATATTCAGCCAACTCCGAATTTGAACTGTCTGCAGTTTTTACCACAAAACACCCTGATAACTCAGAATTACCCCCCACAAACTATATATTCCTGAAATCTACATACCTTCAGCTACGTAACGCTGTAGTTCGTTCATTCATACCATCAATGGTGTGGGTGCAGTTCTTCGTAGAATTTGGCATTTCTACACAATTTTCTGGAAAAATAGAGAAAAATACATTTCAAAGTTACAAAATCACACCAAAGCCCCATGTAATGTAAAAAAAACTTACCAAATATCAATCTCCTAAATGTCCTGAATCAAACGGTATGCCATATGTGTGGTTACACACACGGAAGGGAACGACGGGGGGGGGGGGGATAGTCAAAAAGTAAAACAATGCGCAGTGAGACAATAACAGCATTTTCCCAGATTTTTCAAACTGAACACCCCTCTAACTTGGAATACCCCGCAAAACTATATATTCTCAGAATCTACATACCTTCAGCTACGTAACGCTGTAGTTCGTTCATTCATACCATCAATGGTGTGGGGCAGTTTCTTCGTAGAATTTGGCATTTCTACACAATTTTCTGGAAAATAGAGAAAATACATTTCAAAGTTACAAAATCACACAAAACCCCATGTAATGTAAAAAAAACTTACCAAATATCAATCTCCTAAATGTCCTGAATCAAACGGTATGCCATATGTGTGGTTACACACACGGACGTGGAAGCGACTAGTCAAAAAGTAAACAATGCGCAGTGAGCCAATAACAGCATTTTCCCAGATTTAAACTGAACACCCCTCACTCTATGGAAATACCCCCGCAAAACTATATATTCTCAGAATCTACATACCTTCAGCTACGTAACGCTGTAGTCGTTCATTCATACCATCAATGGTGTGGGCGCAGTTCTTCGTAGAATTTGGCATTTCTACACAATTTTCTGGAAAAATAGAGAAAAATACATTTCAAAGTTACAAAATCACACCAAAACCCCATGTAATGTAAAAAAAACTTACCAAATATCATCTCCTAAATGTCCTGAATCAAACGGTATGCCATGTGTGGTTACACACACGGACTGGAAGCGACTAGTCAAAAAGTAAAACAATGCGCAGGTGAGCACAATAACAGCATTTTCCCAGATTTTTCAAACTGAACACCCCTCTAACTTGGAAATACCCCCGCAAAACTATATATTCCAGAATCTACATACCTTCAGCTACGTAACGCTGTAGTTCGTTCATTCATACCATCAATGGTGTGGGCGCAGTTCTTCGTAGACTTTGCATTTCTACACAATTTTCTGGAAAAATAGAGAAAAATACATTTCAAAGTTACAAAATCACACCAAAACCCCATGTAATGTAAAAAAAACTTACCAAATATCAATCTCCTAAATGTCCTGAATCAAACGGTATGCCATATGTGTGGTTACACACACGGACGTGGAAGCGACTAGTCAAAAAGTAAAACAATGCGCAGTGAGCCAATAACAGCATTTTCCCAGATTTTTCAAACTGAACACCCCTCTAACTTGGAAATACCCCCGCAAAACTATATATTCTCAGAATCTACATACCTTCAGCTACGTAACGCTGTAGTTCGTTCATTCATACCATCAATGGTGTGGGCGCAGTTCTTCGTAGAATTTGGCATTTCTACACAATTTTCTGGAAAAATAGAGAAAAATACATTTCAAAGTTACAAAATCACACCAAAACCCCATGTAATGTAAAAAAAACTTACCAATATCAGTCTCCTAATGTCCTGAATCAAACGGTATGCCATATGTGTGGTTACACACACGGACGTGGAAGCGACTAGTCAAAAGTAAAACATGCGCAGTGAGCCAATAACAGCATTTTCCCAATTTTTCAAACTGAACACCCCTCTAACTTGGAAATACCCCCGCAAAACTATATATTCTCAAACTACATACTACCTTCAGCTACGTAACCTGTAGTTTCGTTCATTCATACCATCAATGGTGTGGGCGCAGTTCTTCGTAGAATTTGGCATTTCTACACATTTTCTGGAAAATAGAGAAAAAATACATTTCAAAGTTACAAAATCACACACCAAACCCCATGTATGTAAAAAAACTTACCAAATATCAATCTCTCAATGTCCTGAATCAAACGGTATGCCATATGTGTGGTTACCACACGGACGTGAAGCGACTACAAAAAGTAAAACAATCGCAGTGAGACAATAACAGCATTTTCCCAGATTTTTCAAACTGAACACCCCTCTAACTTGGAAATACCCCCGCAAACTATATTCTCAGAATCTACTACCTTCAGCTACGTAACGCTGTGTTCGTTCATTCATACCATCAAGTGTGTGGGCGCAGTTCTTCGTAGAATTTGGCATTTCTACACAATTTTCTGGAAAAATAGAGAAAAATACATTTCAAAGTTACAAAATCACACCAAAACCCCATGTAATGTAAAAAAAACTTACCAAATATCAATCTCCTAAATGTCCTGAATCAAACGGTATGCCATATGTGTGGTTTTACACACGGACGTGGAAGCGACTAGTCACAATTAAGAAAGGCACATGGCTTAATTACAGCAATGTTCCAGAATTTTCACGGTAAACCCCCTCCAGCTCAGAAATACCCCACACAAACTATATATTTTTGGAATCTACATACCTTTAGCTATACAACAGTGCCATTTCTTTGTTCATACATGCAATCTTGTAGCCGCATTTCAAAGTAGTATTTCGAACTTTTAGCAGACAGAACTCGCACTTGATCCAGTGCCTGGAAAACCTGGAAAATATGTTTCAAATCTTCCTACCTTGCTGGATATCTTTGCCTCTGTGTTGTTGCCTATTTGCATTACTGAAAAAATACTGATAGCTTTAGTGAAGGCTATGGAAACTTTTGCTGTGAAAAAGTTTTGTAGCATCAGATCGAAAGATGAATAATAAAATTCACTTTCTATTTCATCATTTGCCACAAGCGCCCTTGAACCTACAAGCTCTGCCCCAGCACAAGACTAGGCTATTGAGCTTTTGCTGTGAAAAAGTTTTGTAGCATCAGATCGAAAGATTAATAATAAAATTCACTTTCTATTTCATCATTTGCCACAAGCGCCCTTGAAACTACAAGCTCTGCCCCAGCACAAGACTAGGTGCTTTCAGTTTGGAGTTTAGTTGTTACGTCTCCAGTTTTTTTTGGCACATCTTGAAAGATAAAAGCAGTTGTTAAATGCAATACATAGAACCATTCATACATTTACTGTAAATACACCATAACGCATCACCCTGTTACTGGTGTATTTTACAGGAACCTCAAAAATCCTTGGGAAAAATAAACTAGCGGTTAGTACAACATTACTGAACAATAAAACACATTGTACCTTATGCCCCCTTTACAGTAAATAACTATTTTAACTAGAAGGAGACCTTACCTGTCCCAACCACAAAGCTATTTCAGAAAAAGGCAAATGAACCCCGGAGCATGCCAAATAAGGGCCTAAGACACCCACAAATCCAGAGAGCCTCCTATCCTATCTAACTTTCAAAGTGCACCAAAGTATGGTAGCGCTCAAAACAGGGCTTCAGACATAAAGCAGGCTTGCTAGGGCACTTAGGACACAAATACCTTGTATCTCGCCTAGTCCCATTTTTACGGCAAACCTTGCAGGCTCTCAGGGGATGCTGCTTATTAGGCATTATCATTACTAGGCATCTCATTACTAGGCATCTCCGGGACCTCCTCTACACTACCAAACAACATAGCTGGAATAAGCTGCAGCTGGAACTTATAATAGGACAGTACAGGCTCTGGTACCACTGTCTTGTAAACAATATACGAATTATGTAGGGCCGTTTGCAAAAGATAAATGGCTAATTTATTGTACCAGGCCTTTGTTTTTCTGGTGGCGTTGTAGTAGTGTTGGATCTGATCAGTTTTGTCAACGCCACCCATGTACTTGTTGTATTCTTTGCTACAGAGTGGTCTAATTTTAGGGGGGCCTACCACCACTTCTGTGCCCTACTCTTACTGACTCATCGTGGATGGTGGTCAGCATGAATACAACCTTAGTATCACAAAACTTGATAGCCAGGAGCTCATCGCTTCTTAGAGCAAAATTCTCTCCACGCTTTAGTGTCTTATCCAGTAAAGCCTTGGGCAACCCTTTTCGAATAGGATTTATGGTGCCACAGGCTGGGGTGTCAAAAGAATAAAGATATTTAAACAAGGGAATACTTGTATAAAAGTTATCCACATATAAGTAACCTTGGCCAAGCAATGGAGAAATGAGCTCCCATACTATCTTGCCACTGACCGTTAAATCCAGTGGACAACCAGGGGGGTCTAACTGTGAGTCCTTGCCCTCATATATCATAAACTTGCTAGTGTACCCAGTACTACTTTCGCAGAGCTTATATAATTTGATGCCATAGCCGGAACGCTTACTTGGCATGTATTGACGGAATATTAGGCGTCCTTTGTAGAGCATAAGGGACTCATCAATACAGATATTCTGGGAAGGGATGTAAACCTCTGCAAAGCGTTTAGACAGGCTATCAATAAAGGGCCTCAATTTATGAAGCCTGTCATGACCGGGTGCACCGGGGGGAACAGCTGTGGTGTTATCATTAAAATGCATAAACCGCAATAAGATTTGGTAGCGGTTTCTAGGCATTACAGCTGAAAAAAGGGGGAGGGAAATTACAGTGGTGGTATCCCAATAGCCTTCCAATGTATTGTTCTTTACGAGACCCATTGAAAGAGTGAGGGCAAAGAATTTTTTCATTTCTACTATTGTGGTGGGATACCATGCACGAGCACGTGAATATACACCTAATTGGTGTGTGGCAATATACTGCTCGGCAAATAGATTAGTATAGTGGACCACATCCTGTAGGATTGCGTCCGTCAGAAACAGCTGAAAGAAGTCTAGTACTTCAAAATTACTGGTGTCCACCTTCACGCCAGGGACTGCTAAAAAATCAGGAATTTGGGGGGTAAAATTAGCGGGAGGCCTCCACGTAGGCTCTCCTCCAACTGCAGCACCAGCAACACTCCCATCATCTACCTCCATAGGACCAACAATGCTAGGACCAGCCTCATCATCAGTGGAACCACTACTCTCTAAGGCTGTGACAGTGTCACTACTGCCATGCTCGTCAGAATCTGATGATTCTGATCCACTGGGTAAATACTCAGGGTCAGCATCAGCATCAGAAAAATCACTTTCCTCTGAGCTGGTCAGCATACAGTATCTAGCAGCCTCCTCTACAGAAAAGCTCCTCCTCCTAGCCATTGTATCAAAAGTCACTAACAATTTTTTTTTAAAACAAAAGACCTGAAGTTAACCCCTTCAGCAAAAAGACCTGAAGTTAACCCCTTCAGCAAAAAAGACCTGAGGTTAACCTCAAGCAAACTAAGTAACAATGTTTCAACTTTCCAACTTTCAACACTTTCTAGAAAGCACCAGAAAACTGAAATACTATAAAAAACTAAACCTAATGAACAGTATACAAAATTTAACACCGTACAATTCCAAAATACAGAAAATAAATTTTATATATTTTAGATAACTTTATAAAACAGAAATCAAGGGTAACTGAAGCAAAAAAAAAATATAATAAAGACACTGAATATATTTAGCAAAAAATGCACAAAAGTACTTCACTACACAGCAGGACTGGGGGTCAAAATCACAGATCCACTAGTCTTGTTGTGTAATAAAGAAATCAAGGGTAACTGAACCAAAAAAAGTATATAAAACTGAGATTGCAGAAAATTACAACACAAAAACAAAAATGGCTAAATAACTTTACCGCACAGCAAGACTGGGGGTCAAAATGACAGACCCACTAGTCTTGATGGGTAATAAAGATGTTAACAGTAAATTCAATACCACAACAGTTATCAGTAAGAGGGTCTGGGGGTGGGGGAGGGGTAGAGGGATATAAGAGGGGTATAGGGATATAAGAGGGGTATATAGGGATATAAGAGGGGTAAAACACAAAATATACACACAAAAACAAATACAATTATAGAAATAATATAAATAAACACCAAAATAAAAGAAATAGCAAAAAAAATCCAGAAAAACTGTCAAAATCAAAATGAATGAAAAATACAAAATAAAAAAATATGTTGATTTTGTGTGTATTTGTGTGTGTATGTGTGTGTGTGTGTGTGTGTTAGAGTGTAAATATGTGTTTGTAAGTGTGTGTTAGTGTGTACTAAAGTGTGTAGATGTGTGTAATACAAAAAAAAAGTTTATAAAGTTTATAAACTAAATATATGTATGTAGTGTGTGTAAATACTGTACCAGTCCTGTAGACAGGCGATCAAAAGCAGGCAGCAAGGTAAATCCCAGCAGGAAACACAGCAGACCACAGCAGGAGGGCTCCAGCAACGTAATCCACCAGGTAAGTAGTGAGAAAAATCCAGCAGGGGGCGGTTCCTATACACTGATCATCAGCAAGTCACTGCCCATGTGACTGCTGATGTCAGTGCCTTCCCATTGGCTCCTCGGCGATCGTGGATCGGGGAGAGGTAAGTAACCCAATGTTGCTCGTTGCCTAGGGGATTTGCAAGAGCGGGGAAGCGGTTTCCCCGCTCTCACTTCGGCCATTCCGCTCCCGGACCCGGAAGTGCTGCAGATCGTGAATATACGATCTGTGGCAGTGTGGTCCTTGTCTGCACAGATCGTATATTCACAATCTGTGGCAGGCAAAGGGTTAAAGGGTTAAGGTTCCGATTTTCTTTATTTACCAATAAAGCCAAATGGAGGTCTGAGGGACATATTTAAAAAAGGCATTATTTTTGCTTTTTTTCCCCACTAGCACTTACAATAATTTTTTAAACTTTCAACTTTTATTTAACGATAACGACCGTTATTTACCGATAACGACCGGTATTTACCGATATCGACCAGTATTTAATGTTATCAGTAATTACCGGTCGGTATCGCTAAATAACGGTCGTTATCGGTAAATAACGGTCGTTATTTTACGATAACGATCCCGATCTTTTATAAATAGGGACCTATGTGTCAAATAAATTTGCTTAGATTGTAAGCTCCTCGGGGCAGGGCCTGATGTAAATAATTATAAAGCGCTGCGGAATATGTAGCGCTATAAAAGAAATAAAATACCTACATACATACAGGACACACATAAATATACCTGTTCTATAACTAATAATATATACTTCCCATCTCATTGTAAGCTACTAAAAACATAATGCAATCTCCTATAAACATTTTTTTATAGGATAGGAAGGATATGAAAAACCAGGCAAAAGTAAAAGCTTTTTGGTTACTAAACACATTTCAAATGTATCTTGTTTTAGAAACTGCATTTTATCATATAAACACACATTGATCTGAATATGAGAGAAATGACTCAGCATTGTTCAAATTTCGTCAGTGTGATGACTCCTCACTTATGTAATAATGATTTTTTTTTACATGTTCTCAAACCATTTTAAATAAACCAAAACCTGGTGAGAATTCTGCGATTTATTAAAGATTCTAAATACCCTTTTACCTCTGGTACATCAGATTCATCATGAGTGAAAATTTTTAACACAGATTAAAAAGGAAAAGATAAACTCAAGGAAAACAAGAGTGGAGGAAAAAAGAATGGGTTGTAAATAACTTTACTTAAGTGAATTTAGTTTTCTGAGTGTTGGGAAAGTAGCTCTCTGCACAATAAGTTTTATCAGACCATTCATATGCATGATTAAAGGAGAACTAAAGTCTCCAGACAACATTGTCCCAATAGCACATTCACAAACATACAAGCATTACAGCACAGAGATCCTTCATCTCCCTGACACAGAACAGAGATTTCAGTTTTTTTGTTTTCAAACACATTCAATGCCCCTGTCCTAACAATGATATAATCATTTACTTTTCAGTAATCTTTGCAGTGTATTTCATAGATAGTATGGATGTAAGAAACTGAATACTTACATTTCAGCAAAAATAAAAAAATAAATGTAAGTCTGGGGAATAGGACCTGCAACTTGTACATTTACTCTGTCTTGCTAAGAGCAGAGCTCTTACCTCTAGGCTAGCAGAGATAATATATATAGAACACTGGTACATGTAGAATCTTTTACTATGAACATAGTGGAAACAAAATATAAACTCTGGGGATTCGAACTTGCAACCTTTTGATCTGTGTGTTTCTATAACTGGCATCTTACAAGGTGCACCACCACTGAGTAAGCTTAACACTCAGGTTCATTTAGGAGCTTCATCTTTTGCTTGGGATATAATAAAAACAAAAAAAAGTATGGGGTGTTTGCTCATGACCATCTGAATTGCACGATTTTAAACCTTGTGCCTTACCCAGTGCGCCACCCCCGAACAAGTGGATTGCCCACATACATTTGGAAGCTTTATTTGTTGCTAAACGAATCCTTAAAAAAATGGAATATGGAAGTCCCTGATAAGACTTTGAAAGCTGCTTTTAACCCTGCAGTTCTGCAGTTTATTTTCCAGCAACTCACACTGATATGGAATCAAGGATTCCATATTGGAGTGTAGACATGTTTATAGAAAACACTCTGTGCATAGAGAGAGTGAATACTGAGGTCAGGGAGCATAGTTCTTTGATGACTTCATGGGCTGTGGGTTGTACTGGCAACAACATGGAAGACTTCTTATTTACAGAATCTATTTATCACATGTACTAAATGCAACTTAGTAGAGAAGAATCTTACAATGTATAGGTGTTCTGGGGAGAAAAACTTCACATTAAGTTTTAAAAATTTTAAGTTTAGTTCTCCTTTAAATATTTTATTCAATGAATATGTTTATAGATTTATGCAGATCATTTTTTTCCTTAAAGGAAAACTATCTTGTGTGTGTAAAGGTTATTTAAAAAAACAGTTAAACTGAAAAGTACTTGGGACAGGGATATAGGATTGATAATTCCAAACTCCCAATATTGTTTTGTGAGGAGCACCAGCCCAAATAAAACGGATTCTGCCAGTCTTCCTCCTGGCTTCAGCACTATCTTTAATACAGGAATGGTCCACCCCAGGTACTTTCCATTTTTAAACAGTTAATTTTTAGAGTATAGCTTTTAAGGTGAGGTGTGCCTCTAGTGTCAATACAGTTTGGCATAAAAGTCTATGGGTACATTCAGCTGGTATTTTCAGTTATCTTTACTTGTTCAGATGCTTGTTTTATAAATAATAAATAACAAAAATATTGCCAGAAAGCCCAAACATTAAGCAATAATTCATTATTAAAATTCAAAACCCCTTATGACACAATATCCTGATGCCCACATCCTATGTATGGGAGATTTCAATAATATTTTGTGCTTCAACAAAGACAGACTGAGCTCTGGCCCATCTAACCGACTCGCCAGACACATAACCGCCACTAGCATCCCTCACAGAATCCTGGGAATGGGTAGATATCTGATGACAGAGTTTTCCAAACACTCTGGAATTCTCACGCCATTCCCCAACTCACAATACACTCTCACTTATAGACTTTATTTTTCTATCTAGGAAAACAGTCCCCTGGGTGACCCAGAACAAATACCTGCCCTGTGGAATATGGGATCACTCGCCGTTGCTTCTATATATCAAATTCCCGAGACCCTCCACATTTACTCGACAGTAGAGATTCCACCCGTTTTGGCTTACCCAATTTCCACAAACTGACTTCCTACATGAACAAATTGAAGAATTTTTACATCTAAATACACCAACACAAGACCCTAATCTAAGCTGGGAGGCCCTTAAGGCATATTTGAGAAGCAAATTACACTCCACTATATCGTTTATTAAACGTACCACTAGGGAAAGTAAAGAAGAGCTAGCTAAGAAACTAACACAAGCAGAGAAGGAATACATTGAGCATAGTACCCACACAAACGAATCAACATGGCTACTTGCGCAGAGGAGAAATAACATTATGCTGTCAGTAAAAGCTGCAAATAAACAGTTTTTCCTACGACAAAATTATTTTGAAAACGGAAACCACTCCTCTAAACTGACATTCTTAATTAAAGACCCCTCACAAACCAACACGATTCTCTCTATACGATTGAGCAAGAAGAGGCCTTGCACTCTACCCTGCAGATAGCAACAGAATTCCAAGACTTTTATACAGAACTATTCACGTCACGCTTAAAACACAATCGGGGTTATTCAATAAAAGTTCTTATCGTTTAAAATGGTGCTAATTTTGCCCCAACCAATCAGATCTTATTTAACATTTTAATGCTAACATCTGATTGGTTGGGGCAAAATAAGCACCATTTTAAACAATAAGAACTTTTATTGAATCTCCCTGAATATATCTGAAATCAAGGAATATCTGACTGAAATAGACCTCCCTACCCTGGACCCTACAAATAGACAGAAACTAGATAGCCCATTAACTCTAGAGGAAATACAAACCGCAATAAAGGAAATAGCTGATGTCAAGGCCCCCAGCCCAGATGGGCTCCCCCTTGAAATATATAAAAGATACCAAGAGCAATTAACCCAACCTCTACTAGATATGTATACACACTCCTATGAGACTAGAACACTCCCCCCTCACTATACACAGCTACAATAGTAGTAATTCCCAAGGTCGGTAAAGACCCGACTGATTGCGGATCCTACAGACCCATATCACTACTGACAACCGACTAAAATTCTGGCCAAAATACTAGCAACAAGGTTAAAATCTATAGTACTCTCCATCATACACCCAGATCAAACGGGATTTATGCCTGGCAAATACACCTCCATCAATCTGCGCCGTACCTTACTACAATCACAAATAAATCATGATAACTTTGAAAACTGTATTATGCTATCACTAGATGCGGCCAAAGCGTTTGATTCAGTTGAGTGGCCATATTTGATGGAGGTACTCAAGGCATTTGGATTTGGCCATGGTTTTGTCAGATGGGTACGTCTCTTATACTCAGCCCCCAAAGCATAAATCCTGATTAACGGTAGTCTTTCTACCCCATTCCCATTGCATAGAGGCACTCGCCAAGGATGTCCACTATCACCATACTTGCTTGCATTAGCTATTGAACCCCTATCAGCCTTACTACGCAAAAATCCCCAGATTAAAGGGTTCCAATTAGAGGGACATGAGGAGAAATTCTCTATGCAGATGATGTAATTCTGTATATAGATAAATCACACAACACACTTATAGCTGCTTTCAATCTAATCTCTACCTTTGGTACATACTCTGGACTAACGATAAATTGGGGGAAATCTGCTCTATACACACTAGATACCCTCCCTCCACGTAACTTTATATGCACTGCACCAATACCGATAGTATCACAATTTAAGTACCTGGAAATGAATATCACCAAATCACCACAACTATTCTACTCCATGAACATAGTCACACTGCTCGACTTTACACAAACTAAAACCCAAGCGTGGAGCTGTGTCCCCTTGAATCTGTGGGGTAGAGTGCAACTGCTCAAAATGATACTACTACCGAAGATTTTATATAAAATTCAATATTCACTTACCTACATCCCCTTCTCGTTCCTCAAAAAACTGAATAGCTATATATTCTCCTTTATCTGAAACAATGGTAAAGCCAGGCTCAGCCTCAAAAAATTACAGGCACCTAAAGATCTCGGAGGCCTTGCACTCCCAAATATACAGCTGTACTATTGGGCCTCCCAGCTCAGATATCTACAATGTTGGGTTGAACCCTTAATTACCGCGACAGAATCGGACTATATGATGCTACATTACAGGTCCATAAATGGCAATTTTAGAGGCCCCAGCACTACACAAAATAGGCCAGGGCACTACACTCCATAAACAGTCACAAAAAATTTGGCAGCAAGCCAACCACCTGATGGGTTTAACAGGATTATATACACACACACCACTGTGGAATAACAATCTTCTGCCTGAATTAAAAGGGCTACCCAGGAAACAACTATGGGAGGCATAGGGGATCAATAAACTGGGTGATCTTATACAGGACTCTGGAATGATACCTTTCCATAACTTACAAGAAAAGTACAAATTACCTAACTCAATGCACTACCGATACTTACAAATTGGACATGCACTTAGAAGGTACATCACACAACTCCCTAATGGTACTACCAAACACCTGATTTTTGGAGTGATCCGCACCCAGGGGCTGTGAGGAATGATTTCAAAACTCTATACCTCCCTCATACAAGTCAAATCACAAGTATGTGTGGATGCAATCAAGGCTAAATGGTCGACACATCTACAAGATGTAGATAACGAACAATGGTCAGAAATCATCAACTCCCACACACACACCTCGCTGGCAATAAATAATAAGCTTATACAGTTTAAAATAATTTATCAGGCCTACTGCTCACCTAGACTCTGACTTTATCCATTTCTTATGGAGCTGCCCCAACGTCTCCAAGTTCTGGGAGCAAGTGCTCCAGCTACTGACTCAACTATCACCCCATCCCATACAAAACTCTCTGCTATTATGTATATTTGGTGTGACATATCAAGAAATATGGTCTAGCTATGAATTACTGTTCATACAAGCAGCCTAATTCTATGCGCGCAAGACAAGCATCCTGAGATGGATGTTACGCAAAAGCCCTAAGGAGAAGACCTGGATCAGATTAATAAATGGAGACCTTCCCCTACTACAAATCATATATAAACATAGAAACTGCCCAGATAAATTCAATAAAATTTGGGGAATATGGAATGATTCTAAACTTACTACCAACTAAATAAATGTGCGGATGGAGGATGTGGATGGAAAACAAACCAATAAAAGGTACGACAATATATTTGCACTATTAATACACAGAGACCAATTGTTTCATGTTTAAATGGTTTAATATTTTTATTTAATATATACAATCCAGTGTCCAATTCACCAACAGAATATCTAAAAGTAGGAAACAACTCAAAATATCTATATATAGTAGACTGCATTATAAATACCCCACAAATACTGTTATCCATATTTTTTTCCTGTTTTTTCTTTTCTGTTAAAATAATATTGGATTTAAACACAAAATATTATGTTGTAATATTATAATATTAGTGAAGACAAATAAAGCTAATTAAAAAAAAAATTAAGCTATAAAGCTTTATGCCTCATGCTAACACAACACCAAAACGGCAGCTTAAATACAGACAACAAAGATTTTGGAACAATAAAAGCCTTTAATATGCCTTATGGTGATTTTTGATATACCTATTGACAGTAACACACACAAAAAAATTAGGAAAGTACTGTTGTTTTGTGTCCCAAAAAGATTAGGTTTGTATTTTCCATTGTTATGTAATATTTAGAGATGACGGAAGCAGTTTTTCCACCAATAAGTTTCTGTCCCCCACAGTTCTACCTCTAAACCAGATTTAGTTCGAAACTGGGACACATCACTACTAATACTTCATGTATTTCTTTGCACCATCTATGTACACCACTATATTTATAATACTTATGTTGAGTCTATGTCTAATTGTGGAGAATATTGAGGGAATATAGTCTTGGCACTTATTTTTGCATATACAGTGCTCCTCTCCTAAAGGTGCCCATACATCTATAAGATTTTACTTACCCGACCGAGCGCTCACCCGATGTTCATCAATGCTGCCGGAACCGCTTCTCCCGATCTTATATTCGGCCGACATGCGATCGCATGTCGGTCGAATATAAGATCGGGAGAAGCGGTTCCGGCAGCATGATGAACATCGGGTGAGCGCTCGGTCGGGTAAGAAAATTCCTTAAGGATGAGCTTTTATATACTCATCTGCTAACCAAGCATTATACTGAATGTGCGCTCTTTCAGCACATTAACCTTTGCTCATGAAAACAGCATTGAGAGAGAAAGAATATAAAGGAAAAGGAAGTTCAATGCCTTTACCTTGCTTACATTTATTAGTGTTGGCAACACATAAAAGAGGACTGCAGACATCATTAGGTACAAAGATAAAATTTACAGAAGGAAATATTTATATTGCATAGGCACCTATATGAATAAGTACATCCTTGCAAACAGAGGAGAGCTTGGTAAAGATTGTTGGTATATTTAATGTTGACTGTACTATTACCATGAGTAATGTATAACAAATTAATATTCTGTATGTTACAATACTTGAACCCATATAACCCAAAAATTCAGATACTGCGGGTTATGGTAGAAGAATGGCCACAACCGTACATTTACGACCACTTGGCCGCATTATACCAAACTACGGCATTGGTATTGTATAGGCGATAGTAAAAACTCTTAGAATCCCTGCAACACAGTTTATAGAAGCTGAAAACCTAGAGCTTAGCAAAGAGTGATAAGACACATCTTGTATCATTGTGAATGTTCTCTGTCTACTGGGACAATGTTTTCTGGTAACAGATCACCTATTGTTATGTCATTGTCTCTGCCATTGTTCCAGTTAAACATCAAACCTAAGCAAGGCCCATTCACAAAGCATGTGAATAGAGAATAGAGCAGTGTTCACAATTGTGTACCATATTTTAATAACAAGCTACTTCTAGGTCAACAGTGCGTTGGCCTCATTCCCTGTCCTTTTCTTGATAATACCTCTATAATTACATAAATTAACACCATAGTCACATCTATTAGAGTTTCAGATTAAATCAAAGAAAATGTGTGACATATGTCATATAAGGAACTAAAATCTGACTCCTCCTTTAATGTTTGCCATAAGCTGTGTACACAAAGTACATATTAATAGGCAATGACAGATTCCATTGGAAGCTGTCTGTCATTGGCTATAGATCTTGATACACACACTCCTAAAATCCTCTTTATACTTTGTATATGATAGTTGGGTGGCGGCCAATAGAAATTGTCTTCCCCACCAAGAGATATTGCGACAGATGTCAGAAGTTCACAGGGGCAAGCGCAGGATTTGCAAGAGGAGGATTCCTAAATGGGTTACCACTGAACAAGCCCAGAAGGAGGCTCATGGTGAATACATTCATGTTTTCTATTATACTAGTAAATCTCACGCACACACACACACAAACACCCCCACTGGTTAAATGATCCGTGATAAAAAACTGTTGTTTAGTATATAAGATATAAATCATATAACAATGTTATACTGCATATATTCTCTACTTGACATGATTAATATCCAAGCAAATAGAGATATCCCCTTTACTTTTATTATAAAGTATATTCATAATGGCTGGGTACACACAGATTTATCAGGCCAACCAACCGATATTTCCATGTATTGGTGCAATATTGCACCTTTAACGATCGGTTTAACGATCGTTGAAAAGATCGTAAATTTCTGATCGGTTTGGCGATCGTTGAAAAGATCGTAAATTCATAAGATTTTGTAAGATCGTAATTACATTCGTTGATTGTAGATCGTAAGATCGTTGATTTACATTCGGTATTATAAATTACCAACAAGGGTCATAAATTACCAATCGTAAATCTTCGATAACGCTATCGTAGATTTAGGATCCCCATAGAATACCATTGAGTTAGCTAACTATGCAGACAGCTGCATAGTTAATGTTGATACAGTTCTCCATGCAAACTTGCATTTTTTTGTTTCAAAAATATATCCAATGTTGATAAAATATCAGACATTAATTAATATTTGACTTTCAATCAATATTTACTTATTTTATTTGTGGGCATTGCTATCAGCATAACCCTTAGCAGAAACAAATAAGTGATTGAGAAAAGCTGCATGAGTTAATCAGCGAAGCCTGTCACAGTGATGAACTCCCTTACGTGCGGCATTGAATAGTCGCTAGGACACAATTTCTTAGTGAGTCAGAGCTAATCTGTTGCAACTTGGGCCTTTACTGTAATTTAAGAAGAAAACGTTAACCTCAAAACCTTACTTCCTGTTGTTTGCATCACTCATATATGTGTCACAGATTCCCTAAATAAATTATGCTAATGTTATTGAATCGTGCACTGTTTACTTACTAAGCCATATAGCATTTCTGTTCCCTAGAAATACATCCCACATTGTTTTAGATCCAGGTTATATATATGTAGTATAGTGTAGAAAACAGCACTACCTTCAGTGGTAAGCATGGTGTTATAGAAAGGTACTGGGGTGTGCACGTGTCGGTAGGAAACACTCCCATATTTCAGTCCTATCAATAGAAAATATGCAAAAAGACACATGTCCCTTACCGCGGGTTAGTTAATTTATTGTTGCGGTCATAAATGTACAATTGTTAAATATTGTCTTCTGATTCTGTATTGTTTTGCGGCTTTAGTTGCCCTTTAAATGGACAGCAGAATTCCCATACAGTAGTCCTATACAGTAATAGCCATACTGGATTTGGCTACTACTGGGCAACCAAAGGGCAACCAAAGCCTCCAAAGTAGAGAATCAGAAGGCAGTAGTGGTCGTATTTTCTACCCTCATTTTATACTCGAGTCACCTTTTCTCCTTTTCCAGGTAAAATTAGGTACCTCCGTTTATACTCGGTCGGTTTATACTCAAGGTATTTGCCCCCTTCCTCCACAAGGCTCAAGTACACAGATACAGGGAATTCATAAATGAAAACCATATACTAATTGGCATGTTATGAGTAATTTTGGTTGCACTGAAACTAGTTAAAGGTTTTGCAGCAGCTGTAAAGCAGATGTTCCCTTTTAGCCCAACACCACCTTTATTGTCTTACAGGGAGATTCAACAAGTTCTTATCGTTTAAAATGGTGCTAATTTTGCCCCAACCAATCTGATCTTATTTAACATTTGAAAGTTAACATCTGATTGGTTGGGGCAAAATTAGCACCATTTTTAACGATAAGAACTTTTATTGAATAACCCTGTATTTTTGTAAAGTTTCCGCTATTGAAAGGCATCTGTTTCCAGGCAGGATGCTGGTTACAGCTACATTCCAGGGGCCTACACAATCCAGCACATGTGCATGTCATGTGTTTGCATACTCTGTTTGCATACTGATACACCCATGTCTACTTATTTTATTGCTAATGTCCCTTTATTAAATGCTTGCACTAATGTAAAATGTAACGCCTGAGAGAGCAGGCAGGCTTGTCTAGCACTGTTGCTGTTATTGTTTGACCTCTATGATTCCCCCCTCCCTTTTCACACTGTGGAGAGAGGAGAAACTGTGTGCTTGCTGTTCTAAGTAGCTTTGGACTTGATCCCAGGATTTCTTACGGCTACTTTTAGGATCAAGCTGGGTGCATGTAAAATCCCTCAAATGATGTCTGGTCACTGAACTATTTCACTGCCAGTGATTTGTTTCCTGATATAAATAGAAATATCTAGAGGAAAAAATGGCTAATTTAAAACATATATTTATTAAGTCTATTTAAAAGTATCAAGAAAATAGTAGTAACTTCACAAAGTAGAAAAGGTAATACAATAAGTGTGTAAAATCTTGTACATAACACATAAAGGTATCACAAGTTTTTATGATTATATATACCCCACCTAGGCATACAAATGCATATATTTCCCATCAGACCCTGTCATACTTATCAGTCAATAGTCAAGTCATCCGTGCACGGACAGTCAGAACCTTAGCAGAGTAACAGGGGTAGAAGCCATCAGAACAGTGTCACGGCTTTCAAACAGTGAGATAGGAAAAGTCCTGGGGTGCTCCCCCACCCAGGGGGGAGCTATTTCTATTTATATCAATATATACCCTTAGAGGTAGGCTCTTATCCTTTATTTTTTATGAGGTTTTGATGTTTTTGAGTGATTTGTTTCCTATCATATAACTGTATCATTCCATCACTGTAAATAATGGACTTTTAGGGAGATTCAATAAATATAGTTTGTATCGTTAAAAATGGTGCTAATTTTTCCCCAACCAATCAGATATTATATAACATTTGAAAGCTAACATCTGATTGGTTGGGGCAAAATTAGCACCATTTTTAACGATAAGAACTTTTATTGAATAACCCTGATAATGCTATAAGAAGGAAAACAATGTAAAAACATGTAATGGTTCAAAACATATGCAAAGGGTTTTGGGTATCCCTTTGGCACTCAATTGCTGAGATATGCCACCAAGACTTTTTTGCCCATAATAAAGAGACTAAATTAAATAACATTAAAGAGTAATGGGCAAACTTGTAATGGAATGTGCAGACTGTTCCTCTCAAGTATTCCGATTTTCTATTTTCTAATTATATTAAAGTGCGGAAGTATTGGTTTTGCAAACAAAACACGGTTACTGATTACATTCTAATTAGTACCTGTGAAAATATAATATTATAAGTGGACCAAACATGCATTTTTTTAGTATTTCAAATTCTAGAGTTATGATGAAACTGTAATGATATCCAGCTGTTAACATCTCCACTTTCACTGTAGGATTTGGCAGTCAAGATATTCCCCATTCAGACGGGACAGGAACAAAATATTTAAAAATATGATCCCTTACCTTATGTTAATCAAGATAGCCAGAACAATTTCCCATAGCTTTTCTCTGCTGCACATATCTTCTTGGCAGACACATTTTTATTTGTCATGAGTTCCTCAGATAATTGAAGAGTTGGCATCCCCAGCAAAGAAGAAATTTGTGAACTTGGAAGGAAACTCACAAAGCTGATTATGGTACAGAGAAGATAAGAGGACACATTTTTGTATTTTATTTGCAGTTTTCTGGAAGACCACTAAGAAAAACAATTTCAGCATCTAGCTGCAATACTATAGCAGAGTAATAAGACACACATTACTGTAGTCACATACAGTCATACAGTGAGCAGCTTTGCTTATACTGACTGAATTGTTAATATGTCACAAAAATGTAACTTAAGATTAAAGGACATGTCCACCTCCTAAAATGTAAACTTTATATCAGTAGATCCCCCCCCCATCACAATAGTTGTAAAGCTCTTACCACTTACCCGGTATGCATCCCATAGTTTTGATAGCTGTCTCTTTTCCTCTGGGTACTTCCAGGTAGCAGCAGTCAATCATGGCTCTGATAGATGACATCAAGGCAAATGACTGAAAGGGAAAAGGTCCCTCAATTTTGAATATGGCATAAATATCAAATTTGTGATCCTTCTTATCCGAATATCAAAGGGGAACCTCAAAAATTCCTTGTGTGTGGAGAAAGTTAGTTTTATTTTAGTTTTGGTTATTTGTATGTTGCTTCCCAAACCAGGTCTCTGAGCCATAAACACTAACTTACTATTTTTATTTATACCTTAAATTGAAATTGACTTCTATGGGTACGTTTTTGGAACAGAACACGGTGGTTTCAAATCTCTAATGATTAGGGATGGCATAGAACTCGAACTCGAACCCGAGTTCGAGCCGAACTGTTCGAGTTCGAACGGACCCGGACTTCTCGAACTATCTCGGACACGGACTTTCGATATTTCCCGGACTTTTTTTTATCGAATGTTCGAACGTTCGAATATCGAATCTGTGAGTAAAATGTACATGGTATCTAGGCGCGAACATCGAATCTGCGAGTAAAGTCTCCATTACAGCCTATACGCGAGTATCGAATCTGCGAGTAAAATGTCCCTGTTACCTCGAACGTTCGAACGCGAAAGCTCGAAAGTAGCTCGCGTGAGAGTAAAATCGATTTTTGGAAAGTCCTGGATATTGGAACATGCTCCCCAGACCATTTCCCAGGTCCCACAGCCATTTACATTAAGTTACCATTAATATTTTAGTTGTATTTGACTCGAACTTTTCGAACTATTTGCCTCCCATAGACTTTAATGGGTCCGTTTTCAAACTTTCGAACTTTGACAATAGTTCGAAAGTTCGAAAACGGACCGAACTTTCAATAGTTCGACCATCTCTACTAATGATTGACTGCTTTTCACTGAGTCACCTCCTCTGTGCATGTGCAAGCTTATAAAGAACTTGTACAGATTTAATAAGCAGCAACACTTCACAATGCAGATAGACCAGGAGCAGGTACTTAAGCCTGCATACAATATAAGTGGTACAGGTACTGATATGCAGTTTTTAGTCTTAGTAGTGCTCCTAAATAATTAAGTTAGGACTGAGCAAGGCTTTATCTGTGTCCATTTTTGTTTGTTACTTTCAATTAATTGAGGTATACACGATTTCTATTTTGTAATTTCACTGACAAAACGTTCATTTTGTCATGATACTGTAGTTGACTAAGATCTCTGTTACTTAGGTCTAAATGGGGACCTGATCCAAAGAGCTCTTAAAGGCTATTCTTACTTAGAATACTCACTTATTATACACAGTGTAGAGTGCATTTAATATTACTAAAACATACTTTCATAGGATCTGGCTAGTCCCAGAAAAATTTGTAGAAGAATATCAGCAATGTTAAAGGAATAGTTCGCACAAAAAGTGAACTATTCCTTTAAAGCACCGATTGAAGACCAAGGGGTAAAGGACCTATTCCTTACCTTCCGTTCTTCAATCACATCACCAGGATCCAGGACCGAAGGTAAGTTTAATTACCTCGCGCACAATCCACCGCGGCTCCATTGATAACTGCCGACTGCTTCCTGGATTAGTTTACTATAGCGAGCAATATCACGCATGTGCGCTATAGTGCAACTAAACCAGGAAGCAGTCGGCAGTTGTCAATGGAGCTGTGGTGGATCGTGCGTGAAGTAAATAAACTAACCTTCGGTCCTGGTGAAGAACCACCGTGTTCTGTTCCAAAAACGTACCCATAGAAGTCAATTTCAATTTAAGGTATAAATAGCAATAGTAAGTTAGTGTTTATGGCTCAGAGACCTGGTTTGGGAAGCAACATACAAATAACCAAAACTAACTTTCTCCACACACAAGGAATTTTTGAGGTTCCCCTTTGAATATTCGGATAAGAAGGATCACAAATTTGATATTTATGCCATATTCAAAATTGAGGGACCTTTTCCCTTTCAGTCATTGGCCTTGATGTCATCTATCAGAGCCATGATTGACTGTTGCTACCTGGAAGAACCCAGAGGAAAAGAGACAGCTATCAAAACTATGGGATGCATACCGGGTAAGTGGTAAGAGCTTTACAACTATTGTGATTTCCTTTAATCACCCTGCACCACCTGGAGGGAAGTGTCAATTACTTCATACTGTGACTTGAAAACGTGAAAAGCTTAATGCCGTAACTTAGCATTACTCTGCGCATGGACTGTACCAATTCAATACCCATTTCCATTCAAACATTACAACATCGACATTAATAATGAAAACTAAAATAGTGTAAATACTTAGATTAAAAAATGTCATGAATAATATGAATATTATTAGGACAAAAGCTGAATAGATAAATACCAGTAAACAGTTATATTTAAAGGGTATGTCCACCCTCAGAGATACTTTGATACTTTGTTTATCTGAACTGCCGTAATTAAACTTTTGGTAAATTTGGTAAATTTTTCCAGTTATAGAGTATCGCGATTATTCAATAAAAGTTCTTATCGTTTAAAGTCCTAATTTTGCCCCAACCAATCAGATGTTGGCTTACAAATGTTACATAATTTCTGATTGGTTGGGGCAAAATTAGCACCATTTTAAACGATAAGAACTTTTACTGAATCTCCCTGGTTTTAGAGCACGTAGATTTGACATCCACTGACCCCACTCATCAAGTCCGGTCTATCTTGATTAGTCCTCACAGACCAAGGAAATATAATTTCTTTGTTAGACCCCTGGGAACCTATTTACTTGATACTTTCTTCTTTAAGGGCTAGGCCACACTGCTGCGGTTTTTTTGCATTTGCGCTTGCGTTTGCGCTTGCAATTGCGTTTTTAAAAAACCATTGAAAATGCGGCAACGCAAAAAAAAACGCACGTTTTTCGGTGCGATTGCGATTGCATTTTGCGTTCTGCATTTTTAATCGCAATCGCATGCGTTTTCCTATACTTATTGAAGAAATCGCAAGCACAAACGGAAAAAAATCGCACATGAAATCGCTTGCGATTGCGATTGCGTTTGCATTGCAGTGTGGCCGTGCCCTAAGTCATGTTTCCATGAGGCAACAAAGTATCAAAAAGTACCCCAGATGCTGTGGTTTTCCCACACCAATCAGGTTAACCAGGAGAAGCTTAAGATATAAAGTCTTTATTGAACCTACAAACAAACGTTTCAGGAGTTTCCACCCCCTTCATCAGGTAGAACCCCCCGAAACCTTTGTTTGATGGTTCAGTAAAGACAATACTTTAAACCTTGGTGTGCGACCTTTCATATTGTTCTTAAGCTATATACTATTAACCCTTTGGGGTAAGGGTTGGAATGGTCTGCACCCCTGCTCTTGGATGTGCATGTGAAATTCTTCTATAGAGATTAAACCAGGAGAAGCCCTGCTCCAATCAGAAGTTCCTCCTCTTCACCTGACTCCCAGTGTACATGCATCTGCTAGTCATGTGGCTCCCAATGGTGTTGCGGGGTCACAATCTTGGTTGTGGAAGGGTCTGTAGCAAGGCAGGGTCCAATCAGTCATGTGGCTCCCAATATAGGTGCTTCAGGGTCACGATCGTCCTGGCCGTGAAAGGGTCTGTAACATGGCTTGGTCTATCCACTTGCTGGTCTCACACTCACTAGTCCAGTCTAACCTGATTA
Organism: Hymenochirus boettgeri; assembly: GCA_019447015.1. Lineage (NCBI taxonomy): Eukaryota > Metazoa > Chordata > Amphibia > Anura > Pipidae > Hymenochirus > Hymenochirus boettgeri. The sequence continues at coordinate 107,764,602 of CM033470.1, read as the reverse complement.
GCATGGGAAACCTACTGGGATTTCCCACATCAATCAGGTTAACCAGGACTTGTGGCTCACACATTCTGGTTAACCTGATTGGCGTGGTAAACCCACTGGGGTTTCCCACGGCAATCAGTCATGTAGCTCCCAATAAAGGTGTTGCGGGGTCACAATCCTCCTTGTTATGAAAGGGTCTGTAACATGGCAGGGTCCATCCACTTGCGGGTTTCACACTCACAAGTCCCGGGTTAACCTGATTGGCATGGGAAACCAACAGCACCTGGGATACTTTTTAAAACATTGTTGCCTCATGGAGTCATTACTTAAAGAAGATAGTATTGAGTATCCTGCATGTTATGAACTTTGTTGCAACCAAGGTCAGCTTAGATATGTCTAACAAAGAATAGATATTTCCTCGGTCTGAGACTAATCAAGAGGGACTGGACTTCGGGCATGGGTCCGACCTGCTTGAATGTGTCTGCCTAACTTTCGTAATCACTGCTTGCTAAGTACAGATTGGTCAGGCAACGGACAAAATTGGGATCTATGGGGTCAAACCACTTACGTCAATACATACATGTCACTGAAAACGAGTTCTTGTCCTGGGGCTAAGAGAGTATCCAGCTTGCGCGTGAATGGAAAAGGCACGGGAATGAGGTGACATAGCCATGCTTTCCTTCATGCTGAATTCCTCCTGCTCTCCAAAATGACGCTCATGAAAATGGATGTATCTTCAGAACGGCTGGATTGATTTAAACGCTAATATTGTCTAACAACATATTAAAACCAAACATATTCTGCACTGCTGTATAATAGCTGATGACAGCTGATGGCCAAATTATTACTAACAGGCCAGAAGCATCAGTTTACGTGTAAGATGTTTTACATGTTACCTTTTACAGGTTTAAATTAAACTGTTGGGAATTTGTACTCTTTTTAAAGCAGATTTATTAGAAATAAGTACATTAAGCTCTGTTTTCAGATCCGAATATGTAAATCCCCTTGATAATCCTAAGGATCCACTATGGTTTATTCTTAGACTTAGAGTTTTTTTTTTTTTTTAAGAAAAAATCCAGGCCCATACATCTACATTTTCCTAGAGAATAAAGCATATCTCTATACACGTTAGGGTAATTGTACCATGCAGAAATGTGTGTACCTTAGACAGCTGTATACTGTATGTTTGACGGGCGTGTAGAGAAAAATACACTATATGTACCCAAATTGTGCGACCCTGGGTACCTACTAGGTGTCCACTCCCTTTCGGCCACTTCTCCACAAAATATACAATCAGGGCCACATCTACCATTAGGAAGAGTGAGACAGTTGTCTCAGGTGGCACCTCTGCAATGAAAAGAAAGGCAGCAGACAGGCAATGGTGAAAAATGTTTTCCCCTTAACCGGAAAATGTGCACGAGAAGTGTAAGCGCTGCCCGCATGACTTCAATACACGGTACCTTGAAGTTGCTTCAACTCCACTTTAACATTTTATATGGTTAGATTAGATTTAGTTTGTTAGTCTAGGTAAGTCTAGTTATGCTAGTTAGCTAGTTAGGGCTTACAAATATTTTGGCTTAAATCTTTTATACTACAAAAAGTATGACATTTCTAATGTATTGTAACAGTTGAACCAACATATATAGCACAGGCTATAAAATTAATTATTTTGATCAACTAAAACCTGAAAGGAGCAATATGGTAGTGGGAACACAAGCTGTTTGAGAAAGGGATGTAATATCTGTTTCTAGTCATTTTCATTATTGGTAATAATATAATGTCTGAGGAACTGAAAATCATTAAGTTTTACCCATGCCCACCAGCGAAGCCACGGCCACCAGCAAAACCACGTCCATGGATAAAGCTACACCCACTTTAACGCGGCGGAGTGTGAAGGGAGGCATTCAAAAGTTTGGCTCTGGCAGCAAAAACTCTAGAAGTGCCCCTGTATACAATACTCCAATAGAATAAAACAGGGTCCCAATTTATTGGTGCAGAAATACACAAAACTCACAATAAAATACACAATAAAATACACAAAGGTCTCAAAAGATAAGTTCCCGGTTGTTATACCTGAGCGCAACCTCACTGTGTGCCCACTCATGACGTCGCTGTGCACGCGACATGACGTCAGTGTCCGTTAACGTGTGCACACGTGGCGTTATCTCCCATGCACGCCACATCGAGATTACGTCACACGTGCACACATTCGCGAGCGCACTAACGCCATGTCACATGCGCAACGACATCATACCAAGAAAGCTGGAGGAGCCAGGAGATCTCATGGGGCGGAGCTACAGACTCCACTATACAGAAGCATGAATCCAGCATGAAGAAGTAAAGGTAGGCTCTGGGGAGGATAGAAAAAAAATGAATTAGCCAAATTAAGTTTTAAAGGTGCAGCTTCCCACTAACATTAAGGTTTTTTTTTTTTACAGTTTACATATCCTTGAAGCCCTAAAAGTAGCAGAGCCTCTGCCTTTTGGTAGCCATGGACGATATGATCACGGACGTACGATTTTCCCCCCCAATGGTCTCAACCACGATGATCTTGGCATCTATGGTCACCATTAAATATTAACATAGTGAGAAGTTTTCATCGTGTTTTCAAGCTACAGTAAATATTTCTGTGTTAATGTATTCTTACATATTTACAGCAAAACGTTTTAGCATTGCTCTTTTTTTCATTCAACACAATTCAACAAAATTCTTAGAAAGCAATCCGAGGGCTTTCCCCTACTAGTACATTGTAACTCACTAGACTTGCATACTACAGGGGGTTTATTTATCTTAACTGCAGCACTGGAATTCTGCTGAAAACTAGAATGAACCAGATAAAGTCTGTTATATAATTAAATAAACATGAAATGGGAAACAGCCTTTCTTCAACTGTTAGTTTGGTGGGACATCTAGTGTTAGGCTATGCATATTGCTTGCTTTCTGGGTTAACAATTCAGAATTGTTTCCTATATTCGAACAAGTTGTCATTATTGAGAAGAGACACCTAGTGGAAGAAGATATAACTACAGGAAAAAAACTAAAGTGATGAAAAAGTGTTACCTTTATTGGCTAACTGAGTTGATAATCATAGAAAGCATTCAGAACAAAAAGTTCCTTTTGATTAAGTGTGAACTACAAGCTGTGTATTCTATAGGTTTTCTATGGTTATTATCATCATCATTGTTAATCAAAAAATATTACCTTTATATCAATTTTATTATGTTTTATTGTATTTCCTTGTAAATCTGTGACCATCATTAACTGCAAGTTTAATTTAGCTTGGAAAGCATTTTATATTTTTTAACTGTATATTTTTTTATTTTCCACAGTGCAAAAGCACAGCACAATATCACAAGTTTACTGCAGGTAAAATCCAATCCTCCAAATACAGGGAGCCAAGTGTTATTGCTGTTATTTCAAGTGTTACCTGCAACCTCTTCTTAACCCCCTTTTGTTTTTATTTTCTGTGAGAAGCAGCATCCACCTTTCATTATATGCGTAACCCTGCTGTCTAAATAATATATTGCCTTCCTACAGTTTACATATTAAACATATTACAATTTTTTTACAATGATCCTGATGAAGACGACCTACCTGTCGTCGAAACGTTGAAAATAAACTCACATATATGAATCCAGTGTGCCCAGGATTTACTTGTATAGGACTGCAATTTTTTTTTACAATTATTGCTCTCAATGTAAAAAATCAAGTCATATGCCATTACTTACCAAAGGGGGGAGAGAAGGTTTAGAAAGCTGCTAGACTTTCATGTAAATTAGTTTGGAGGGTAGATTAGTGCGACCTGGGTAGATTGCGGGTGTGGCCATAATGATCCATTTTATTTACATTCTGTGAATATTTGGAAGTATTTTATAACCTCCCAAAAATATTCTTCAAGTCCCTCCCTCCTCCCTGCTCTGTAACAAACATAGAGATAAGAGCATTAGCAGGGAAAGAGAGGTAGCTTTGACTGCAGATATAAGGCTGCACTTGACACCACTTCTTGATAGATTTCACTATTTGATGATGGGTCACAAAGAGAGATCCTATTGCAGCAGGACATGGAGAGATCCGTGTCTCCAGGACAGCTTGCTTTCTATTGGCCACTGTGCGTGGGTGTGTTTTTCAGGATGTTGGACTTTTAACTACTACTGCACATGAGAAGCTTATCAGGCAGCCAGTGTTTAGTCATGGAGGAGGTAACAGAGAGGAGGGGGAAGTGGGGAGTCCTGCAGGGAGATCTGACACCATGGAAAAACAGAGTCACTGACAGAGGTAGGAGAAAGGCAGCACAGAGTACATTAATTCAACTTTGCAGTGGGGCAATGTGTTTTTTTTTTTACTATAGATGTCCTTTAATGAAAGTCTGTTTAGATGACCATGCCACAGCTTTGCAAAGTTTCTTTAGGCTCAAGCTTGATATACCCAGGATGCTGCCACTACCCTGGTGGAATGAGCCTTAAAGTAAATAGGAACTTCCCTTGAGGCCTGTTTGCTGCCTCAGGGGATCCATCTTGCAACTTTAGATGGTCTACAACCCATGCTAGGTCCTGTGAAAAGGATCAAAAGAGTCTTTCAGATAGTTTATGTTCTTTCAATATTTATTTTGAGATATGTTACCATGTCTAGATGTACCATTTGACATGTTAGTCATTCTCTGGGGTAAAAGCTCAATTTCTTATTGTGCATGAACTTTAGAAACTACTTTAGGAAGAAAAGTATCATCCCATCTTAGAATCAATTAATCAAGAAAGAAAGCAACCTATTCTGAAGCTCTCAAAGCAGAATTTCTACCTTCTCTTTTAGCGGTAATTAAAGCTAAAAGTAATGTGATTTTCATTGTAAGATATTTATATTCTACTGTTTCCAAAAGCTCAAAAGGTGCATACATACAGTAAGTTGTTCCACTACCAGATGCAAGTCTCACTAACCTAAAAGGCTTATAGTTTGGAAAAATCTAACAATTCAGAATCAGCAGATAGATGTTTCTCAGTAGGGACAGTGCTAAAATATATGACTTAAGATTTTTTTGTCCTTTTTCCTTGTCTGCTTGTAGAAAATTGTTAACGTCTGCAATCAAAGGATCTACGCTACTTCTCTTTCTGTACACCAGTTTTTGAAAATGTCCCAGGTCCTATAATAAGCTCTTTACATGCTTTTGATTTCCCATCAAAGTAGTAACTTCTGCTTCTGATAAACCTTTCTCTCAGCACCATTCTTTCAACAGAAAGTCTTCAACACTAGTCTCTCTAGGTCTGGATGGAAAATCATTCTCTGAGTTAGAAGGTTATTATCCAAAGGTAACCTTTTCGATTTGGGATGTAGCGAGATAGCACGTCCAGGACCACATCTCCTTGGCTACTGTGACAAAGTGGCTATTACCTTTGCTTTGTTCTGTTTGATCTTCTTCAAGACTTTGGGAATTATAGGAAAAGGTAGAAAGATAGAATCCAGAGGAAACTTCTATGGAAAGGATAATGTATCCACACAATATGAACCTTGTGTACCTAAAACGTATACTGCTGTTAGATCCAACACATAAGTTTCTGGCCACAACAGTTTTTTCTGTGCTAGCAGCCACAATTTGCAACTGTGTGTTCACTCTTTTCTCCTGTATTGTTGCACCATAATTAAACTTACCATATGAATCAGGGTACCCACCAGGCATCCAGCTCCTCCCTGGCCCCTCACTGCCAGTATCTATCAGCAATCAACATCAAATAAGGGCTGTCCAGTCTCTTATACTGCAAATTGGGGTGCTCCCTCGCAGGGCTTTGTCAGCACTTAATTTACAGTTCTTGAATCTTCAGCAGTGCTAGGTAGACTGCATGGAATTTCCTGTAATTGGATGAAGAGACTGTCTGAGTTGGAGACTGTGTCCCCTGTGATACTTTGCCCATACAATGGGCTCCCCAACCCTCTTTACTGGCATCTGTTATGTCATGCACCCAGGTAAGTGTAGTCAATGATACTGGTTGCAATTGTTTTTGTCCAGCCGCCATGTTAAGGTCTTCACCGTCATTTTTTCAAAATGTTCTCTTGTATTTGTTCCATTAAATTAAGAAATTGGGGCTGTAGGGACCTGATATGGGTCAAGGCCCATTTTAACATATCAACTGTTGCAATCAGTTTGCATATTACTTGCTGACAAGTTTGTGCTGTTGCAGATGGTTTTGACATCTTTGTTTACACACCTAACAACCTCTACCTGTTTTTTTAAAGTGGTAGAGATACCTGGTGAGGTACTGTACCAATATGTGCTCCCAGATACTGAGTTCTCTGCATTGGTGTCAAATGGGACTTTTTCAGATTCAATAATCAACTGCGATCTTGTAAGATTGTTAGAACAAAGTTTGTCTGATCCTTCAGCATATATAATATCACAGATGTATGCCTTGAAGACTTATGTGTGCCAGAAGAGTGATCAGAACCTTTGAAAACACCCTTGTGCTAATCTAAATGGTAGGGCTGTGTATTTGAAGTGTCTGTTGAAAAATCTTAGGAATCTCCTGTGATGTGGACAAATGCGTATGTGTAGATATGCATCACTCAAATGCACATTTGCCGTCCAATGACACTTGTTTAGGAACTTGTTTAGAGTCCTTAAATCCAGGATGGATCTGAATTGATCTGATTACTTTGGAATGAAGAAGAATGGTGAGTAAATTCCTTTTTTTCCATTCCTTTTCTTGAACATATTCACTGGAGGGCTAACCTTACAGTGTCTGGTGAACTGAAGGGCTGACCTTACAGTGTTTGGTGAACTGGAGGGCTGACCTAACAGTGTTTGGTGAACTGGAGGGCTGGTCTAACAGTGTCTGGCTCTTGACTCACTCCCTGGGTTGATTTAGTTGCTCAGTAGATATAAGGACCGTTACAGAACCTGAAATAGCAGCTCTCTACTGATCACAGCAAAGTAAGGGAATGGAATCAACTGATTTTTCAAATGGAAAAGAATATATAGAACAACTAGGTAATTATAATATAAATAGAATTTAAAAAAGAAATATAACCATAACATTTCTATCATGATGATAAAAGGGTGTGTGATGAGAGTTACCGGTATTACATATAATGTTGTTCTGGGTGATCCAGGAATTCCCCCTACTTTTTATAGCTGTTTTCTGCCTTCCTCTGGATCAACTTTTAGCTAGGGTTAAAGAGGAGGGTATAAAGGTTGAAATAGATGTGCATATGTCTTTATTAAACTTCAATTACTATGTTAAAGATTTTTATTTGTAAATTTATGTGTGTTTCAAGCCAGATTAAATAGAAAGATCTATACTGTATCTTCTATCCTTAAGAGAACATTTACATGTTCCTCAGAAATATGAGAAATATTAAATTAGCTGCCATACTGCTAGCAGCCATGTAAAAGACAGAGATTCACACTCATTGTCATAGCAGAATTGTTGCTGTTTTTTGAGAGACGGCTATTTACAAAGCAGCAACAGGGGCACTTCTAGAGTTTTTGCTGCCGGAGCCAAACTTTTGAATGCCTCCCTTCACACTCCGCTGCGTTAAAGTGGGTGTAGCATAACTAGACTTACCTAGAATAACAAACTAAAGCTAATCTAACCATTGTGACAAGGGAAACTGTCTTGCTAAAGGAGTAGTTGTAGATGGCGTGTATATACCACCCAGGCTGCAGTTATGGCTTCGCTGAGGCTCCAGGGGAAGTTAAAATGGAGTTCTGTAGTGAGGTGTTTAATTTACCCAGTTAGCAGGGCCCTGGAGTCTGGCTAGGAAGAGTGGGTGGGATTCTTAGTCAGTTAAGTCCACAGGTGGACTATTTAGCATACAGCCTGGGTGTGGTTGTGTGTGGTTTTTGCTTTGGAGAAAATCCTGGAGGGAGTGCAGCTCTGCTAGCAGGCTCTGGTTCTATTGATTTAAGACAAGCAGTCAAATAGGGTTTTTTTGTTTTGGTAATGCAAAGACTGTCTGATTTATACTGGAAAAGACTGTTATTTTACCAGTAAAGAAACTGTGTGCTTGACGCTCAGAAGAGCTGGGATTTCTGTTCAGTTTCTTTAGTTTACCGTTTAATAAACTACAGGCAGGAGCCTGCAACTGTTTATGGTTACAAAGTCTGCTGTCTCTTTCTTAAGGAATCGTGACACCACAGACACGACGATCCCACAAGTGGTGGAGGATGCGGGCATAATAAGAGACAAAGACATTTAAAGGGAAAGTACACAAGTGTACTGTGAACCGTTGGAGCAAAAGTCTTTATTTACAAGATGGATGAACTTGTGATGCAGCTTGCACGAGCCACTGCGGCCCAGCAGCAGACAAATACCCAGCTACAGCAGAGCATGGCTGCCCAGCAAGAAACTAATCGTTTGCTGGCTGCGCAAATGACAAACCTGTCGGAGGCAATGAACACTCAATTAAGGACCCTGGTTAGGGAAGCAGAGAATGACAGACGAACGCTTACTGATGTTGTACAGCAGCTGGCTACTCAAAAACCTGAGGTGGCAAGGGTTGCCCAGGTCACTCATATGGCTCGATTCGGGCAAGTAATTTCTGCAAAAATGACACCGCATGATGATGTCGAGGCTTTTCTAAATACATTCGAAAGGACAGCCGAAAGGGGGCCTGGCCCAAAGCACAATGGCGGGGCTTGTAGCGCCTTTTCTATCAGGAGATTCCCAGAAGGCATATTTTGACCTGGCTCCAGCAGATGCCCAAGACTATGAAACACTCACTGATACTCAGACGACTAGGAGTCACGCATGAGTACTTGCCCAACGAGTCCACAAGTGGGCTTACCAAGCTGCAAGGTCGCCTCGTGCCCAGATTATGAACTTATACATTTTAAGGAAATGGTTACAGCCAGAAACCCTGACAGGGCCACAATTGTAGAAAGGGTCACGATGGACCGGTTTCTTAGAGCTCTTCCTCAGAACTTGGCTAGTGGGTGAGCCAAGCATCCAAGTCAGCTGACAACCTTGTGGAATTGGTAGAGCGATATGTTGCTGCTGAAGATTTTGTAGCATTCCCCCCGTCTCAGCGGAAATTCCCCAGGAAACCAGCATTTTCCAGGCTAGGGGAAGTCTAGTGAGGCAAGGTATGATGAACCAGGGGTGAAGCACCCTGCCTTGGAGTGGCCGAAAAACTCTGGGAAGCCACCAGCCTCCCCTCGAGATCGTGGCAGATACTTGTTGGCGCTGCAATAATGGGGACATATTGCTGCCAGGTGCCTCTACGGAAGCGGAAATGGATTGCAACTCCGTATATCATTGTTGCTCATACTGTATGTACTGCAGTGACTGAAAAGCATTTGTCTCTATAAACAGTAAATGGGAAACTGTACAAGCTTTGCTGGACTCGGGAAGTCTGGTAACTTTGCTGCATACCAGCCTGGTAAACCAGACCAAATTATGAACATAATGTTGGGGGTATGCATCCATGGTGACTCTAAAAGCTCACCCACTGCCCTTGTTACCCTAAAACCCCCTTTGGTAATGTCTTGTCATGAAGTAGGTGTGTCTGCAGTCCTGATGCACTGCAATTTTAGGCGAGATTTTCCACTGTTTTGGAAATTGTGGGAAAACAGGTTTATTCACAAGAGATTGGGGAGGGGATGTCTGGGAAGTTCTATCATGCCATGTGACATAGACTCTGATGTTTCTGCAGTAGGGGTGACCAATAAGAGTCTGACAGATTTCCCCTAGGCGTTTTGGCAGGTGACCGGAGCTGCCACCTGAAACCTCTGGGGAATCGGTATTGCCAGATTTGCAGTTTTTCCTGGGACACTTTGGGACATCACAAATGAAGATCCTACACTTTCTAGGGCCTGGGAAAATGTAAAGGTGCTTAATGGGGAGCCTCAAGAACCTGGGGCTGATAATATATTTCCTCATTTTTCTGTTAAAGTGATTTGTTTATACCGGGTTGACAAAGTCCAGGGTGAGATTGTGGAGCAGTTGATAGTTCCTCAAGCCTATAGAAGGATGGTGTTGGACTTGGCCCACAACCATTCCTGGGGGGTCACCTGGGTCAAGAGAAAACCCTACAGCGGGATTTTTCAGAGGTCTTTTGGCCAGGAATTTATGCTGATATAAAAAGTACTGTGTTTCTTGTCCGGAATGCCAGTTTATGCCCCTGTAGCTCACTTTCGTGGTCCACTGTTCCATTGCCCATTATTGGAATTCCTTTTGAAAGGATAGCAATGGATCTGGTAGGACCACTGGTAAGGTCAGCTCGGGGACATCAATATATATTAGTAGTGATGGACTAGCTACACGCTACCCACCCGAAGCTATACCTTTAAGAAACACTGTTGCTACCAATGCTAAGGAATTATTCTACATGTTTACAAGGACTGGCATTCCCAGGGAGATCCTGAAGATCAAGGAACTCCTTTTATGTCAAAAGTCATGAGGTGTTGGCAACATGTTAAAATTAGGCAGTTACGTACTTCTGTGTACCACCCTCAAACGGATGGCCTAGTAGAACGATTTAACAAAACCTTAAAAGGGATGTTAAGAAAGGTTGTTAACAAGGATGGAAAGGATGGGATTGCCTTTTGCCATACTTATGTTCGCTATAAGAAGGTACCCCAGTCGTCAACAGGCTTTTCTCCTTTTGAGTTAGTGTATGGACGACATCCTAGGGGCCTGCTTGATATTGCAAAAGAGACTTGGGAACGGAGGTACCTCCCAAGAGCGTCATAAACATATCTCGCTTATGCAAGACAGAATTTCGCAGTCATGCCCATTGTTAAGGAACATATGCAGCAAGCACAGATGGCACGAGCCGGGTTTACAATCGCTCGGCCCGAGTTCGGACTTTTAATCGTGGGGACCGCGTGTTGGTACTCGTCCCACGTTGAGAGTAAATTCCTGGCCAAATGGCAAGGCCTTATGAAATAAGGGAGAAAGTAGGGATGTGAACTATAAGGTGTACCAGCCGGATAAGCGTAAAAAGAACAAATTTACCACGTGAATTTAATAAACTTTGGAAGGATAGGGAGGTTCTCTCTGCCACTTCCCACCCCAAAGTCAGGTGGGAATTCAGATGTAAAGGTAGCTGAGACTCTATCAATGTCTCAAAACAGGAAGTCAGGGAGTTCCTACAGAAAATACTGATGTTTTTCTGAAGTGCCAGGCTGCACTACAGTAATACAACATGATATTATTACTGATTCCCAAACTAGAGTCCGTCTAAAGCCCTATCGGATCCCAGAAGCCCGAGGCAATCATTAGCAGAGAAGTACAAAGAATGCTTAATTTACGGGTCATGAGAGGTCTAAAAGTGAATGAGTACCCCATTGTGCTAGTACCCAAGCCAGATGGTTCTTTGCGCTTCTGAATGACTTCAGAAAAGTAAATGAAGTTTCCAAATTTGATGCCTACCCCATGCCAAGAATTGATGAGCTGGTGGAAAGGTTAGGTCCTGCTAGGTAATATCAACCCTTGACTTAACCAGGGGATATTGGCAAGTACCACTTACAGGAACTGCTAAAGAGAAAACTGCATTTTCTACCCCCCAGGGTCTTTTCCATATGTTAGAATGCCGTTTGGTCTCCAAGGGGCCCCAGCAACGTTCCAGAGGATGATGATCAGATTCTTGACCCTCATCAGCATTTCGCCTCTGCCTATTTAGATATGTGGTGATTTTCAGCCGAGATTGGGAAAGTCACCTTCCAAGGTTCAAGCTGTGCTTAACACTCCATCAGAAAGGCAGGTCTTACTGCAAACCCCAAAAAATGTGCTATAGGACTAGAGAAGCCCGATACCTGGGCTATACCATTGGTCGGGGTGTTATAAAACCTCAGATTAACAAGGTTGAACAATCAGGGTTGGCCACAACCCATTAAAAAAAGCAGGTTCGGACCTTCCTTGGCATGGTGGGCTATTCGAAGGTTCATTCAAAATTTTGCCTCCATAGCGGCTCCTTTAACTGACCTGACTAAGGGAAAGGGGTCTGTCATGATTAAATGGGGTCCTGAGGCGTGAGAGGCTTTTCTGAAATTAAAGACATTGGTGTGTCAGCAACCAGTATTGGTTGTCCCTGATTTTAAGAAAACCCTTTGTGGTACAAACAGATGCTCTGGAGTTGGCTTGGGGGCATTTTTAGGTGAATAAGGAGGAACACCCAGTTGCATTTTAAGTAGGAAGTTGACCCCTGCTGAAAGGAACTATAGCATTGTGGAACGGGAGTGCCTGGCAATAAAATGGGCGCTAGAATCTCTACGATACTATTATTGGGTCGTCACTTTGTGCTCATCACAGACCATGCTCCTCTCACCTGGATGTCACAAGCAAAAGAAAAGATGCCAGAGTCACACGCTGGTTTCTCTCTCTCCAAAACTTTAGCTTTCGTGGAACATCGTGCAGGCAAGATGCAAGGCAATGTGGATGCTTTGTCAAGGTCCCACTCATGGCTGCAAGTTATGTTCGATCCCACAAGGTCGAACAGAGGGGGGATATGTGACAAGGGAAACTGTCTTGCTAAAGAAGTAGTTGTAGATGGCGTGTAAATACCACCCAGGCTGCAGTTTGGCTCCGCTGAGGCTCCAGGGGAAGTTAAAATGGAGTTCTGTAGTGAGGTGTTTAATTTACCCAGTTAGCAGGGCCCTGGAGTCTGGCTAGGAAGAGTGGGTGGGATTCTTAGTCAGTTAAGTCCACATGACTATTTAGCATACAGCCTGGGTGTGGTTGTGTGTGTTTTTTGCTTTGGAGAACCTGGAGGGAGTGCACTTTGCTAGCAGGCTCTGGTTCTATTGATTTAAGACAAGCAGTCAATAGGTTTTTTTTTGTTTGGTAATGCAAAACTGTCTGATTTATACTGGAAAGACTGTTATTTTACCAGTAAAGAAACTGTGTTGACGCTCAGAAGAGCTGGGATTTCTGTTCAGTTTTTCTTTAGTTTACGTTTAATAAACTACAGGCAGGACCTGCAACTGTTTATGGTTACAACTCGCTGTCTCTTTCTTAAGGATCGTGACACCACAGACACGACGATCCCACACCATATAAAATGTTAAAGTGGAGTTAAAGCAACTTCAAGGTACCGTGTATTGGAGTCATGCGGGCAGTGCTTACACTTCTCGTGCACATTTGACGGTTAAGGGGAAAACATTTTTCACCATTGCCTGTCTGCTACCTTTCTTTTCATTGCAGAGGTGCCACCTGAGACAACTGTCTCACTCTGCCTAATGGTTGATGTGGCCCTGAGCAGCAAAAACTTGATTTGATTCACTAACCACACTGTATAGTATGTGGGATTATAACTAGAGGCTGCACACATTGAGGCTGTGTTAATCGTTTTGTACACTCTTTTTGGTGTCAGGAAGCTTTGTGCTGACACTGCCTTGTACACAGAACAGGTAAAGTTCAAAAGTCACACAGTTAAATATTCAGTGGAATGAATGAAAAGTTAGAAATGTAGAAATTCCCTTCAAAGGCAAAGTTTACACAATTCAGCACCGTCAAAAATCATAGCTGAGGGAACAGTAGGCAGAGACATATAAATAGGAAATTAAGCTTTCCAGACCCCTCATGAAAAATGAATAGCCCATGCATCTAAGACACTGGCGCACAGATGCAATACATTGTGTACATTGCTACTTCGCCATGCAGTATGCTTATAAAATGCATTTGTTGTATCAAAGCAAAAGCAACAAGACTGACACTGTTTCCGAGTCACGCGAAGGGTCCAGGGCAGCTCATTTACAGGTGCACACATACTATTGATGTTATTTAGGGATATCCACGCAGTCTTAGCGCCAGGTTCAGGGTTTGAAACACCCGGACATCCCTGCGATACTAAGTGAGTGGGGGACGGAGAATCTCTCTGTAGCGTGGGCCTATAGAATATTTGTATGCAGTTCTAAAGGAAAAAGAGCTGCAATTATTGGTAGAATACACAATTACACACGTGTTGATTATTGGATCGTAGACTGTTTACTTCACTGTTATCAGCTGATCCGTATTTACTGTATGTGTGTGGGCCAGGGAGAACACAAACCCCATCTAGAAATAAGTATTTTGTGACCCTTGTAGATGCTTATTCCAGATACATAGAAATATACCCAATGAAGCACAAAAGTGAACAACCTGAGAGCTAGCAAAATCCCATGACACTGGGATCTGACAGATAAAACATGCACAGATAGAACCATACTATATTTTATGAAACATGAAATACATTCTGGCGAGGAACAATATCTACAGAAACCTACTGACAATATTGTCTACTATTATTACTATTATCAACCACAGACCTTATAAATTGTGGAATGATAAGAAAACCTAGTGTAAATATTTGCATTGTAAAATAATGATAATGCTCCTTACAACATGCATTATCGTTATTTTATGATATGGTGGCCCTGTGCCCCACTAGATGGACCAATATACTGCAATAGACAGTTATTCAGGTCAAACTAGATGCACCATAACTGCAATAGACAGTTATTCAGGTCAAACTAGATGCACCAATATACTGCATAGACAGTTATTCAGGTCAAACTAGATGCCAATATACTGCAATAGACAGTTATTCGGTCAACTAGATGCACCATATACTGCATAGACAGTTATTCAGGTCAAACTAGATGACCAATATACTGCATAGACAGTTATTCAGGTCAAACTAGATGCACCAATATACTGCAATAACAGTTATCAGGTCAAACTAGATGGACCAATATACTGCAATAAGACAGTTTCAGGTTACAACAGATGAGACCAATAACTGCAATAGACAGTTATTCAGGTCAAACTAGATGCACCAATATACTGCAATAGACAGTTATTCAGGTCAAACTAGATGGACCAATATACTGCAATAGACAGTTATTCAGGTTAAACTAGATGCACCAATATACTGCAATAGACAGTTATTCAGGTCAAACTATCGCAATGTTTCTGCCACTTTTTACTAACTGCTGCATTTAAAAAAATGCCCATCAACTTTGTACTCCATCAGGCTTGTCCCTTGCGAAGGTATGGTTGCCTACTCCTTATTAACTAATCAGTACAATCTAACAATCAGTAATCTATAGTGTTAGCAGGGTGTTGACCATAAGAAAGAAGCGGTCACTATAATTTCAACCAGTTTTTATCATCAGAGGTTCTGCCTTTTTTTTACACTTCCTTATATATCCATTTTATTTTATGTACTGTACATTGCATTTAAATGCTTTCCTGTGCTATTTTTTAATATTACACTTTGTATGTGAGCACAATAATATATTACTAAAAAGAAATCTATAATAGTTTTTTATGACCTTGTACTGTACATTATTTTACCACAACTGGCACTGCATTTAATCATTAGTGTTTTATATATTACTAGCAACCCTGCGACGTGCAACTTCCCCCCCCCCCCCGCGGTATGCACACCACATTCCCCCCTCCCCCGGCGCTCTTCATCCCCCCAGACCCACCTGTGACCATCGTTAAGCTGATGTCACATGGCCAGCGCGAGCAGGTGGCTCCAGCGTCCATGTGTCAAGTCTCCGCACTTACCTCATCCTTGTTCCCGGGGTGGATGGCGTCCTCGGGAATCTCCGGCGGCGTCCGCCGTGTCTTCGGGTGATTATGTCATCAACCCACGGCCGAGCGTTTCAGGTGCCTCGCGGACGCTCGCAGGCACCTCTCCTTATCTTCTCTATCCCTGCAAGACATAGATGGAGGAGATCCAATTTAGTTTAAATTGACTAATCTGCATCTGGTTCTGTTCATTCCCATTTCCCATTGGTTCCTCTGCTTTATATATGCCCTTCCCTGCCATTACTACCTTGCCTGTTATAGTTTTGGTTAGCCAAGCTAGTGGTCCCTGCTATTAGTTCTCGTAGCTAGTCTAGTTTTTGTAGCCTAGTCTTGTTCATTGTTCTCCTCATTGTTCATTATTATTGTATTCTTGTCATTTTCTTTGTCTTCCTGTTCCTGTGACCTCCATTGGTGTTCTGGTTTTCCAGAGTATACCCGGCCTCAGCGTCTATACCTTGTGCTCTAAGACCTGGGGATAACCATGTTCAGCGAGGCGCAACAAGTCTACTGACGATCGGGGGCTTGTCTGTAGGTAAAGACAGCGGCTGTAGATTGAGGTATAGGTGCTGAAGGTATAGTAAGGGATTCCGGGCATCACACCGTGTTTATCTACACCTCTTGGTTAGTAAATAGGATCTCCACCTGACTTATTATTCTACACAACTTAAAGGGACACTCAACCAGATTAATTAAGTACATGAAATCTGTAGCTATTATTTACAGGGAGATGAAAACACTTATACTGAATATAATACACTTTTACTAAATAATATAACAACTGGGTAACAGGGATACACTTACCAACCGGCGCTCCACTCACAGCTCCTTCCCAGTTGACAGGAGCGCTGTCCCGATCACACTCCTATCTTTTGTGCCAAAAATCTGAGCTCATTTAGGACACAGCACCATCTGCTGGGGAGAATGTAGAATGTATAGACTACATACAGCAGTTGTGGGTTATATAAAGAAACCATTTAAAGGATAAGTTCACTGTAAAAGCAAGTTAAGTTTAATTGTAAGCTGCAGCTTTAAAAAATCTCCCCCCCCCTTTTTCCCCCTAAGTCCTTCCTGAGCCTACCTGTGCTGCTGTACATCTTGGATGTGCACAAGCACGGCGAGGCGCGATGATGCCCCACGCATACATGTCCATGCATGTGCTGACGTTGCAACGCGTGCATGCGCGGACCACACAATCACAACTTTTGGAGGCTACAGAAGGGGGGGCCAGCAAGTCTCAGAGGGGAGGAGCTCAACAGTCTTCACTGCACATTCAAGGTGTCAGCAACTTTACAGCAGCACAGTTAGGCTCAGGAGGAACCTAGAAAAAAAAAAGGGGGGGGGGGGAAAGATTTTTTTAAAGCTACTGCTTTCAATTTAACTTAACTTGCTTTTACAGTGTACTTTTTCCATTGAACATACTCGTTATTTTTCTTTGTATGTGTTTTAAAGGGGAACCAAAGTAAAAACACAAAATTGTACAGCTCAGAGTTACCTTTCTCAGACACAGGACAGAATACTATGTTTGCTATGGCAAAGATTGTTCAACACTCCTGTCCCTAACGATTGCAGATTCCTTTGCTTTTCATACAAGTTAGGGATCTGACCTTATGAATTCTTATGGATTCTTCTGTTTTTCTAAAGAGCATTAGTCCACTAACCCATCAGAGCTAACAGATTTACATTTTTAAACTGTATCTGTCCCAAACTTACCTGCCGCTCCAGTCCAGCGCCACTCTGGCGATAGCCAGACGCTTCCAGGTAGTCAGTGACAGCGACTTGATGACGTCACAACGCCAATGCTCTATTATGCAGCCTACAGTTCCCAACAGCATCTTTGTCTCCAGCATACTTCCCATCTGTCCCATTTTGGTTGTGACAGCCACGGATTTCACCTTGCATCCCGCTGTCCCGGCCCACATGGTGATTGTCCCAGATTTCTCTGCATTGTCCCGGCTGGCAGTGTCAGGTTTAAATAAAGTTTGTTTTAAAAAAACGGACGTTCTGACAAAGCCAGCCAGTAGTGCTTAGACATCCCGCCCTGCCAAAACTCATTTCAGGGAGCGCACCACTTAAGCCACACCCCAAGATTAACACATAATCCATGCATACAGACACACACATGTATACAGTCAGACACTTTTGCACACAAACACATGCATCTCAACAGACACACACTCATGTAAACAGTGAGACACACATACATACAACAAGTCATGTCACTATTAAGTGTTTTTTGTCACTTGTTAACCACTAAAAGACTCTGACATCATTGTGCTCCCTCACTCTAATTCAAAACAACACATTTCAGGGAGTCCGGGATCTGCCATTAAAACCAGGGAGACTTCCTGAACTTCAGGGATAGGTGGGATGCCTGTGTGCTCCTCCAGGAGCCCATTAGAGGACTGATATGGAAAGTGATGCCACTGTCAGGTATGTTAATTGGGAGACACTGTCACTGTTTAACAATTAACTAGTAAGACAGCACATAACATGTTAAACAGTGACAGTCTGGAAAAAGTGTGTGTGTATGGTGGTGGGGGTAGCTGCATACATTGTTCTGCAATGGCTTATTTCAAATAGTCAGTCCTCCAGTTCATTACACAGCGTTATCTGCCATCCAGTTCATTACCAAGCCACATCAGCCCTTCAGTTCATTTCCCATCTTAATCAGCCATCTAGTTCATTATCCAGCTTAATCAGCCTTCTAGTTCATTATCCAGCTTAATCAGCCCTCCAGTTCATTTTCCAGCATTATCAGCCCTCTAGTTTACTACCCAGCTTAATCATCCCTCCAATTCATTATCCAGTATTATCAGCCCTCCAGTTCATTACCAAGCATTATCAGTGCTCCAGTTCATTACTCAACTTAATCAGCCCTCCAGTTCATTACCCAGCATTATCAGCCCTCCAGTTCATTAACCAGTGTTATCATCCCTCCAGTTCATTACCCAGCTTAATCAGCCCTTCAGTTCATTACCCAGTGTTATCAGCCCTCCAGTTCATTACCCAGTGTTATCAGCCCTCCAGTTTATTACCTAGCTTAATCAGCTCTCCAATTCATTATCCAGCTTAATCAGCCCTCCAATTCATAATCCAGCATTATCAGCCCTCCAGTTCATTACTCAGCTTAATCCGCCCTCCAGTTCATTACCCAGCTTAATCAGCCCTCCAGTTCATTACCCAGCTTAATCAGCCCTTCAGTTCATTTCCCAGCTTAATCAGCCCTCCAGTTCATTATCCAGCTTAATCAGCCCTCCAGTTCATTATCCAGCATTATCAGCCCTCTAGTTTATTACCCAGCTTAATCAGCCCTCCAGTTCATTACCCAGCATTATCATCCCTTCAGTTCATTACCCAGCATTATCAGCCCTCCAGTTCATTACCCAGCGTTATCAGCCCTCCAGTTCATTACCCAGTGTTATCAGCCCTCCAGTTCATTATCCAGAATTATCAGCCCTCCAGTTCATTACAGTGTTATCAGCCCTCGAGTTCATTATCCAGCATTATCAGCCCTCCAGTTCATTACCCAGTGTTATCAGCCCTCCAGTTCATTATCCAGCATTATCGGCCCTTCAGTTTATTGCCCAGCTTAATCAGCCTTTCAATTCATTATCCAGCCTTATCAGCCCTCCAGTTCATTATTCATCATTATCAGCACTCCAGTTCATTACTCAACTTAATCAGCCCTCCAGTTTATTACCCAGTGTTATCAGCCTTCCAGTTCATTACCCAGTAGAAAAGTAGGAGTTTGACGCCGCACTCCTTACATTTGTCCCTCATTGGACTTTCCTAATGTTGGGAGGTATGTGTATCCAGCCTACAGTTTCCAGCAGCAGCTCGGTCTCCAATATCTAGTCTTCCTAACAGCCACACCCTACATTTTCCAGCTGCCATCTGTGTTCCAAAATCAAGCCTTCAGTTCCTTCAGTAGCCAGTTGCAGCCCTGAGTCCAGCTTGTGTATCCTCTTTTGGACTGTCAGCCTTCTCCCGAAATCATACTCGTGAGTACCCCGGCCTTCTAGGCCGCATTGATTACAGTTTCTTTTGTTAGGAACAGAATAAAAGCAAAGCAAAAAAAAAAAGTTAAAGTAGCTGAGTGTTTAGTATTTGTAATGAATACTCACAAGTATGCTTTTAGGAGGAGGCTGATGGTCCGGAAGATACAGGAACACTGAGGCTATTGGAAACTGTAGGCTGGATTCTGGAGACAAGGTGCTGCTGGGAACTGTAGCCTGGATTCTGGAGACAAGGTGCTGCTGAGATCTGTAGGCTGGATTCTGGAGACAAGGTGCTGCTGGTAACTTTAGGCTGGATTCTGGAGACAAGGTGCTGCTGGGAACTGTAGGCTGGATTCTGGAGACAAGATGCTGCTGGGAACTGTAGGCTGGATTCTGGAGACAAGGTAAGTAGCTGGATACAGGCAAGGAAAGGTAGGTAGCTGGATACAGGCAAGGTAAGGTAAGTAACTGGATGCTGATACTCATGGAAGCCAGGGGTAGCAGAGCTACAATCAGGCAATAGGAGGAGAGAGAAGCCGGCTTTTCAATGTTCACGCCGGGAGATGCTTTGGGGTCGTGGTGTCATCACGCCGTCGGCACTGCCTACCCGGAAGCTCCCGGCTGAGTCCAGAGCGGCGCTGGATCGGAGCAAAAGGTAAGTTTGTGACAGTACCCCCTCCTCTATGGGGGACCACCGGACCCAATGGCCCAGGCTTATTCAGAAAACTCCTGTGGAAATTCTTGATCAAGCGGGTAGCATGCAGATCTGAGTGTTTAATCCATGATCTTTACTCAGGGCTGAAACATTTCCAATGGACTAGATACTAGAGAGATATCCTAAAGAACCTAGAGTCCAGAAACTTTTCAACCTCAAACTCTTGTTGCCGTCAATAGAAAATGGGGTTGGAGGCCGAAGAAGGGTAGAATATTGATTAGAGATTACAGGTTTAATGAGAGAAATATGGAATACATTCGGAATCCGCATGTTGGTAGGAAGTTGGAGACGAACAGCAGCTGAGCCAATTAGTTCCAGAATAGAAAAAGGACCAATTTGGGTCCCAATTAAGCAGAGGGAACAGGTAGATTAATATGGGCAGAAGAAAGCCACACTTTATCTCCAACAGAGGAAAAATGGAGGTTCCCTTCGCCTCCTGTCAGCAGCATTTTTTTGTGCAAGGGCGGATTTCTGAAGGCAGATTTCAGCAGAATGCCAAATAGACAACATTTGGGCAACTGAGTCATCATCAGCAGGAACCTGTGTGCAAAGGAAATCCTGAGGAAAACATCTTGGATTAGTGCCGAAGACACACAAAAAAGAAGATTTTCCAGAAGAGGCATGAGTGGCATTGTTGTGGGCTAATTCAGCCCAGGGCAGGAGGTCAGACCTGTACTGTTCTAGAGACTGATTAATGCGTTCAGTAGCCCCATTGGACTGTGGGTGATAAGCAGAAGAAAACTGTAATTTGATTCCCATGGATTTACACAATGCTCTCCAGAACTTAGAAACAATTTGAGTTTTTCTCTGTCAGAAACTATTTCAGTAGGAAGTCCATGGAGGCGAAAAATTTGAGAGATAAATAATTGAGCTAGTTCCACAGAAGATGGTAGTTTAGGAAGAGGGACAAAGTGGGCCATTTTACTGAAGCCGTCTACAGTTACCCAAATGACAGTCTTCCATTTGAAGGAGGAAGCTCAACAATGAAACCATAGACAAATGGGTCCAAGGTCGGGATGGAATGGAGAGAAGTTGAAGAAGCCCACAGAGAAGAGTTCTAGGAGATTTAGATTGGGTACAGCGAGAACAAGCTAGAATAAAGTCCTTAACATTCCTTCTCATGGTTGGCCACCAGAGAGAGCGGGCTAGAAGATCAAACGTTTTGTTCATACCAGGGTGTCCGGCATGTCTAGAGCAATGAGTCTACCGAAGGATGGTATTCCGAAGGTAAATAGGTATAAAGATTCTACCAGACAGGGTGTCAGGAGGAGCAGACTCCTGGGCAGATTTGGGAACAGAGTTGTTGTGTAAGAGAGGCCAGAATCTTGATGAGATTACAGAACCCTTATCCTGGTCAGAAGAATCAGAAGTAATGAAGAATTTGGAGAGGGCATCGGCTTTTCTGTTTTTGGAACCTGGTTGGTAGGTGATGATAAAATTGAATCGAGAAAAGAACAAGGACCAACGTGCTTGGTGAGGATTTAACCTTTTAAGGTTTTGGATGTATTCAAGGTTTTTATGGCTGGTAAAGATGGTAATAGGTAAAGAAGTGCCTTCTGACAAATGGCGCCATTCCTCGAGAGCCAACTTGATGGCCAGCAGTTCAGGATTACCGATATCATAATCCCTTTCATTGGGTAGGAACTTTTTAGAAAAATAGGCACAAGGATGGAGTTTCCATTTGATACCTTTTCTTTGTGAAAGGACAGCTCCAGCACCCAAGTCAGAGGCATCAACGTCAATATAGAAGGGGAGGCTGGGATCCGGATGAGCTAAAATTGGGGCAGAGGCAAAGGCTTCCTTTAACTGGTTAAATGCTTGGAGGGCAGCAGGAGACCAGGAGTTGGGTCTACCACCCTTTTTATATGGGCCAAAATAGGAGAAATGATAGAAGAGAACCCTTTAATAAATTATCTATAATAATTAGCAAAGCCAATGAAAGATAAACATTCTTGATGGAGTATGCCAATATGTAATGAAACTTCGTACGTAGACTTGGAGATGAATTCAGCGGCCAAGGGGCTGTTGTCAATGGCCAGAACCAAAAGAGGTTGATGCAGGTGAAGAAGAGGAAGCCCCAGTTGTGCTGCGAAGGTAGAGTCAAAGAAATTGACGGCTGTGCCGGAATCAACAAAGGCCTGGGTGGAAAATTTTTAGCATTAAAGGGGATTGTTGCAAGCAAAAAGAGTTTCAGTGGTTCAAATTTAGTAGGAGACTTGAGATTACCTAGAAGGAGCTCCTCCTTAACTTCTAGGTCATTGAGTTTCCCGACTTCAGGGGACAATTTTTAGCAAAGTGCCCTTGTCCGGCACAATAGAGACCATTAGTACGTCAACGTGACTAGTACCGCTAATTTGCATAGGTTCTTCTGCCGAAGAAACAGGCTGAGAAGAGGTTTGGGCAGGCCGAGGAAAAGACCTTTCTGCCTGCCGTTCACCAAAGCGGGTATCTATCTGGATGCAGAGAGAGATTAAGTCCTCCAACGGGATGGGTAATTCCCTAGAGGCTAATTCATCCTTAAGGCGGTCAGAAAGTCCCTGCCAAAAGGCTGCAGTAAGCGCCTCATTATTCCAGGAAGTCTCCGCAGCTAGGGTACGAAATTCAATAGCATACTGTCCTACAGAGCGAGACCCTTGACAAAACTGCATCAATCAAGACGAGGCAGCCGAAGTTCTTCCTGGAGCATCGAAGACCTTGTGAAACATACCCAGGAAATTGGTAACATTATTGACTAAAGGATCGTCTTTTTCCCATAGGGAGGAAGCCCAAGCCAGAGCATTGCCTTCAAGCAAGGCGATGATGTAACCAACCTTTGCTCAGTCAGATGCAAAATGAGATGATTGAAGTTTAAATTGGATCTGGCGCTGATTAATGAATCCACGGCAAGCTTGGGCATTTCCATCAAACCGGGAAGGCGGAGGTATGCGGGGTTCTCTACGAAGAAAGGGGTCACCAGATCCAGGCGGTGTAGGTTGTGGTGTAGCGAGGGCAGCGAGGGAGTCCATATATTGGGCCAACTACCCTTGATGATGTTCAAAAACATCCATGCTTTGGACAGAGCATGGAGTGTTTTACCCAACTCTGCCATGGCCTTCTCAGGCATTTCCATGGCCTGATTGTACTGTAATGAATATGGCCATGACGGCCGGGGTACTCACAAGTATGCTTTTAGGAGGAGGCTGATGGTCCAGAAGATACAGGAACACTGAGGCTATTGGAAACTGTAGGCTGGATTCTGGAGACAAGGTGCTGCTGGGAACTGTAGGCTGGATTCTCGAGACAAGGTGCTGCTGGGAACTTTAGGCTGGATTGTGGAGACAAGGTGCTGCTGGGAACTGTAGGCTGAATTCTGGAGGCAAGGTGCTGCTGGGAACTGTAGGTTGGATTCTGGAGACAAGGTAAGTAGCTGGATACAGGCAAGGTAAGGTAAGTAACTAAATGCTGATACTCATGGAAGCCAGGGGTAGCAGAGCTACAATCAGACAATGGGAGGAGAGAGATGCCGGGTTTTCAAAGTTTGCGCCGGGAGATGCGTCCGCGTCGTGACGTCATCACACCGATGGCAGCGCCTGGCTGGGATCGGAGCAACAGGTAAGTTCGTATTTTTCTTGGTAGACTATGCCATGGTGGGTGGAAAATAAACTGCAGGATAAAAGCAAGGCTTTAGGTAGAATACATAGACAAAGACATGTACTTGCAACATCATGGAAACCTTAGTTACATAAGGCATCATACATATATGTAAATGTAACTTACATTAGTATGTTGTAATGCATGGGTGATCAAGGGAGGAAAGCTTTCATATTACGAGTAAGGGAGAGGTCCAACTATTTGCTTTGCGTTGTGCACTCCATTCTGAGTTTGTTGCGGACAATGTGTTTTGTCAATGTTCCAGTCCGTGTGCGTGGTGCGTATGTCCGCGTGTGTCTGCGTTTCCTCTGTGTGCTTTTCTGTGTGATTTTTTGAAAAAACTCAGTTTTCAACATCCTGCAGTGTCACTTCCTGTCTTTGAGGGTTCGTTGGCACATTTTGGAGAGAGCAGAAATGTTTTGCAAGAGTCGAGATTCTGGAGATGTCCATCATTCCTTATAGCTGGAATGATGGACAACAGAAGTATTACCCAAAGATTCTGGGTTCATCCTCTGTTGAGAGAGAGGGAGAGGGAGGAGAAGGGCCTATTCTGGACACTGTATAGGGATCTACGTCAGAGAAGGTTTTTTTTCCATACACCAGGATGTCTATTCAGAGGTAATTACCTTATTTATATCTGTCTATCCTGATGTGATATAGGGGCATATTTATTATAAGGTTCATTAAACCTTTTGCCTTTTTTAACGCTGCAGCAATAACCAGTGGCGAAAGGTCATTACCGCTACTTTTCGCTTTTCACATTGCATCGTTGCAGTTACCGCTCAAGCATATTTATAAAACGTCGAAAAGTGTATTTTTGCATTAAGTTCAGCCATTCCAATTCACCAAGTCTGAGGTGGCAAAAACACATAAGTGCCCATTTATTTAGACTGCCAATGGGTCCATGGAAGGTGTCAGCACATTGTGGAGTTTTTCTCGATACTAATAAATCGAGAATTCCAGTATTAACTATAATACGATCTGCAATTTCGCTTTTTAAGGTTTATTTTTCACTTTTTTAAGATCCTTTTTAAAAAAATATTTTTTAAGGTTCCGATTTTCATTATTTACCAATAACGTTAAATGGGGGTCTGAGGGACATATTTATAAAGGGGCATTATTTTTGCTTTTTTTCCCCACCAGCCTTTACCACAATATTTAAAATTTTCATCTTTTCTTTTATATCAAAGTTATTAAAAAGGCAAATTTTTAATCAAAAGCGAAAATTATGTAGCAAAAAGTAGCACTAATAATGCTGAAAAAGTTCAGCACATATGATGGTAAAAAGGTAATACTCCCTGGTGGTTTTTCAAAGTAGTATTAAATTGGTTAATACACACTGAATACCTATCTTCGTTATTTAAAAATAGCCTAACACATTTGGTGTTTTTTTCAGCCAAAGATATGATAAATAGTGTAAAAATCAAAAGGCGATTTTTCTCTATTTTATTAATAGGACACACTTTTTAGCATTGCTTATTTTCAGCAAACTGCAACTAATTATCAAAAAAGTTCCATTAATATGGGAACATACCATAGTGCTGTGTAAGAAATAGTCTTGTTAATGGCACATTCCAGTAAGTAATGTTTGGCGTAAATTCTATTAAAAAAAATGCAACAAAAGGGAGAAAAAGGCGAAATTTCACCTATTTATAAATATCTTTAAATAAAAAATGACAAAAATAGCTCTGAAATTACACAACTCCAGATTTTTGGATTCCACTCTCTCTCCGGACTATCACTATGCAGACTGTACTGCCTTTGTTTATTCATCCATAAGTGAGATCTCTCCAGCAACGTTCGGGTGGACCTCCACCCTTTATCAAGCTTGGTAAAGGATGGAGGTCCACCCGAAACGTTGCTGGAGAGATCTTACTATGGGTGAATACAAAAATTTTTACCAAAGAACTTTGGAGCGTCCAGGTGCATTTTTGTGATTATCTGAAATTACACTAGAGCAATTTCTTTTTTTCGCAGATATACCACACTTAACGCAATGAATATGACGAAAATACCGTCACCCATCGCCGCAGCAATACTTTCCCACAAGGCGAAAGCGAAAACGAGTGTTTTATAACTAAGGCGAAAATAGCGCTATTTGTCATTGCGATGTCCTGCGATAGCGAAATAGCGAAAATAGCGATCCTTTATAAATATGCCCCCTAGTATATTGTGTACTGCTATTTATTAATATTTGTATTTTATTGAAATTTTTTCACAGCTTTATTTGTTGGAGCTAATGAAAGATGTCCTGCAGAAGAAAGATACCAACTGAAGGTGATCACACCTTTTTTGTTTTGTACAGATTTCAGTTACAGGATAGTCTTTCGAGTTTTTTTACCTTGACTTCAGGATGTGGAAGACAACTATCCAGAGGATTGTCCATCCACTTGTCGACTACTGTGGTAGAAGTTGCAGCCTCTTCACATGGCGTTTCCCAGCAAGGACAAGTGGGAGGAGATCAGTCCTGCGTGGGTCCTGCGTGGGTCTGATTTTTCAGACCTGACCCGATCCGCAAACCGCGACCCGAACCCGCTTTACCTATTTCGTACCTGCGGCCTGACCCGCGGCCCTTTGTACCCAAACCCGATTTTACCCGCTTCTAAATACAATCTTTCCTGCTATAATTTTTTTTTTTTAGAGTGTTAAACTCCTACCCGAACCCAACCTGCGGCCCTTTGTACCCTATCACGACCAGCAACCCATTCAAAGTCAATACGGGTTCCCCCGAACTCGACCCGAAATCGGGTACCCGACCCGATGCAGGACTTTAAGCTGTAGTGACTACAGCATGTTCCAGCAAAGTCATTTGGGGAAAAAGTTATGTCAGGGCCAGCTTGATCTGCCTTCCAAAAAGCCATGGCCTGGTACGGAGCACCCTGCCCTAATGAGACCTTATGCACAAAGGTCTTTGAATGATCTAAGGGGAGTGTTTAACTACTGACTCAGCAGAGCATGACAAATGGTAGAGTGCTTTTTTTTAATCTTGGCCAACAAGTGGAGTGTCCTTCACACCTCCATGCAGATGACCCCTGTCAATGCCATCACTGTGGTGAAAGCTACATGTGTTCTGCATAAATATGTTAGGGGCAATGACCTTGCTCATTAGGGATGCTATGAGCCACTACTTTATGTCTTGGCAAGGCCATATGTAAAAATTGGTTATTAAATATTTGTTTTATTTTTTATTAAAAAAAAAATATTTGTGTGTTGCCTTTCCCACCACATCTGTGTCTGTTACATATATATATATATATATATATATTATATATGTGTGTGTGTGTGTGTCATCTGGTTAGGACAAATAAAGTTCAAAGTATAGTATTACTTAAAAAATAATTTTTCACCTCCCAAAACCCTAAACGTTAATAGTTTGAAATCTGAAATATATAAGTCTAACCTGAAATCCTGCACAATGTCCTGTTTCCCCTGTTTCTGCTACCTGGTTCTTCCAGTTAGCAACTGTCAGTTATGGATTTGACAGTTGCCATCACAGCCAATGACTAAATGTTAATCCCTTGTCTGCCTCTTCTGAGCATGCCCAGGCTCAGTAAAGGCTCAGTACAGGTTTCTAAATTGCTCAGTTTCCATGAGGCATCCAGAAGCATAGCAGGAATACAGTAATGAATTCATAGGACAAAGTATGATATATCAACATATATATGTGACTTCATGTCACATACTACAAAACAGAGGCTATTAATAGATACAATATATATATATATATAGATTGTGTAAGCACATATATATAGATTGTGTAAGCACTCCAATTAGGCCAATTTACAACTACATTTAGCGGAAGTGCTACTGATCTGGTCAAACATTTATACAAACATAGAAAAGATAATCAATGCACATTCCTAGGCCCCATACAATATCATATTATCTGCACACTGGCATACTTTATAAACAAAGGGGTTTTAGTATACATTACTGTGATCACATGAATGAAAAGCCTTCCAACTACGTCAAGGTAACCCCAGACTGGAAGTTCCTAACTTCTAACCTTTTTACTTCAATTAAGATTATCAAACTTTTGCATTTCTCATAGTTGTGCACTGGATCAATATAACAGGCTTTCTCACTTCCCCCAAGCCCTTTGGATTTTTAAAATGAGGGAAGAGGCCATCCATCCAGTGTTTTATATTAAAGTCATAGGATCTCCCTTAAAAGGAGCGTGTTGGGGGTGCTATAACCACATAGAAGCTAGACCATGCTTCGCAATAAATGCAAGGATTGTGGAAGCACTCCAATTAGGCTTATTTACGTATATATAATTTATATATATATATATATACACATACATAATATGTTTATCCTGTTTTTAAATATCTAAACAAATATGTACCAAGAACAAAACACCTATGTGGAGTGGCACATACAAAAAAAAAACATTTACTAACATGTTAAATTTAAAATCAAACAAAGGAATACACTGCACATTTGAAGAAATGAGTTTCAAGATGAAGATTAAGCACAGTGGTTTTGTTTTAAAATTACTTGTGATGCAAACTCCATGACATGTGATTAGAAATTATGAGAAGTGTCTGAAGATGAAGAACTTGCACTCATTATTGATGAGGATGTTGTGGAATAGACGGCACATTTGAAGAAATGAGGAGAAGAAATGAAAAGAAACACGTGAAAAGAGGTTTATGACTTTTAATTGTCTCCATCATCATCATCATCATCATCATCATCATACATCAGTTGTGATAGTAGAGGTGAGTCAATAGCTTGAGAAGAAACATTAGGGATGAGGAACTCAGCTGCTGTGATAAATGTCTTTTGTCACATGGATGGGAGTAGGTGGGGAACAGTTTCTGTGGCCACTCATGCAAGGGAACCAGGCTTGCTGCAAAAGTGCATTCTCTGCTTCTGGAATTATTTCCCCTCTGAAACCTCTCATTAATCGTAGACATTTCCGATTTCATTGAGGAAGTAAGATGAGTTTCCTGCTGCCTCAGTCACCTAGTTTGTCTGACCGTAGACTCAGGAAGGATATGGCATAATGGCCTCCATGAGGTTTGTATCCTTGAACTGCAGATACACTGAGTTCCTCACAACAAGTTTCATCGGGGGTCCCTTGTGTGCTCACCTCTACTTGCTGTTCTTGAGGTTGTGGTTCTCCAACACTGTCTTGTCTTGTTCTGCTGGTGGAAAAGTACAAGAAACAGCTGTGGATACATACAGGGCACACCCTCTAATAAATACTAAATAGCCACTATAAAAATAAAAAATACCTTTATTTGTGCAAATGGCCAATTAAATAGACAATAAATCAGTGCAAGAAATAATTAAAAACACATCCTGTGCATGGACTGGTTATACATAATTAGAATATTCATGATATACCAGTATTTCCATTCACTCATACCTACACTCTATATTCCATTATTGATACAATAGTGTAATAAAGTGCAATATTTGTACAATACTATATATTAATGAACATATAATAGCCACATGAAGATCATTCCAGGTAAGATATATGATAGTATCCCACCCCTCCCTACACAATATCCAGCATATAAGTATAAATCAAGGGGAGACAGGAGGTACTGGAGTACTAAGAAGGCACAGACCAGTAGCAGATCATCATACAGGCCCAGAGGTACATAGAGGTTAGGAAAGACAAATATACTTAGCCCATCAGGCAACCAGACCAGCGCAGGAGCAGCTAAAAATGTGTACAACTGTATGCGTTTATAACTTATATACATAACATCATTAATCAGTCTTCCTAGAGAAAAAAAGTCCTCTTTACTAGGAATATTGATCTGTTAAATATCGACTGCATCCTTATCATATAGAACCCCCCCCCCCCCAGATCAGATGAATAAAAGCTTTTGCTCTCCTTTAACATAACTTGGAGGCTTATCAGCATATTATAGACTTAGTCAGCCGCTGCTTCCAATGACAGCAGCTCTTACAGACTTATTAATAAATTCTGATAGATCCATCACAATAGGTATCCAATAGGTATCCATGGTAAAGTGCTGCAAAGTAATTTGACATTTAGAGTTCTCTTTTGATGTCCATAATATTCATATGAAGGACCTCAGCCCAGGGTTCACTTACATTATAATAGGAGGTACTCCCGACAGGGTTTGCCTTAAGTGGACCTAAATCATATACTTGCGCTCCATATTCATACTCCACAGAATCCACTCAGGTAAGTAACCAATTTAGGTGTAGGTTGTTCCCAGAACATACTCTACAGGATCTAGTTGGGTAAGTCTCCAATTTAGGTATAAGTTGTTCCCAGAACACCCTTTTGCTGGGTACTCCAAAAATATCACTTTGAAGACAAATAACAGAGTCCACTTGCTCATCTATATAAGAAGGGGTGTCCAACGTATATCCTGAATAGTCAGTACGTTCATCCATAGTAATTTCTACTATATTTAAATAAATGGGGTCAGATCCCATTCCTCGTGTAGACTGTCTGGTGCCATTGTCCCAAGCCAGAAAAATCACTTGGCTTCTTTTCTCAATAAATTGGTCTCTATATCTCCCCCTCTCATACCTAGACTGGCACTGTCTATCACGGTACACCTGAGGGTTCTGCCACCCCAATTATGCTTATCCAGGAAATGATCTTCTATGCTGGTCAGTGCCTTACCCACCTGTTTGTCCTTCTGTGCATTCCTTATATTGGAGAGATGAGAACAGAGTCTCTCTTTCAATTTCTGTCACGTCTTGCTTACATATAAAAGGGGACATGTATAGGATAAGAGATAGACTACACTCTTACTTTTATAGTTATAATATTTACTGTTTTTGAACACATTATATTTTTTCTATCAATAAAAGATGTCTTAATTTAAAAATATCTACAGAAGCTGCAATTACCACAACCATACATGCCTTTAAGGCATATCCCCCTGTCCAGGTGTTGTGTAGATCTTTCGTAGTAACTCTTGCATTCTGACATCTTGGATTCTGACATCTCTTAGCTGTAAGCAAAGACTTCTCTGTCACTATTCCAGCCAAGAGCAGATCACTCACTGTAATATCGGCCACTTCACTTCCAGGGCTCGCTTAATCCCCCCATTGTTTGCAATATGGGGTAATAAATCTGATTGCACTCTCGGTATCCCTGGCCTTAGGGGTTAAAAGATCTTCCTGTGTCCTGCCTTGTAACATATTCCTATGTTTAT
Source organism: Hymenochirus boettgeri (assembly GCA_019447015.1). Classification (NCBI taxonomy): domain Eukaryota; kingdom Metazoa; phylum Chordata; class Amphibia; order Anura; family Pipidae; genus Hymenochirus; species Hymenochirus boettgeri. The sequence continues at coordinate 107,733,611 of CM033470.1, read as the reverse complement.
TAATAAGGCTCTTTGGATAACCCTGTTGCACAAACCTATTCACTAGGTCCTGAAATTCTTCAATGTAATCACTGTCATGGGTGCAATTTCTATGGGCCCTCATAAATGTTGTTTTGAAACATTATGAAAGATGTTCAATGTATTTTTATTAGGCTAACTGATATATTCTTGTAACAAGTCATAAGGGCCTCTTCATAGGAGGAAAATGTTATCAATATATCTGATCCACAGTTCTATATGCTGGACGAAACGACTGTGATGTTCGCCAGTCCCACCTCCCTCTCACACCAACCCAAAAACAGGTTGGCGTATGAGGGGGCGTACTTGGTGCCTATCGCAGTCCCCCTGATCTGCAGGTAGTAAGTCCTATCAAATAGGAAAAAATTATGATGTAAAATGAAACGCAGGAGCTTCAGGACAAAATCTGCCCTAGCCTGGCATGACACATCCTCCATGGACAGAAAATAACCCACCGCATAGATACCATCATCATGAGATATATTGGAGTACAATAATCACACGTGACGACCCAGACGTCATTAGAGACCTCAATATCTTTAATTTTTTGGATAAAATCTGTAGTGTCTCGAATAAATGAGTCAAGGGCCGTCACGTGTGGTTGAAGATGTGTGGTCAATAAAACTGCAGGCAGCTTCCTATCCCTGATATTATCGGGCGGCCTGGTGGACACTGTGAATTCTTATGTACCTTCGGTAGTAAGTAGAAGGTGGGTGTGACTGGTTCATCTATAAGCAGAAATTCCATCTCTTGTTGAGTAATGGTGTTCAATTCCAAAGCGTGATCTAGGATTTGCCTAAGTCGTCCCCTGTATGCAGGGGACGACTTAGGCACATCCTATAAGTTTTTGTAATTGATGACATTATTCAACTTTTTTGTAATTGGTGACATTATTAAACTGCCTACGGGCTTCCTGTAAGTACATCTGTTTGTCCCACAGCACTATATTTCCACCTTTATCAGATTTTTTAATCACTACCCCTTTCAGATTACTCAATTCCTGTATTGCATATACTTCAGGATGGGACAAATTATAACTTGTTCCTAGACTTCCTGAGATATCCCTTAGGGATCTCATAGTGCACTCAAAAAACAGTTTTAGAGCAGGGAAGTCGGAAAAGGGGTGAGTATATTTGGATTTCTTTTTAAAGAGTTGCCTACCTGTAGACTCTAAAGCACACAATTCCTCCAAAGCCGAATCATCCTGTAGGTCAAAATTCTCATAGTAACAGTGAACAAATCTATGTCAGATGATGGACATAAAGTGAGGCCCCTTTCCAATAATGACCTTTGGGCGGGGGCTAGAACATGTGATGTTATATTAATTATCTGGAAGTTTGTTTGCATGGTTTTCTGTACACTCTCTGATCCGAATAATATTTCTCCCCCTTCTGAGAGTTCGTCCTGGACCACCCCCTTCTAAGCTTTCGCTTACATCTAAAAAAGTTGAGCTGCTGGTGGTGCATTATCATGTTAAAACATTAACAGGGAGATTCAATAAAAGTTCTTATCTTTTAAAATGGTGCTAATTTTGCCTCAACCAATCAGATCTTGTTTAACATTTGAAAGCTAACATCTGATTGGTTGGTGCAAAATTAGCACCATTTTTAACAATAAGAACTTTTATTGAATAAAGTTAAAGGGCATGTCCACCCTAAAATGTAACTTTTAATATAAGGTAGCTCTGCCTAAACCCAAATGCCATGTTATTTCTTTAAAAATTAGTCCAAATCATACTTACAGCCCTTCACTCCCGCGTGCTCTCTTGAGGCTATTTGTTTGCAGGACGCTGCACACGGGCAAGACCGTCAGCCATGTTTGTGATTGGCTGAGAGGCAGTCAATCACAGACGCAGCTGCCAGCAATGGAAGCGCCACGGGAGAGAAGCTCTGTAAGTATGATTCAGATTTGTTTTTTTAAATAAAAAATGCTGCTGTTGGGGTTGGGCAGGGAGAGCTACCTTAAAAGAATCAATACATCATCATTTGCAGATCCAGCCTTCCTCACGATTACAGGATTCTTCCTAGGGAGAGGGGGAGGGTAAAGGAGGAAGAGAGTCCATGTAACAGGAAATGTGCTCACAGGAAAGGGGAGTGCTCGCCTCCACCATGTAAATCACTGAGCAGAACAAATATTCCCAGCACCAGCTTGCCTTGCCACACAGCGGAGTCAAAATAATATAAAAACAGCTTTCTTATTTTCAATTTTGTTAAAAACATGGTTACAGTTTTTTTCGGTGAGCAAACCATATAATCAAGCTGGTGCTGGGAATATTTGTTCTGCTTATTTTAAAAGGATTTAATGCTAGAATATCGGGCAGGTGAGGAGGGATCCAGACGGTGGGAGGGAGGGGAGAAAGGGCTCCCCTGCGCATTCAAGTAACAACTCAGATTACAGATCAGAGGCAGAAACCGTTTGGACAGGAAGACACCTCCTACTCTTTAGTTTCCTGGAATTTGGACAAGCACTGCAGGAGAACCAAAAGGAGCAGAGATGTAAGGTAAAGATTTTTTAAACAACACAGTGGGGCTAGTGGGTTAAATTATAGTTTGGGGGAGGACATGCCGTTTTAAAAACAAACAGATATATAAAGCAGAAGTTTTTTTATTGTATTAGTACTTATGATGCAAATTCCATGACAGGTCAAAGGAAATCTAACGTGCCATCAGTACCATGCTCTCCTGCTGGCCGCGGAGCCATTTGAGAGTCCTCCCATTTTTAAAGTATAATTGATGGACCTCCATCGAGTCTTCATGTCATGTACCACAAAACAGAGGCTATTGATAGATACAGTATATTTATAAACAGGCACTCTGCTCTTCAGTAGATTATAGTGCCTTGGTGCTACCGTCGAATCTCCTTAATAAATTGCATACAGAGAATACGGTGCACACAAAGGGCTTTTCCAAAATTTTAGTGTAACAACGGCAACGTTTCGGTCCAACAATATGGACCATGTTGTAGGAACGAAACGTTGCCGTATATATATATATATATGTATATATACATATACATATATACATATGTATATCCTGTTTTGGGGAATAAAATATGCTCACACATATGTACCAAGAACAAAACACCTGTGTGGAGTGGCACATAAAAAATACATTACTAGGTGACCCAGTAACATTACAAAAAGGTTAAATTGAACTTTCGCTTCCTCCTAATAATTGCGATCGCTCTGTCCCCAACGTCCAATCATGAAAAAACTGTAATTAAGCAGTGCCAGGAAAGTAAGACTCTCAAGGATGTCTTTGAATGCTGGTTTATTCACATAACATGTTTTGGGTTCAAGACCCTTTCTCAAATATTCCCTTCTACCACACACCAGATCCCGCTCACCCACTTTTCTTTTGGTCCGCTTTGCTCCACGCTCCTTACTGCGCGTAAACTTTACCCTGAAAGGAAATGGAAGTACATCACAGGAAATAATGGCTCTCGGAGAAAAAATGCAATAAAAAAGCAAAAAGTTTGTCTGTGTGTCTGCTTTTTTTTGCATACTCACGGACTATTATTAGAGTACAAATCTGCCACACATGGACCAAAAGTAGTGCACGCATGTGGATAAAAAAAAGTCCAATTACATTCAAAACAAAAATTATGTAGTCGGAACTGATTTTTGTGTTTTCCAGTATTTTTTTACTTACACTGTGGATCGAAACTTGCACACAATACTCAAAATGCAACACAATGCACATAGGGGGAACTAGCCCTAAAATTTTTTTTAACTTACTTGCATCCCTGGCTTTCTCTTGGTTAGTATATAGTACAAAGAAATAGATGCTCATTAGTAGACTAATAAGCTAATTGTAATAAAATACTGTGCGTCTAACACACTAGAAGTTAGTTTGTTTAAAAATTATTTTAGTGCCATGTATTAATTATGTGAGTGAATTTTCAATAAATTACTATTGCTTAATTTTAAATGGGGTGCTTAGTTTGTTTTTATGAGAAAAATAAAAATAATAAAGAGGAAATGAACCTATCACTGGTTTATCTTCAAGATAAAATAACAGCAGCGTATAGCACAGAATTACAGTGAAATGACTGCAATGCTGTATCAGTGGGTTGTGGTTACAAATACTAATCATCCAGTAAATTACACATTTATCTGAATTTCATTTTTATTATTATAACACAAATATTGCTTTTGTCAATTAAGTCCTGCAACAATTTAATTTCTGAAAGTCTTTGGACAACAACTTTCTATCAGATTAAAGCAAATATTAAATGCAGTGGATAATCAGCATATAACAATATTCTTCATTAAAAAACACAGCCTTCTGTAAAATGTCTGTTAAAACGACAATTAAAACCTCTTTGCAACTTAATGTCATAATGAAACAGTAATTACAGCGCCTGTTCCAAATAATTATATGTTAAATAGACTTATCTCCTGCATGCCTGTCAGACTTCAATTTGTACTTTCAAAAATCAATTAAAATCTGCCATATTGACTTATTTAATCCACTCTAACAGTAGACTGCATACGGTAACCTTTGTTTTTGGTTGACATTTTCAGACCACTTACTAGAGAATAAATGGGTGCAATGTTTTAAATTTAAATGTGCTGAGCATAGTTTTTTTGTGAGAAACACATTTTAAATGCAAAAAAATGGAACTACCTCTTTTTTTATTGTACATGGAATTTGTTTTGTTTTATAAACACACAGGTAAACCATAAAAAAGCCATAGTCTATGGGATGCCAAACTTCATTTTCTCGATACTTTATTCTAATCTGAACAATAAGAGTCCAATCTCATGAATGTGTCACCTATAATGCTTACTTATTCATTATGGTGGTCCGGGTGTATAATACCCCAGACCCTTCGCTCCTCCAAATAGCACAATAGAACACTTCAAACTTCAGAATTCAACAATACATATTCGGGGCTTACCCGTGCCTCTTGGTGACGCAGATGTAAGGGGCCTCAGGTTCGTCGCTTCAGACCAAATTCCACAGACACAACAAAAGAAAAAACGACACTGCATCAACTGTAAAAGTACAAGAGGAATCCAGACACATGATTCCGGATTCCTCTTGTACTTTTCCCGGTTGATGCACTGTCGTTTTTTCTTTTGTTGTGTCTGTTTATTCTAATCTGATACTCTATATAGACAAAAGTAGAAATAGGAAGATGGGAAATATCATTAGGAACATGTACCAATACACAAAACCTTTTTAGAAGCATTTTCCAAGGGTGTCTAAACAATAGGAATGCTAGATTTTTGTTCAAAACCAACTTAAGTCATCTCTATTCACAGCAAAAACCATTATAGACATGAGGCGTGTGAGATTGTTTGATGCATTTCAAAATAATATGCAAATATTATGTTGAGAAGAATGCTGGGGAAAAGACATGCACATCAACTATGAAAAAAGCAGAACAAAATCTGCTAGGCAACCAAGCTAGAAAAAAAGTTTGTAAAAGACAAGACAGAAAACAAGGCACCCTGGATTTTTGCATTTATCTTTTACATTTTTAAGAAGTGGTCAACTGACCCCATCAATCTCCATTGGATGTCTCTACCCCTCCCAGCCACTGGTCAACAAGGGAAAGCTGTCAAGAGTGCCAACCTGTTTCCACTGCTACCAACCCATTTTGACATGGCACTGCCATACTGGGTAATTAATCCACAGGTAGATGGGGAGAAACCAAAACTTGCACAGGCTTTGCTGTGATAACTGTGTTTATTCCACACACAACATGTTTATCAAATCAAACTTTTTGAAAATCTGATTTCCGGACAAAACTGGGCAGAGCCGTAAAGTTGCTAGGAGCATCCCCACTACCCGCAGAAGGACACAGGGCTGTGGTTAAGTCATCTGGGATTGAGTCTAGCCTCAACAAGGTTGAAGTGCCCTAAGTGAAACAAAGCTCTGATAAACAGCAACCGTTAAAACAAGTCAGTCTGCCATTAAAGTGGTATAAAGTGGACCTTTAATATCCCAGTCTTGTGAATTACTTACTGTAATTTGAAGTCCCTATATTTACAACAGACGGGTCTTAGTAAGTATTGCTTCTTTTTATACTCAATTGCCCTTAAGTGAGAAATAGGTCTCACAATTCCCTACAGAGGCACAAGGTTAACAGACCTGTTGTATCCACTGAAGTTGGGGACATTTCAATTATTCCGGAACTTAGTGACCATCTAACATATTTTGACCATATGTTTTACTGATTTTTAAAATATTAAGGAGTGGGGATACATCTGCTGATTATATGTGGAACTATTTATGTTTTTATGGCTGGCCAGCCTACTCCCTTTTTGGGATTTAATCATGTTTGCAAACTCAATATTGAATCGCAATCAGGACAATAAAACAATAAAAAAAAGTATATATAAACTAGCAAAAGTGTGCCCGTTGGTGCACAGTGGAAATTATGTGTGTGTGTTTTGCTATGTGTAGATGCAGTGCTCACAGGAACCACCAGGAAACATCCAGGGGGGCCCTAATTAAACGAGTCTGAAGGTCCTGAAAAAAACCCAAGCAATCGCATCATATTAAATGAACAAACACACACATATACCCCCCTTGCCTATACTACCTGCCAGCTAGAATATAGAGGGTCTATGTGGAATAAACCTGCAGTTCTGAGAACAGACCCAGGCAATCTAAAGAGCACCTTTGGGCAATCAAAAGCAGCCCATACATATACCCGATTTTACTTTCCCGACCGAGCGCTCCCGCGACATTAGACCTATCCTGCCAGGTCCGCCTGTCGGTTGCATAGAAGAATGATAAAGGCGGTTCCGGCAGGATCAATCTAATATTGCAGGAGCGCTTGGTTGGGTAAGTAAAATCATATATATGTATGGCCACCTTAAATCCTATACAGTATCCTGATTAACATGCTAGGTTCATACTTAGTAATTAACACAACAAGTTCACAGTCACTATGGGGTTAGGACTTGGGAGCACAAAATACTGATTGAATATACATGTTAGGGAGAGGTGTAGATAGAGGAGCTAAAAGCTCCCCACAGAGTATAAAATGAAGTAGATCCTTCTTATAACAGAAGGTATCTCATAGAATCATGTTATTATAATAGCATTGCCCTAATAATCTAACATATAAACACATATTTCTCACCTAAAGAGATGGGTGGGGACATGCAAATTATCTGATTTATAGCCTGTGGCAAAGGCGTGTGTCTAGATATAATACAGCTTAATGATATAGACCAAGCCTGTTTAACTTGTGACCTTTCACGTGTTTGAAAACCACAATTGTGACTTTTCAAACGTTTGAAGACTACAAATCCCAGAATTCTCTGTTTTGCAGTTATTTTCTTCTTAATGAACTTTTCACATGTTTAAAAAACTACAACTCCCAGCATTCCCTGACGGCACAGAATTCTGGAAAATTTAGTTTTCATACATCCTGGAATAAAGACATTTTCCTGACTTACAGACATTAAAAGCCCACTTTCGTGCTTTAATGCTTCCTAGCCAAGGGTTTGAACATGCAAGTGATTCATCTGCCCTTCCCTTATATCCATAGCTATTAGACTATTGGATTAGGGAAGCATTATATAGATCAATGTTAAGGCTCACTTTGCGGCGGCAGCGCGAGTACCGGAAGAGGCACTTGTGCGGCCGTTGCAAAGTAATTTACCAGAGGTTGCATGCCTTCTTACGTGTAAGTATTTAACGACAGCTAATAGCTGGCATTAAAAAAATACTTTTGTGCGGGTGAGATTCACCCAAAATCGCACAGCCTCTGGTAAATCCTGTATGGGAGATTTGCCCAGAGAGCTTGTGCCTCTGGGTGAATCTCCCTGTTAGAGTCCTAAACCTTCCAAATACCACCTACCTGGCAGTTATAATCCATGAAGTCTAAAGGTTTGTACACATTCGATGTGGGTGCTGACGCACAAAGCGCTGCAGTCGCACGCATGTACGAACTTAAGGCTGGGTAAACACCAGTAACCAACCTATAGTGCCATGGATCAGTCGGCTGGAAATATCTGATGGTGTGGGGCAGCCGGCTGTGACCGAGTTCAGTCGCCCAAATCAGACAAATGGGTCAGTTAATAAATCACGGCTGATCATGCAGTTCCCTATGGGACCAAATGATCGGTCTGTCACATGCACTGCGGACAGCAGCCACTGTTATTGTGACCAACAGTCATTTGTCCTGGCAATGCTCTCACTCAAAGCAGATGCTTAGGGCCCTATTTATAAAAGATCGTTATCGTTATCGAAAAAATAACGACTGGTATAGTAAAATAACGACCGTTATTTTCCAATAACAACCGTTATTTTCCGATAACGACCGTTATTTTCCGATAACGCCCGGTATTTTCCGATAACGCCCGGTAAAATTACCGGGCGTTATCGGAAAATAACGGTCGTTATTTTACGATATCGATCGTTATTTTTTCGATAACGATAACGATCTTTTATAAATAGGGCCCATAATTGGGACACTGATAGTGTTATATGTATCCAGCCTAAATGGTATTAACTTGCAGATCTGAAACCAGATCCAGGCAATCCTGCCACAATGTGCAATTCAATCTGAACAGCACCATTGGTCATCTTGAGACCCTATACAGGGTCCAGAATAACATACTAGGTTAATACTAATTGGTATTTACCACATGTTCCAAATTTACACTCACTATGGGGTTAGGACTTGGAAACACAGGATTCTGATTAGCTTAACAAGTTAGGGAGAGGTTTGGATAAAGAAGCTAAAAGCTTCCCACAGAGTATAAAATGAAGTAGAGCCTTCTTATAACAGAAGATACAGATTTACAGTTGTTATTATTATATCAACAGTGGAAGAAAAAGGAAAACTGTCCATTTCTCTAAGAATGCTGGGTAGTTTCAGAGACATGCAAAGTCATTTAATTATTTACAGACATCACTTCCTGTCTAGCAAACAGAAACTGGATTGTCTCATTACTTTCTATGGAGAGGGGAATAATTTTGTAATTGGCTAAGACTGTCACATGTTTTACAAACAGCATATAACTGGGTGTAATACAGGAACTTCCTTACACTTCCTGTCTTGTCATGTAGAATGCCCAAGAGAATGGCTAGACCTACTGTATCATTTTGAGTTTTCCATTCAAACTTAGGGGTGTCCAGTATAGTCAGTATACTTTATTAATTGTATATCACTTATTTTGTAATTCAGTAGTAGGTGGTAGTACTATACTTTGTATAGTGTTTTCTTACAGTGATTTTAATTAAATAGTGATAATTACGCACATACATATAGACCTTTCCTGTGTGTAATAGTGTTATATACCCCCAACTCAATGCAATCTCCTTAAAATATATACATTTATTTATATAATATAAGGGATATATATATATAGAGAAAAATGTACAGGTACATCTAATTGGATGTCGAGAAAGGAGGGCACTTACCCGTGCATGAATTGCATATGGTGTTCCAAAATTATCAAGGGTGACACTTTTATACACCCTACCACTAAACAGGAGTTTCCAATACGGGGGTACCACACTTGCGATTCACGTTTTGTGGTGTACCTCCTTATGTGTCCATGTGGTCTCCTCTATGTGGGGGAGACCACTCAGAAACTCAAGTTGCGTCTAACACAACATAAATCGTCCATTCAATCGAGAAATATGTCACTACCTGTACCCAAACATTTTTCTGGTCATGGTCACAGTGCCAGTGAAATACGATTCATGGTACTGGAGCATGTTAGAATTGATGCCAAAAAAGGGGGTGACAGACAACAGAAACTTAAACAGAGAGAGGTGTGGTGGGTTCAGAAGTTGGGCACATTAAAACCCAAGGGACTTAACAGAGACTATGATCTCTATGTATTTCTATAAAAATGACTGGATGCTGCGGTTTACCTAATATACCATTAGAGGGCAATGTGTTACCATTTGTTACTTAATTACTATGTGATGTATCAATTTCCTGTCAATGTTTATAAGTGATTTACTAATTAACACTGTTCAGTCTCTGTGTTCTTTGCTTGAGAAAGGGCTGCTGCCCGAAACGTCGCAGATTGTATGACACAGATATCGGATGTTAAATAAAAAGATTTTTACCTGCAATAATCGTGCTGCTGTAATGTTGGAGAAAAATGTATACTTGATTTGATACAGCTTTGCACTAAGACACGTGGATTTGAGGTGCTGCAACCCTGTTGTGAACATATATATATATATATATATATATATATATATATATATATATATATGTATATCCTGTTTTTGGGAATGTAGATCACAAGCTGGTTGTCATCAGAACCCTGCAACACAGAGCTGAGAACATCCCCACTAGCACAGAGGTGAAGGCTAAAGAAATGAAACATCTAGGAGTCCATAAAACTTGTGGATATCCAGACTGGGCCTTTGTGATAAGAAGTAGAAGGAAAGGAAAGAACACAAATACCAACAGTGAAGGGGAAAAGCAAGACAGGAGAAAGAACATGGTCATCCCTTATGTAGCAGGGGTCTCCGATGAAATTAAGAAGAATTTTCAAAAAAACGCCATATCCCTGTCTGCTTTAAACTGAACAACACACTGAGGCAGCAATTGGTACATCCGAAAAGACCCAATACCGAAACACAAGAAATGCGACATCATATATGCAGTGCAGTGAGGAATGCTCTGATTTGTATTTGGGGGAGACCAAACAGCAACTGCATCAACGTATGCCCAGTACAAAAGAGCCAATTCCTCAGGTCAGGACTCAGCCGTGTACCTGCATCTTAAGGATAAAGGACATACCTTTGAAGATTGTAATGTTAACATATTGTCAAAGGAACGTGACTGGTTCAAGAGAGGTGTCAAGGAGACTATTTATATGAAAATAAAGAAACCAAGCCTAAATAGAGGTGGGGGGGTTCGACACCAACTGTCTGCCATGTACAATGCTGTTTTGACACCTTACCCTGGGCGTTCCTATAACACCTCTTAGCCACTATCCAATCCCGCCCTTAACACCTGTCTGTGATATGCTAATTGGGATTTTCCAGGGTACATAATTGCCACAGGTTCTTGTACAAGTCATACTGAATTGAGAAAGCCACCACAGCAGATAAGTGAAAATCCCAGACAGGGGTTATTATTATCCCCAATACCAAGCAGTATCAAAATGCATCAACTGCGATCATAATTTTCACTGCGGTCAAAAAGCAACAGTGCAGTCAAAAATAATACAAGCAGTATTGTTTTCGAACATAATAAAGGATTGCTAACGAACATTCCCGATGTTCACCCTTCTATTTTTTTAAAATCGACAGCCCTTACAGTCTCTTACATTCTATGGAGCTTGTTCCTGTATCTCTCCTAGTATTTCTTTACCGAGCTAAAGCTGCATTTTTCCTGGCATACCATTTATTTATGTTAATCCAGGCTATTGCTCAACTCTTTTTTATTGTTTTTGAACCAAGGTGTCTCTTAACATATAAGCATGGTACTAACCAATCTATGCCTTACGCATAATTGTGTGCCAATGGTGCCTGTTACATTTAGGCACTTTGTCTTCACTTGACTAGCCAATGATATACTGTATATTACTTTATTTTAAAACCTAAAAACCTCGGCTTATACTCGAGTATATACGGTAAGTTTTTACCACTGGACCCTAAATGGTAACAATATAGTTCAGGTGAAATATACATATAAAAAGGTTTTATGTTGGAATTTGAACACTAACATTCGTGTAATTTTTTAGTTTTCTAGAATACTTGCAGGCCAATGTAGTTAGGCGACTGGCCTGTAAATACTGCGCTAACCCAGTAATACACTGGATAGCGTGGTTTTTACACTAATATGGCCTAAAAGTGGCCGATAAAGCATCGCCCTCTTGATGTCCTATGCTCTATCAATTTTCCAAGGTGAAGACACTATACTACCTTTCTAACAAATAAAGCTTGTTGTCCAAATGTTGGCTCAATCTGGAAATATGACACTTTGCTGACTGTTTTTGCCTCATTTGAAATTTTGTGGTTAAGAGAGATAATGTTTCAAATATTCTTTATAGTATAGTATAGTATAGTAACGTCAATGACTACTTTTTTAAACTATCACATATTGTTTCATCTGGGGACAGTGTTAGTGTCAATAGACCAAATAAATACCGTCACAGTCAGCATACTGCTTTATTAAATGCCTACAGAACTAGCCAACTCTACATGTGTACCCAACCTTTCTCTCTTCACTTCCAAAGTGTAACTGTGATCTCCATATATTTCAAACAAGCCAAAAGTATGTCTTTAGCGTCTCTGGTTACTAAGTTATAGACTTCTCAAGTTACAGTCAGGATGAACAAGGAGGCAGTCACATGATGTGCTGTGTAAGAAGCCCCTCTCCCCAAAAAAGATTTTTTCTGAAGCTATTTAAAGATAGTTACAGCAGAAAGATAAAACTGTGCATGCTCAGTGCTTGTGGCAGGAGGGTCAGAGCAATGGTGCTAGTAACATAGTAACATAGTAATTGAGGTTGAATAAAGACATGTGTCCATCATGTTCAACTTTCCCCCCTCCTTTTTAACCCTAGCTGTTGATCCAGAGGAAGGCAAAAAAAAAAATAAAAAGCTAAAAAAAGGGGGGGGGGGATTCGTTCCTGACTCCAAATGGCAATTGGAAAGTATCCCTGGATCAACCAGAACTGCAGTATATGAATTAATACCAGTAATTCTCAATATTTTTTAGTTACACACTTTTTATACACACTAACCTGTGTGTATAAAATGCCCCATTATGTCAAGTACACACACTGACATGTAGTAATAAAATGCCCCCAATGTGCAGTACACACACTGACCTGTATAAATAAAATGCCCCATTATGTCCAGTACACACACTGACCAACATAAATAAAATGCCCCACTGACTAAATCACTGGATACCAGGGGTCATGCACCAGACACAAGCAAGCACATGCCCCCTTTCTCTTATTCTAGAATTGGAACTTCTGTGTCTTACTGCAGTATTGCACGTAATTGCTACTGCATTAACCTCAATCCCCTGGACCCTGCCAAGTCCAGGGCCCCATATTGGAGTGCCTGCTTCCTCACCCACTGACGGCCCTGTGGATACCTCGTCTTTACTTTGCATATTAATATCAATTACTTTACTTCATGAAGTTTCAATCCAGAGGTCCTTACCACATCTTCCTACTTAAAGGAGAACTATAGTTTGTATAAAGTTTTTAAAAAAATACTGTTGAAATAGAAAGTACATGGGACAGGAATATAGAAGAGGTAATTCCTACCTCTCAGTATTGTTTCTGTGAGAAGCACCAACCGAAAGAAAACTGATTCTGCCAGTCTTCCTCCTGGCTTCAGCATCATCTTTAATTCAGGAACTACATTGCGTCTGTGTGTATGCGTTCGATCGGGGGTCGTTTGCTGATCTGCCAGGCGGATCAACGAACGAACTGCAAGAAAGCGCCAATGTAGTTTCAGCAAACACACCGTCTTTCTTTGATTAATTGATCAAATATGCCTTTGATCCTTGTATGTACCAGGATTTAGTCACACAGGAGATAATTATCAGTGCTTCAGTGGCATTTATTGGAGATGTAGCATGACATGTTTCAGACCTGTCAGAGTTACCCTTTAAACCCAAATTTTGTAGGCCAAGTATCACCAATGTGCCATAATTAAATAGCCCCTTTTTAAGCTTGTGAAGGTTCTCATTCATCCAGGTCATGGTACAGTATATCTGTATTATTCAGTTAGATTAACTGGACATAAGAACTAAACTTTATGTCCAGTTGATCTAACTGAATACAACAGATAGCCCCTTTTTAAATTAAAGGTATGTATATACTTTCAGTTGTCTTCTGACACAAAATTTTCTTTTAATGGAAGGGAGAAGGTATTGATTCACTGGCAGCAAAACACCATTTTACTCCAACTAAATAAGGGGCGCAGGGGTTGGCACTTAAATGTGTCTTGATGTAATGCTTCTATTTTCCAAATAATGTGAAAGATTGTTCAATGGGTGTGTTCAACTTTTGAAGCCCAAATATAATTGATATACCCTTTGTAAAACAAATATTTTTTGCAGTTTTATTTGTCTTCTGTCTTTTCTTTTACAGGAAGAACATGTAAATGTACTGGCTGCAAACACACATTCTAACTTCAAGTATAGTTGGTATAAATTGGTGTTTAGTGTCTAAAGCATACCTTTGTACCCAGTATCGAGTACATAGCTTAATCACCTAATATATATATTGTTTATTCTTAGTATATTTTAAGACTTTATTATGTTTTTAATAATTTACTCCTTCACTGTAAAAAGGTGTCAATACAACCTTCTTAATTCTTTTGTCTTTTGTGATACAAATGTTACACTTGAATTTGCCTTTTGATACACCTTTCCCTTGTTCACAATAATATACTTTATATAGCAATTACTGTCCCCTATACTTTATACAGCAATTACTGGTCCCTATTCTTTATACAGCAATTACTGGTCCCTATACTTTATACAGCAATTACTGGCTCACAAAAAAGTGCTGTTTTTTTTTACATGAAAACAATCCTCTCCTCTCTTATGTTCTGATCTTCTATCCAGTTGAAGTTATACTTGCTGCTTGAATAAATCAGCTGTAAACTCAAAAAAATGCTCGGGTCCCATACAGTAGTACCCCCCCTGATGGCGACTCTGATCAGGGTCCACACAGGGAAACAAAACATGTCTTACGAGCAGTTACATACAAATTTAATTGACCATGCATGTTCAGTACCATAACGGCAGTGGATTTTTATAAGGCTATATTCCACTGCAGCTCCCATTAAAAAAGTGACACTTTGTATTATATAATTGTAATTCCTGATTTGCAGGACATCATTATTAAAATGTAGTATTTTCTTCAATGAAACTACTGGAAGTTATTTTCCAATTAGGGCTTTTTTGACTAATTTGGTGTGCTCCTTTACTCTGCTTTTTAAAGATCTCCTGCTGGTGAACTTAGACTTTTAGATTATGAATTTAAAATAATAATAAACATCCACCATAAAAATGCAATTTTATTTCCCTGCAATTTTACTCAGGCTTAGTAAGACAATGTACAGTGTAGTCAATAAGTCAGTGTCATGGTTATATGAGCAGTGAAGTGTAGAAATTTGCTGCAAGCATCCTTTAAGGTAGGATTATTGTACAGTGAAGCTCCAGGTCACTGGCTCACTGCAGTCCCATAAGGAATATTTATACTTAAATTTAAAGGGGGAATTAATATGATACACTTTAAAACATATCATATTAAATTCCCCTTTAACTTTAAAGTATATCATATTAACGTACCCTTTAACAAAAGGTACAGCATCTCACATGTAATCATTTTTTAGGGTAAAGTCCCAGACATAATTCCCCCCCCAAATTTGGACATTTTGCAATACTTAATAATAACTATGTTGCACAACAATAACCCCTAAGGACTGGGAGGGCGGTACGCCCCTGCTGCTCCCCCACACATTCATATGCCACAGTGTGAGCCCAAACATCAATGCAGCACTCTGCTAATCCTGTTCCTGTTCCGGTCCTCATTTTTAGTTTAAGTGTAATGTACAGCTAGCAGGGCAGTCCTGACTAACTGACTGACATCCAGCAAGTCTCGCAGGAGCAGTGGATTGAATGAGATTACAATGGCGCAGGAAGAGAAAGCAAGAAAATTGGGAAAGGTAAGCTTTGCCAACGGCTTTGAAAAATAAGAGTAATAGTGTGTGATTTAAAGGTACAGCTTTGATTTACCCTTTACATTCCCTTTAAGGATGAGGCCAGAAAGTACCGTGACTTTACGTCTGGTTGTCATTTTACGAGTGAGGTCTTAAATGTACGACCGTGGCCTCACAAAATCTCCCACTGTATTGAATGGATGATACTGCATTAACCAATATTGCACCACAGTCATATATTTAAGACCACAGTGAAATAAGCTAGGTACACACACTAGCGATAAAGCCCCCAAACCTTCGGACTACTCTTTAGAGTCCCGAGCGTTCTATATGTGTATAGGGAGAATGCTCAGGACTGTGTATGCAGATCTTTGAAAAATGACAGACATCTGTCATCTTTCAAAAATCTTTATTGTTAGTGTGTTAACAAGTAACTATACACAAACCTACCGGAGCTTGTTCCACTGGCAGGTTTGATAAGATTCCATATCGAAACTGCAAACTTCTGATCCAAATCCTGGTTTTGACAGTTTCAATTTTGGTAATTCGCCATCAAAATTTCTTTGGCTAAACCAGTAGTTTCGATTTAAATACAATTGATGGAAATTCTGGTCCATCCTTATTAAGTGAGCAAATCATGAAAATATGTCTTTACTTGGCTTGTCTAGTGGAATGGGTACAACATGGCAAAAACACAACCTTGTAAGCACAAAAAAAGAAATGGAAAGAAATGACTGAAAGAAAAGACTAAAAAAGCAGCTGAAACTAAATCAAAAATGGCTAAATAGCAGAAGCCAAAAAAAAAAATCAGATGCAACTCAAATAAAGTAATACACAGAACAGTTCATCAATAACAGATACCTAGAAATATGGCTGTGTATTTCTAGAATTCACTTTGTCTCAGAGCTTAGGGGCAGTGATGGGATTTCCACTCATTTTTTCACTTACATTCCCCAGAGTTGCAGTCTTCCTAGAAAATAACGATTTAATGTTTAGTCTGGTTGGTAGAAAAAAAAAACCCTTCAGCCTTTCTAATTCATTAAAATAAAATACATGGAAATATTGGAATTTTAAAAATAAGCAACAAATGTCAAGTACAGTGAGAAAACATCATTCAACATATAAAAGGGCTTAGCACTGCACAATAAATATTTAAATTCATTGTTCCGAGCTGCATGAAAAAAAATTAACAACTTCACATTAAGTATTTATAAGATTTTTTCACCCTTCTTTTGGCAACTGTGTTATAGCAAGCAAAAAACAAATCAGTAATAAGTGGATAATCCTGGAAAATGAAGTCAATTTCCAAGTCATTAATTAGTATGATGAATAGGACAGTGCTCTGTAAAGGTTACTCAATTCTTTATCTAGATGTAGGGTTTCATGGAACCAATGTTGTTTATTATAAATCCCTTACACAAAATGAAACCCAGGAGATAATTTTGTGTAGGACATCAATGCACATGTGTTTCATTATAATAATTGCTGTTGCTGTTATGGATGAATGCAATTTCATACAAAGCTTCAACTTACCATTAACATGACTAAGAAAAGAGAAGGTAGATATATGTTGGTAACTGCATACATGCATCTGACCAACCTGTCTTATTCTGTATGGGCATAAAAAACAAAATCCCCATAAAAATGACCACAAATCCAGTTTTTATTCATAGACATAAAAAACCTATTCTGCACCAGCTATTTAAAATATGTGTTGGAAGACAGAGGTGGTAGGTATTTTTAACTGTAAATCTAGGGGGTAATTTACACAATCACTTGCCCTTGTCAAAAAATCTATGGAAGACTGATAGAATAGTTAGCACGAGGATAAGTGAACATAGGAGTTGTATAAAACATGTCACTAATAGGAGAAATAAGGGATTACCTATACCATATTTGTATGAACACTATATTGAGTGTCACAAGTGGAGATTTGAAAGGAGTTTAATTTCAAGGGAAGGAGGTGGGGGAGGAATTTAAGTAATGCTCTGCTATTAGATATATTCATGAATTGTATTCCCTTAAGCCACAATGATTAAATGAAACTATAGTGTAAGGAACTTACCTGATTAGGTCCTACACTGCTCTGGTGGGGGATGATGTAGGCAGGCAGTGGCATCAACATTGAGACGTCATGATGTCCAGGCGCGAAGATTTAAAAAGGCACCCCCTTGCCTCGGGTGCCTATTCGTAGACTCCTCTACCCTGGCTCCATGCTTGCTGGTCTGTCCAGATTTTTCTCTTTTGAACTTGTGTATCCAGCTCCTCCATTTTTCCAGTATCCAACTACTCCATTGTTTCCAGAACCAGAGCTCCTCCATTGTTTCCAGAATCCAGGATTCAGCTCCTCCATTGTTTTCAGTATTCAGGATCCAGCACCTCCATTGTTTCCAGTATCCAGCAACCTCGATTGTTTCCTGCATACAGCAACCTTCATTGTTTCCAGTATCCAGCAACCTCCTTTGTTTCCTGTATCCAGCAACCTCCATTGTTTACAGTATCCAGCAACCTCCATTGTTTACAGTACCCAGCAACCTCCATTGTTTCCAATATCAAGCTCCTCCATTGTTTCCAGTATCCTGCTCCTCCATTGTTGCCAGTACCCAGCTACCTCCATTGTTTCCAGTATCCAGCTCCTTCATTGTTTCCAATATTCAGCTACCTCCATTGTTTCCAGTGCCCAGCAACCTCTATTGTTTCCACTATCCAGCTACCTCCATTGTATCCCTTTCCAGTATCCAATATTCACTACCCTCTCTGGTAAAGAGCTTCAGTATCCATCTCCCTTCTCTGTATTTAGCTCCATCATCTAGCTTATTCAGCTGTTTTAAGCTTCAGTCTCTAAATATTTCTTTGCACACAGAACTGTCTCCCTCACTTAGTCCCTATTATTAGATTCCTCCTAAAAGTACACTGTGCACCGTCCCTTTTCTATTTGTTATATATAGAAATTGCAGCATTCCTCCAAGACAGTTTAAATCATGTGAGGTCACCAAAGCGGGACTGAGGGAAGAGTACAGAAGGAAAAAGTACAGCCAAACTCCATGGACGTGAACTGTGATGCCTCGTACTGAGATCTACTGTAGCAATACACGGAGCAGAGATACAGGGTCAGTTTTTGCATTAAAGCACTGTTGATGGAGCAAGCTGCCAGGCTGGAAGTGAGCCACTGCACTTATCTTGTTAAATAACCGCCAGTAAGTTCGTTACCTGATCCTTATCCCCTATATAGGCAGTGCGGATGGTGGAACCAGGGCCGTTTTTAGGCATAGGCCACCTAGGCAAGGAGCTAGGCCGCCTATGTTAAACCTCTCTCTAGCACAGTGTTTCTCAACCAGGGGTCCGGGGACCCCTAGGGGTCCCTGAGAGATTGCATGTATAGATCCACAATTTTGATGAATGCAGATATATTTTTCTACATATTTATCAATGTTCTGTATAAGTCTGTGTTTGGTGTATTGATGTCTGAGAGATAAATGAAAATAAGTAATGTTTTAATATAAGGGTTCCCACCTGGTGTGAATTAGAGTGCATTTTGTTCAATAGAGATGAATTTATAGATCTATCATTTATATTTGTATAGATTAGGTTTTTTGATGATTTGATGACTGACAAAGAAAAATAATGAGACTGTATATAATCATAATTTTATGTATAGGTCCCCGAGACATGAAAATTGCTTCAAGGGGTCCCCACAGATAAAAAGGTTGAGAAACACTGCCCTGTCAGCTTTTAATTACTATGTTAAAACTGTTCTCCTTGTTCTGCTGCTGTAATTTGTAACATTGTATTTAGTAGAGAGTCTGAACTCAGCTCACTCTAATTGGAAACAATGTTGCAAATGAACTGAAGGTGAAGGAAGGAGGGGGGGGGGTGATGAGCTCAGCTAAAAAATGTGGAGAACAATTTTAAAATGCCAGGTAAAAGCTGCTGCAGACTTTTTAACAGTGGCCTCCCTATACCTGCCTCTTTCTTCATTCCTTCCATCCAACTCTCCAATTAGAACTTAGAGTAGGTGATGAGTGAACAATTCAGTGGAGAAGACATGGAAAGCAGGTACATACTGTATATTATGTCAATGCTGGCAGCTGAAAGGTTTAAAGGCAATACTCTGCTGGCCCTGAAAGTGTTAAAGGGCATCTATAGTAAAAAAAAACACATTGCCCCATTGCAAAGTTAAATTCATGTACTCTGTGCTGCCTTTCTGCTACATCTCTTAGTGGTTCTGTTTTTCCATACTGTCAGATCCCTCTGCAGCACTCCCCCCTTCCTCCTCTCCTCTGTTACCTCCTCCATGTCTAAAGACTGGCTGCCTGACAAGCTTCTCACGTAGGAGTTAAACATCCTGAAAAACACACCCACGCACAATGGCCAGTAGAAAGCAATCTGCCCTGGAGACACGGATCTCTCTGTGTCCTGCTGCAATACGATCCCTCTCTTTGTGACCCCTCATCAAATAGTGAAAGCTATCAAGAAGGGGGGTCAAGTGCAGCCTTATCCCTACAGTCAAATCTACCTCTCTCCCCCTGCTAATGCTCTATGTTTGTTACAGTGCATGGAGGAGGGAGGGACTTGAGCAGGGAAGAGGGTCACTTTGCAGGGATTTGATTGACAGTACAAGAGGAAGGCAATCACGTATTCTTCTAATTTGTGTATCTCAGGACAGAGAGGAAAACTGAAGAAAATAAAGGGGGGGGGGGATTATAGAACAAATGGAAAGAATGAAAAAAAGTTCATTTTCCCACTATAGATGCCCTTTAATGACAATACTATGGGAAAGTGCTGGCACTGAAATTATTATTAAGAAAGTCTACAGGCACTGAAGAGTTAATGGAAATACTTTTCTGGCACTGAAAGTGGTAGTCACAATATTTTGAAGAAGTCTGCTGGCATTGAAGTGAACTATTCCTTTAATGTATTGATTGAAGCCCGAGAGGTTAAGAAGCTATGCCTTACCTCCCATTTTTTAATAAATAGCTCAGGATCCGGGAACGAAGATTCAAGAAATGTACATTTTGTGCAATCTACTGCGGCCACAGTGAAATCCCGCTTCCTTGTTCTCTCTATCGCGAGCATTATTGCACATGTGCACTATAGCTGCACAGAACCAGGAAGCAGTAGGGACCTGTAACTGTAGCCACGGTGGATCCCATAAAAGGTTAGTTCTTGAATCTTTGTTCCCAGATCCTGAGCTATTTATTGAAGAATGGGAGGTAAGGCATAGATCCTTAACCTTCTGGGCTTTAATCAATACATTAAAGGAATAGTTCACTTTGGGATAAGTATGGAGACCAATACTCTTGGAGGGCTAGGCCACACTACTGCGATTTTAAACATGATGGGATTGTGATCTGATCACGCTAGGGCACCAAGATGGACAGAAATGGCCCTGGGTGGAACAGTAACATATGTATCATAGGCTTATATATTTCTATTGATATCAGTGTTACTAAGTGACAAATATCATTATTGGAACATTGTGTTTGGTTTGAAATTCCCAATAGGGATTGTAAGAAATAAACACTTTTAAGTGTTACTTAGTGCACAAAGCACCCTATCAGTTATATAAATTTTAGAGATTGTATGCTGTAAATACTTCGTGAAAGATAGGAATCTTTATTTATATAGGAGAAATTATGCTGGCCAGCCGTGATAAGAAAACCCTTTTTAATGTATGTTTTAGATTATATTTAATAGGAATTGTGTTTTTATATAGCTGGTGCAGAATAAGTTTAATATGTCTATGAATAAAACTGGATTTATGGTCATTTTTATGGGGATTTATTTCTATATCGGCACTCTAAATATCAGGACTGTTTGTAGCTAAGGTGGGATCCAGGCTACTACCCCAATCTATGGTTGGACAAAACTAGGGATGGCAATAATCTGGTTCTTTTATGGTGGTGCTTTTATGCTGTAGGTTCAAAATAAATAATGATCCCTCAAATTGGGAGTCTTTCCAATGCATCAATCATAACATACATAGAACGGAAAGGAAAATTGGCTCAGATAAAAATACAAATTTATTTCAACATCTCTAAAAACGTATCTAAATATAAAAGTGCAGGGAAATTAAAAAGAGCTGCTTTCTTAGGGCCCCCCACCTCAGATGAAAGAAGCCATACACTAAACGTATAGCATGAACGTCCCATAACCCGTGTATACTTAGAAGTTAATCAGTCATAATGTCCGTGCACGGAAGTCACAAGATTATCGTATTGCTTAAGTTTAGGGAAAGCGATGTAGGAGTACTGTAGGTGGAGGGGGGACCCCAAGTATTTAACAGACATACTGCCCAATCAGCAGCCAGCCATCTGTAATCACTGTGGTTGCGTCACCGCACCTCACAGAAGAACATCTTGTGATACTCTGTCTTAACTTTCAGTAAGTATTATGGGCTACAATGTAGCGCAATGTGATTAACATAAGTTATTTGCATATATCAAATCAATAGTTATGCTATTCAACATAAAAATACAAAATTACAAAGGCTTAACGCATTTAATGTTCACTATTAAATAGAGGGTGGTCCATGCAATATCAGAATATTGATCCTCAATCCACTAATATCCAACCCTGAGTCTCCATAACAACAGAGTATACAACCAAAATATAACATATCTGGCAAACTCCTGAGCAGCGCCCCTCCATAGAATGAAAACATCATCTATGAATCTGTGCCACACCTCCACATGTGAGGTGTGGCACAGATTCCCATCAGAGAACACAATCTCCCTCTCCCACTTTCCAAGGAATAAATTGGCATACGACGGGGCACATTTGGCTCCCATAACCAAACCCCTAGTTTGCAGGTAGAACTTATTATCAAATACAAGATAATTGTTGTTCTAAAACAAATTCCAGGAGATGTAGGATTAAGGTATTCTTATCCACATTCGCCATTTTTCCATATTAAGGAAATATGAGACCATTGTCACACTCGGGGTATGTGTATTGTATTGTGATTCAGATTTATATATTATAGAGACAGTAAATTTTAATCCACAGCCTAAAAGCATACAAGCAAATATGGCATAGTTTATGTATTAAATAAGATTATTATGTATACTGAATTTTGTTTTTTAATGTAAATCAGTGCATGTTGGTGTGATAATAAGGGGTTAAAGAATGCTTAACCCATTATTCCATAGTTTGATAGTTACAGTACAAACTGATAATACTGATAATATTTGTAGGGTTAGTAATGAATGCTTTATAAATAACACCAATCAATGCGTTTTTGAAAACGAGACCAAACAAAAATTTCAACATATTTATCTCATAAACATTGCATATAATTTCTGCTGTCTGGATGACCTAGAAAAAAGAAATAAATTAAAATAACCAAGGAAACATTTGTAAATCATATTGAAATGAATAAAAAGTAATACA
This sequence comes from Hymenochirus boettgeri, assembly GCA_019447015.1. Classification (NCBI taxonomy): domain Eukaryota; kingdom Metazoa; phylum Chordata; class Amphibia; order Anura; family Pipidae; genus Hymenochirus; species Hymenochirus boettgeri. Next base: position 107,710,564 of record CM033470.1, on the reverse strand, counting down.
ATTTGAAACAATTAAGAATTAAATGACCAATATACCAGTAGTTTTATTAATATTCTGCCCATGCTTTCAATAAATACGTGATAGAGAGGAGCTTCTAACCTTACCTCCTATTTTGTTGCAATTGCAGAGATCTCATGGATAAGTAGTCACCTCTGTCAGTCTGAGTTTCTAGTGATGTCTGACCATAGTTAGGGGGGCTTTTAGAAGTTTTGGCACCTGAGCCAAACTTTTCAAGCCGTCTCTACATTTTCCATGCCGCTGCAAAAATAGGGGGCATGGCCTTGTGTAAGTGGGCATGGTCTTTCGAGGTAGGCTTGATCTGTAGAGATAGGTGTGGTGGACTAACTAACAGCGTCATCCCCCCAGTTCACAAGCCACTGTTAAGTCAGCACTCCAGTTTAGCAGACACTGTTAGGTCAGCCCTCCAGTTCAGCTAAACTGTCTGGCTAACCCTCAAGTTTGAGAAACTGTCCAGTCAGCCCTCCAGTTCGAGAAACTGTCAGGTTAGCCCTCCAGTTCATCAGCCACTGCTAGGTCAGCCCTCCAGTTCATCAGCCACTGCTAGGTCAGCGCTCCAGTTTAGGAGTCACTGTTTAGTCAGACCGTTAGCTTAGCAGTCACTGTTAAGTCAATTCCTTCAGTTGAGCAGCCACTGTTAAGTCAGCACTGCAGTTCATCAGACATTGTTAGGACAGCCCTTTAGTTCAACATGCACTGTCCGGTCAGCCCTTCAGTTCAGCATGCACTGTTTGGTCAGCCCTCCAGCTCACCAGCCACTGTTATGTCAGCCCTCCACTTCCCCAGATAGTTAGATCAGCCTTCCAGTTCCAGGTCAGGCCCCCAGTTCACCAGACACTGGTAGGTCAGCCCTCCAGTTCAGCAGACACTGGTTGGTCAGCCCTCCAGTTCAGCAGACACTGGTAGGTCATCCCCACCAGTTGAGCAGACAATGGTAGGCCAGCCCTCCAGTTCAGCAGACACTGATACTAGCCACTGTTATGTCAGCCCTCCAGTACACTAGCCACTGTTAGGTCAACCCTCCAGTATAGCAGCCTCTGTTAGGTCAACCCTCCAGTTCACCAGACAATATTAGGTCAACCCTCCAGTTCACCATCCAGTGTTTACTTAACAGTGGCTAGGGAAGAGGAGGGATGACTTAACATGTCTGTTGAAATTGAGAACTGACCAAAAAGTGGCTGCTGAACCCTCCAGCCCTCGAGTTCAGCAGAAACTTTCAATTCAGCCATCCAGTTCTGAAGGCACATTACGTCAGCACACCAGTTTGACTTGTACATACAAGTTTGCCCATGGTGTAACTGTTACATGCAAGTCTGCCCACTTTGTGACTGGTACATGGACGTCTGCCCACCATGTGACTGGTACATGCAAGTTTTCCCATTGTGACTGGTACATGCAAGTTTGCCCACTGTGACTGACATATGCAAGTTTTCCCACTGTGACTTGCACATGCAGTTTGCCTACTGGTGTTTACATACAAGTTTGCCCACTGTGACTGGTACATGCAAGTTTGCCTACTGAGTAGGTGGTACATGAAGGTCTGCCCACCGTGTGGCTGCTAAATTCAAGTGTGCCTACCATGTGAATGGTACATGTAAATTTGCCCTGCATGTGAATGGCACATGCAAGTTTTCCCATTGTGACTGGTACATGCAAGTTTGTTCACTGTGACTGGCATATACAAGTTTGCCAACTGTGACTGGCATATACAAGTTTGCCAACTGTGACTGACACTTACAAGTTTGCCCACTGTGACTGGCACATGCAAGTTTGCCCACTGTGACTGGCACATACATATTTGCCCACTGTGACTGGCACTTACAAGTTTGCCCACTTACTTTCTCTGGTAGAAGGCAGATAGAAGCAAGATGAGGGGGAGACAGGAGAGGCACACAGGTGGAAACAGAAGAGGCACACTGTCCAGGACCGGAAGCAGGAACTTTCATGCCAGCATGCATGGGGTTTTTTTTGTATTTTTTTGCTGCTGCTGCCGCCGGCCACCTCTGGAAGGAGCCACCTCTGGAAGGAGCGTCGCCTGAGCCAAAAGGCTAACTCTGCCTCATGGGAGAAGTACACCTGTCACATTAGCAAAACCAGAGGCCTATGTTACACTGATGATGGCTCAATAACGCTGTTCTGAAGCTGGCTCTCAGGTTTTGTATTTAGCTTGTGGAATGCTGTTAAACCCAAATTTCCTAAAGCGTTACCATGAAAACATGGTAATTACCCAGAAGTCTCTGTTCCTTATTTGCATATAGTATAGTATTTAACTGTACCCACATTTGCTGTCTAACAGTTGATCCAGAGAAAAGTAAAAAAAAAAAAAAGAAAAAATAGAAAAAACTGTTTCATCAATGGAAGACAGTTTCATAGTTTTACCGTTCTCACAGTAAAAAAACCTTTCGGAAATTTTCTTCCAGATGCGAATGTCCACATGTCCTATGACATGTTCTATTGGTGAACAATGCAACAGATTATTGTATGGCCCTTTTATGAGACCAAAGCATTCATTTGACTGATGACATCCTCTACCTACCTAACATTCATTGAAAGCATAGAACAATTACATATTCAAACATACAAGGTTGCCCACTGTGACTGGTACTTGCATGTACAGACAATCTCAATTATGGTCCTTTACAAATTGCCTTATAAACCCATAAATGATATGGTCATTTCTTAGCAAAACATTTCTATTGTTTAAAACAATATACTATATCATAATGTTCACATTCTACAGAATTCTATTAAAAATTAACTGGTAGATTCTTTCCCCAACTTGCAAAAAACCAGCACAAACAATGTCAAATCTTACATCAAACACCCTATTGATTTAAAGAAACAAAACGTTTGTGTCTGGGAGTTTTACAGCATACATAACAACTACTTGTTTTTAAGCACTGCTGCTCCCTAAAATGTTATAGAGTTGCTCATATATCTGATTTCAGTCTTAATCAATAATGCAGTCTGTCACACCTTTATGCACTAAAAGTCTTTGGCCTGTTAATGCATGTACTCAGAAGAGCATTTCTTACTGCAGCTACATATATTTTTCATTTTTGAACAGTGCTTGACCATGCTTTATCAACTAAAGACTATGTTATGAATGCAGCTAAACAGTGTATATATATATATATATATATATATATATATATAAATATATATATATATATATAAAACCGGAATGTTCACTGCACACCACGTCTGTTATTTTCTACCTGGTGCTGGTGTATGGGAGTGTAGCTTGATTACTCCTATATTCATATAAACAACCAGATATACACCGCACACAGGATTTTTTTGCTTCAGTTGCTTTATTCAGCACATTTCAAACGTACTACGTTTCGGGGATAACAGTCCCCTTCGTCAGGTACAAACAATGGCTATAACATGCTGACTCCTCCTAGAACCATTATTTACCCATCCCACAGGAACTGACCTCACTATCAACTCTACTTCCCCATTTTATTAACCCTTAGATATCAATTGAACCTTAAATAGTTGTTTATCTATATAAAACAGATATAGTTTACATACATCATAGCCAACAAAATAGATGTAAAATGAATAAGAATTTATATGATATAATCCCCACTACCTTAAGTAATGATAGAGATCATAATCTTTATTCAGTCCCCCTGGGTACAAACTTCCAAGTTGATTTACCCACCAAACCTCTTGTTTTTTTAAAAAAAGGCTACAATTCCCCCCTCTGCTCGGATTCAGCACCACTTCCAGCACCCTAAATTTCAAATCTGCATCTGTATGCCCTGCTTTTACATAGTGTTTCGGCACTGGAAATTTAATATCCTTCTTTCGGATGCTTGAACGGTGCTGAGAAATGCGGGACTTGATCATCTGGGTGGTCTCCCTTAAGTATATATATATATATATATATATATATATATATATATAAAAGAAAACAAATTTGTGCAGCACTCGTAGAATGTTTTATTTCTTGTAAATCATCATATCAAGATAAAAGGCGACATTTCGGTAACATCCATTACCTTTCTCAAGCCATATTAGAATCATTAGAATGATGACATCATTCTAATATGGCTTGAGAAAGGTAATGGATGCTTGATATGGCTTAATGATGCTTGGTTGGCTTGATAAAGGTCCTAGACGTGGACCGAAATGTTGCCTTGTTGTTGCACTATTAAAAAATTATATTGATTAAGACCCCTTGTGTGCACCTACCTCTTTGCTCTTTGGAGGAAACTGTCTATTGAATTTTGGGTAGCACCAGGCGAAGTAGGTAGGAGTGGAGTGTGCCCTGATTTTCGTTTTAGTATATATATATATATATATATATATATTATATATATATATATATATATATATATATATAGTCCACAAGGTGGCCACTCTGCCTTCAAAATGTCAAGATGTAAAAAAGATAACTAACTAGATAAATGAAAAAGAAACGTGCCAACAAAGTCTAGTGCACATGTAGGGATTTGTGAAAAATACCTTTAAGTGGTTAAGTTACATGTAGACAATGATTCAGACTTTTATCTTGCTTGATAAAGGCCTGAAACTTCTTGCCAAAACATCACCTACATGTAACGTAGCCAATTAAAGGCATTTTTTACAAATCCCTATGTGTTCACTGGACTTTGTTTGTATATATATATTTACAAGTGGTAGCTCAGCACAGTGGAGCAATCAGTTAGTCGTGAGGTGCACGTACTTTAAAGGGAAAGTATCTCATAAAATTTACCTTTATTTTAAAATCATTAAAACATCACAGTAACAGTACTGGGCAATGTTTTAGAGTTGTCCATTCCCTTTCTTAAGGCCTTAAACTGAAAAGCCCCATAACATCTCCCAAGTCCCAATACTGTTACTGTGATGTCTTTTTAAATTAGGGATGAATTTATGAGAGTGCTGTACTAACCCTTATCCTTCCTTTATATAAAATAATTTTCCATTTTGTAATTGCATTGAGTTTTTAGACTGTACTATGTAGGTGGGGTAGGCTAAAATAATATTATATTATAGTTAAAGTGTATATTGTAATGTAAAAGGTATAACATTAATTAGTTTATTATCTGTTCTAAATAAAGATATATAAGTGTGTAACAGTGTGTAAATGGATATGAAATAAAATATAAAAAGTACTAACATACAGAATCTCCCCACGTTTGAATGGACTGGTCAAAATGGGAGCTATAGACACACTCTTAAATTTATTAAATTCTGCATGGAAGTTTGCTGTCATTCCTTATTGTCCTTATTATCCAATAGGTGTGCTTCTGGTAGCGGCTGTAGCACTACATCACTCCTGACGCAATGCATGCTTTACAGTAACATCCTTTAGCTTTGCATTGTGGTAGAGACTTACTGAGCATGTGCGAGTTAATGGCCAATCAAAAGAAGTTTGCTTTCCCAGTAAGTGTAGATGATATCCAGCTGTATTGCATTGTGGGAGAGACTTACTGAGCATGTGCGAGTTAATGGCCAATCAAAAGAAAGTTGCTTTCCCAGTAAGTGTAGATGATATCCAGCTGTATTGCATTGGGAGAGAGACTTACTGAGCATGTGCATTAATGGCCAATCAAAAGAAAGTTTGCTTTCCCAGTAAGTGTAGATGGTATCCAGCTGTATTGCATTGTGGGAGAGACTTACTGAGCATGTGCGAGTTAATGGCCAATCAAAAGAAAGTTTGCTTTCCCAGTAAGTGTAGATGATATCCAGCTGTATTGCATTGTGGGAGAGACTTAGTGAGCATGTGCGAGTTAATGGCCAATCAAAAGAAAGTTTGCTTTCCCAGTAAGTGTAGATGTTATCCAGCTGTATTGCATTGTGGGAGAGACTTAGTGAGCATGTGCGAGTTAATGGCCAATCAAAAGAAAGTTTGCTTTCCCAGTAAGTGTAGATGATATCCAGCTGTATTGCATTGTGGGAGAGAGCTTCACATCCTGATGCAATGTGTATTGGGAGTGGGTGGGCGTGGCCAAATGACACTGCTTTACTGAAGACTTCCCCTGAAGGGAAGTTTCCTACTTATGCTGGTAAGTGTCTAAATGTTATTAGTTTTTTGCTTTAGTGAACAGTCTCTCTGTTTCTCTCTCTCTCAGTTTGTCTCTCCCTCTGTCTGTCTGTCTCTCTCTCTCTGTCTGTCTCTCTCTGTCTGTCTGTCTCTCTGTCTCTGTCTGTCTCTCTCTCTCTGTTTGTCTCTCTCTCTCTCTCTGTCTCTCCCTCTGTCTCTCCCTCTGTCTGTCTGTATGTCTCTCTCTGTCTGTCTCTCTCTCTGTCTGTCTCTCTCTGTCTGTCTGTCTCTCTCTCTCTCTCTCTCTCTCTCTCTCTCTCTCTCTCTCTGTCTCCTTTTCCTTCCGTAGTAGCAGTGCTCACAATGATCAGCTTCCTGGTTAGTACTATTATTATAAATTGTCACATTACTGTAATAGTGGCCGACTGTATTCTAGCAGCCAATAGGAATACCCCATATCAAACAAGCACCAGGTTCCTCCTTACTGCCGCATGTGTGTAAACTACAGCATCTAACAAAGCCCTTCCACATTGGTCGGAATCCAGGTAAAAGCCAATAGTGTTCCGTTTAACTGGGAGAGAAGGCATTGCCTATAGAAATGGTGGGCGATCCCTGCTGTTGCTTGGTATTGAGACGCTGCCTGTTCCTGCTTGAGAGCCCTGGGGATTAGCTGGAGGAGGGAGTTAATGTGCGTACAGTATTGTATGTATACAACTTGACAGTACCTGGTCTGGGGCTCCAAGTGCTGATGGAAGCCCCGCGGAGCCTCCCAACACTCGCGGCAGGGCCTGAGAGCCTGGTTTTCGGCCGCGAACAACCGCAAACACCCCCTGGAAGACAGAACTACCGGGAAAGGCTCCAAGTGCCGCGGAGCCTCCCAACACTCGCGGCGGGGCCTGGGAGCCTGGTTTTCGGCTGCGTACAACCGCAAACTACCACTGGAAGACGGAACTACCGGGAAGGGCTCCAAATGCCACGGGAAGCCCCGCGGAGCCTCCCAACACTTGCAGCGGGGCCTGGTTTTCAGCCGCAACCAGCCTCAAACTACCCCTGGAAGACGGAACTACCGGGAAAGGCTCCAAGTGCCGCGGGAAGTTATCATTAGGTAAAAACGTATCTTAAACATAATAATTACACTACAAAAATAACAGCATTATTACTTAAAATATGTCATTCTTAGATAGGACTACCCTAATATGGAGGGCCTTGTAAGTGGCGGGTAGCTTACACATATATTTTAATAAATATATGTAACTAACACTAGCAAATTAAACTATATAAAATTAACACATAAAAAACCTACTGTGCACCAACGGGCACACTTTTGCTAGTTTTTATATATTAAAATATATTTGTATATGTGTGGATACAGGGTATATAAAATCTCTACACACATTACAAAATGGCAGGGTTTTGTACAAAAAAAAAACAAAAAAACAAACAAAAGCACAAAACAGTTTAGTAAAGAAGAAATCTTACCATATCCCAGAATGCCCAGGAATGTGCATTGATTATCTCTTTGGTTCTAATGTTTTTGTCAGATATGTTATAAAATTTTTTTCTGTGGGGGGTCTTAACCCCCCCCCCCCCCCCTAAAATGTCTGATGATATTATAACGTACATGAATGTACAATGGTGACCTGTAGTTTTATAGTCTTAGCCTTCTGACATGCAACAAATGTGTTTAAGGGCTTTCCAGCAATGCATTTAAATGGTTAAAGTCTGTTATTTTTGCTTTAAGTTTTTCTTTGCAATGCACTGAGATTTGCCTTAATGAAAACCAAATAGCCAAGAAGTTAGAAATTCATTCCATTTTATCAGAGTCCACGGAGGGAATTTTACTGGAATATTTCAATTTGTTTTGGTGAAAAAAAAGTCTCGTGAGGGAACAGATTCAATCTTCTATGGAAGTTATTTTAATGGAGAGGCCTTTTGCCAGCAATAAACATTATATTTAGATATGTCCAAACTGACAGTAGTTTGCAGACCTGCAGTTTTCACTCTTCCATCTTTACACGATTGCTTACTGTTTTTTTCTTAAAATGTCAAGTAATGTGTGAACGGTTTAATTTTAATTCTAGAATTTCCTTTTTCAAATCAATATATAAATATTCTTTATTTTAAAAGGATTGAAAGCCTTTCATTGTCTGACTAATTGTCTTAGTAATCAATAACCATATCTGTAAATGCAATACTCCATAGAGTGACCGTAGTTCTGTAAACCTTCATATGCCATTAGCTTAGTTTTACTGCTGATATTGCACTTCAGAAAATCACTGCATGCAATTTACATAACAAGCTTTGTTTTACTGAAGCCTCCATGACTCACTGTGATTTGGAAAATTTTCAGATATTATTGAAGATTGCACATTTGATGACTGATATTCCTTGATGGCACTGTATTTCAATTTTATACTGAAGTTGTGGAAATAGCTTAACATTTACATATGGGGAAAAAGTTTCAGCATTTTAATGTGCAATAGTGAGCTTTATATTTATAGGGTATCTTACCGCCGCATATCACATTTTGCAAAAAGTGAAGCCTTTCAAAATTGTTACGTCAGAGGTGGTGAAAATGCATAAGTTGCGATATATATGATTTACTCTATTTCACAATAAAGATGAATCAGAGTCTTAATTCCCACATATATATGGTTGTTTTATTGGCTAAACTTCCCCCTGCAATATTGGCAAATTCTCAGTTATAGTCCTGGACAGGTATTGGTAAATTTTATGGTGCAATTTCTCTTTTCACCACAATACTGGACATAATGCATTGAATATGTTATTACTGCCACCGATTGCTGATGATAACACAGCAGCATTAATCTTTGCAGCAAAAACTATCCAGCTTATAAATACAGGATAAATCACAGGTTTACCTGGAGATGTGATCCAGGGTTAATTTTTGAAGGTACAATGGAAGGCTTTTATTTAACCAAAATTTGTATGGAGACCACAGTTCACCTTTACGGACAGTTCTTTCACATGACATTTTCTAGCAAAAAAACTGCTTGGAATTGTACTGAAGATAAATGTCCAGTCTGACTACAGCAACTGAGGGATGACTGGGCTTGTAACTAGAGCAATAGGTTGTATTTGTGTTTTAAACACTATAAATAAAGTAGCTGGGTTTTAGAATCCTGCTCTTTCTGCAAGTATTGGAGGTGTATATGAGATAAATACATGAACTTGCATCTTGAGAACCTGTATGGCAGGTGGCGGCATGAACTAACTATCATGTGTAGAGCAACAGATGGGATGTACTTCATGCTGATGTATATTGTATATAAGTGGCAGAACTTCATGCTGATGTAGATTGTATATAGGTGGCAGTGTTTCATGCTGATGTAGATTATGTATAGATGGCAGTACTTCATGCTTATGTATATTGTATATAGGCCCAGTATTTCATGCTGATGTATATTGTATATAGGTGGCAGTATTTCATGCTGATGTATATTGTATATATGTGGCAGTACTTCATGCTGATGTATATAGGTGGCAGTACTTCATGCTGATGTATATAGGTGGCAGTACTTCATGCTGATGTATATAGGTGGCAGTACTTCATGTTGATGTAGATTGTATATAGGTGGCAATACTTAATGCTGATCTATATAGGTGGTAGTACTTCATGCTGATGCATATTGCATATAGGTGGCAGTACTTCATGCTGATATATATAGGTGGCAATACTTCATGCTGATGTAGATTGTATACAGGTGGCAGTACTTCTTGCTGATCTATATAGGCGGCAGTACTTCATGCTGATTTAGATTGTATACAGGTATCAATACTTAATACTGATGTATATAGGGGGAAGTACTTCATGCTGATGTAGATTGTATATAGGATTCATAGTTTTGAAGATATTGACATTTTTGTGTGTGATATGGCAGCAGCATTACCAGGTCCCCTGCATTTCCTGCCAGGGGCACTTCTAGGGTTTTCGCTGCCTATGACAAACTTTTGAATGCCACCCTCAATTATCTCTAGGTGTGGCACGAAACACACCGCCCCCTGTGTTAAAGTGTGTGAGGCGTTGACGGTGGGCGTGGTTTTGTTGATGGGCGTTGCTAAAATTTTACAATATTGAAACTCCAATAACATAGGTATTTAAACAGTTCCTCGGACAGTCAATTAACAATAATGAAAATTACTAGAAACAGATATTACATCTTAAACAGCTAGTTTGTTGTAAGCCTGCCACCACATCAAGATGTCAAGGTAGGCTCTTTCAGCAGGGCCCTAACTAACCCAACTAGTCTAATCTAGCCTAACAAACTAACTAAAGCTAACCTAACCATATAAAATGATTTTAACAACATCATATCTGTTACTAGGGAAAATTATTTTTTTTCTTGACCGGTCAAGGGGGAACATTTTTTCTTCACCACTGCCTGTCTGCCGCCTTTACTCTTTAGTGCAGAGGTACCGCCTGAGACAAATGTCTCACTCTGCCTCATGGTGGAAGTGGCCCTGCTTCCTTCTCTGAAACCATGTCAGTCAATCTGCCCTGTGTCTCCTCCTCCCCTTTGCAGCCCCCCTGGTCCCTCCCACTCATGGACCCCATGGTTCCTCCAGTTGCAGGACCCCCTTGGCCAATTCTCTTACAGCCCCATGTTTCCCCGCCCACCCGCGGGTGCCTAAGCTCCACTCACCCGCGGATGCCTAATCCCTGCCTACCCGTGGGTGCCTAAGCCCCACTCACCCGCGGATGCCTAAGCCCTGCCTACCCACGGGTGCCTAAGCCCCACCCACTCGCAGGTGCATAAGCCCGTTTTTCACATAGTGGGAGAGAAGGGCTGTAGATTCCCTTACCTACTCTGTCAGGACTTCACACAGCAGAGAGGAGGAGGGAATTCGTGTCTCCCTCACACACTGAGGGAGTCTGAGGCTGTGCTCGCCGGTGGCACTGTGCAGGAGAAGCCTTAGTCACATGTCTGCCTCCCACCAATTAACTTTCTGGTCAGTCATTTCTTCATATCTTGGGCTGTGGAGCATATAGAGAGGTGGTTGATAGCTCATTTTAAAGGTAGGAAACTGGTCTTTCATTCTCAAACTTAACTTGTTTGGAGACCACAGTTCCCCAACTGCAGAGAATCCTTTTTATTTCAGTGCTCTTAGCTAAATGTTTCAGATCTGCTTGGATCCTATGTCAAGCACAAGTGAACACACATGAGTGAATTCCTTTAAAGGATAACGAAACTCTAAAATTTAACTTTTTAAAAATGGAAAGTACCAAGGATAGGGAGGTTGGCTTAATTATTCCTACCTGGCAATAATGTTTGGTTGAGGAGCTACAGGACTAACAGTTTTTATTTGCCAGGTTAGTCCTGGACTACTCCTGTATTAAAGATAGGGCTGAAGCCAGGAGGAAAAATGTTGGAATCTGTATTTATCCTTTAAGTACACACCCATAAACACACCCACCCTCCCATATTTTTATCTACCTGTTCATAAAGTGACTGCAGTGCCTGTTATTCATCCACTTTAAAAATATGACTTATTAAAATGCCACATATAAAAGGTTCTATACAAAAAATTCCATATATTACAATTTTCAATCCCAAAACCAAAAATTAGTAAGTGGCAGGAAATCCCCCCCAAACCTTGACCTTGCTAATTTTAAAAAAACCCAAATTGTCTCTTAAAGGGGAACTGTGGTCCAAAAATGACTTTAGGTAAATTGATAGGAATTGCTCTCCTGAGAATTTTTGCAATTTATTTTCATTGTTTCATTGGGAGAGAATGGCTGTAGATTCCCTTACCTATTCTGTCAGGACTTCACACAGCAGAGAGGAGGAGGGACTTCCTGTCTCCCTCACACACTGAGGAAGTCTAAGGCTGTGTTTGCCGGCGGCACTGTGCAGGAGAAGCCATCGGAATTTCACATGTCAGCCTCCCACCCATTAACTTTCTGGTCAGTCATATCTTGGGCTGTGGAGCATGTAGAGAGGTGGTTGATGGCTCATTTCAAAGGTAAGAAACTGACATTTCATTTAAACTCAACTTGTTTGGGGACCACAGTTCCCCTTTAAATGTACTTACCAGCCCTCATTCCCACTCCATTCTGCTGTTTTCCTGCGGATGAGCAACAGAAGGCAGCCGAGAAAACAAGGAGAAGATTTGTTTTTTTTAACCTAGCATCTAGGTTTGGGGGGATTTCCTGCCTCTTCCTAATTTTTGGTTTTGGCTAAGATGCGTTGCAGCAGCAAAAAGGAGCCAGATGGAGGGGGAAATTCTCCATTACACATGCCAAAAACCTTTCAGAGGAACAGTAAGGCTGAGGCCACACTGCAACGCACAGGAATCGCACACAAAATTGCGAGCGTTATGGCACGCGATTGCCTGCTCTTTTCTTGTGTGTTCACGTTTGCGTTCGCGTATTGCGCATGCGTTTTCACCTTTTCGCGTTATGGAAACGCTGCATTAATGCACCATTAAAAATGGTGAACGCATGCGTTACCAAAACGCGAACGGACGCGCAATAGCATGCGCATCGGAAATCGCGGGAATTTTTGCGTTCCCGCGATTTCCATTTTAGCGAAAATCGTGGGCGAAATCGCGTGCGAAAAACACGCTAGTGTGGCCTAGCCCTAAGAGGCAGAAAAAAATTACACACAGATAGGCTTCCTACTCTTTAGAAGAAAGGTAGGGCTCATTTAACAATACACATTGGGCTCAACAGTGGGACAAATTTTAGTTAAGGATGGATGGACACGTCCCTTAATTTAAAACCACTATTATTATAAATACTATATTATTATTACACCCTGTGTTCTATAAGTTAATTACCTTAAAGACAAATCGCATTATACAAACTGTGCTCTATATTATAACTCCAAGTCTCTATTTCCTTAACTACATTCTATTTCATCCCTTTTAGTGAGTTAGGAACATACAGGGTTATTCAATAAAAGTTCTTATCGTTAAAGGGCATGTCCACCCCCAAAACTATAATCCCCCAACTACTGGCCCCACCATGTAGTGTAGTTTAATCCTTACCTCACATCCCAACTCCATCTGGTTCTCCTGTAGTCCCCCCCCAAAGTTCCAAAAACTGCCCACCAGGAAGCTAGCAGGTCCATATAGGACACTGCCTGCTAGCTGGCCTCAGGTAGATTTTTGCCATGCGTACTGCAGCCCTTCTCCCCCCTCCCTCCCCCTCCCTCTCCCTCCCTCTCCCTCCCTCTCCCTCCCGTTCTACTATCCCTCCCCCTAGCTCATATCCCCCTTAATATTGTGCTCCCCCATGTCCCCTCACCCAGCCCAACCGCAAATGTTTTTTTTTTTAAAAAAAGCTCCCCAAACTCTTACTTACCTCTCCGCTTTCCTCCGCTGCATTGAATGACCGGCAGCCGCGTCCGTGATTGGCTGCCGCTCAGCCAATCACAGACGCGACTGCCGGTCCCGCCCCTCTGCTTGCATTCTCGCAAGCAGAGGGCCGGCAGTGCGGCGGAGGATCGAGGGGAGGTAAGTAAGAGTTTGGGGGGCTTTTTAAAAAAAAAAACCATGCGGTTGGGGCTGGGGGATATGGGGGAGCATAATATTAAAAGTGTAATTTAGGGGTGGACATAGCCTTTAAAAACGGTGCTAATTTTGCCCCAACCAATCAGATCTTATTTAATATTTGTAAGCTTACATCTGATTGGTTGGGGCAAAATTAGCACCATTTGTAACGATAAGAACTTTTATTGAATCTCCCTGATAATTTCTAATTTCATCTTTACTTATTAAAGACATTAAGCGAAAAAACTGAAACCCCTATCATACTTACCGAGAGTCTAGTTTAAAAGCCAATGTATGGGCGGGATGCTGCCTTGGAGATGGCCAAGAAAGAAACACTCTCGTAAGTATGATAGGAGTTTCAGCTTTCCTGGCCATCCCAGGCAGCATAATAAAACACGTGGGTCATACCCAAGCAATCATGGTGAGCGAAATAAATATTGTCCAAATTGCAGAAAAAAAAGATTTTACTCAATGGAATTGGACTGCAAAATAAAGCCCCTGAGGCTAACTTAAGATTTAGCTTATAATGCTTAACAAATGTATTGGGAGTCGCCCATGTAGCTGCTCGACATACAGCATTTGTTGTGGCTCCCTCTTCAGCTGCCCAAGACGTTGCAATTCCTCTTGTGGAATGAGCTGTTATACCACTTGAGATGCCAACTGCTGATCTTCGTACGCTCTGTTAATCGCCCTAACGAGCCATCTTCTTACTATAGAGACAGTCGCTGCTACTCCTTTTTTTGTACCAGTAGTGGACACCTTACTTCTCTCAACTCAAATTGACGGTGCCCCGCCCACTCCCTCCCACTCTCCTCCCCATTTCCTTCTCTCCACTCTCCTCCCTTGCCCTCGCCCCCCTCTTCCTGTCCCTTTCCTGAGGCCAAACCTGCCCTCTTTTTGCCCTCACTATGACAACATCCTGTTTCCTGTTTCCTTGCCCACGTATGACAACTCCTTTTTTCTTGCCCATAGTATGACAACATCCTGTTTCCTCCCTTGCCATTCGAAGCCAAACACACCCACTTTTCGCCGCCCGATTTTGCCTTTTGTTTCTCTGTCGAACTACTCAAGTTATTAAACTCCGTTCCTTTTACAACCCAAGCCGGGTTATCTATAATAAGATTAAATTAACATATAACGTTTTCCTAAACATGTTATATATTTCTGAATTAGACAGCATTACAAACAACAACAATAAATGTTTTACAGCTTGTAATCGAACGTGCCTGAATACAAACAACAAGATGCCGACTTTCTCCATCACAGTCCTTTCGTGTTTGCAATAAGCTGCCCCACCAGAAAACATTTTCTTCCATTACAGTCTTTTTCTTGTTTGCAATAAGCGGTCCACCAGAAACATTGTCTCCATTGTTTTGTGTTTGCAATAAGCGATCCCACCGAAAACATTGTCTCCATTTTGTGTTTGCAATAAGCTGCCCCACCAGAACAATTCACTATGCCAGTCCTCTCGTTTTGGTAACTAAGCTGTCGTCTCTGACACTAGAAGTACACTGTCCTACTCCACCACGAAGCACTTCACTATGCCAACGTCCTTTCGTGTTTGTATAGCTGTCCTATCAGAATATTTTTCCACATTCTCAAAAGACATTCCTTTAGCAACGTCCCTGGGGTAAAAGGTGTCACAAGATGTGTTTTTAACAACAGGCATTCATCGGTCAAGCCTTATTGTCTTAGGACAAAGTCTTAATAAGTTTCTTATCAAGTCTTATTCTCTAGTAACTAAATCTTCTAGTAACTACAAGGTGCACCCTGGGGGAGTACAGTTCACAAGTGTGTTTTAAAAAGCTTTTTTTTAACAAAGACATTTGTGTTTTGTGACTTAACTTTATCTGAATTTGATTGTGATTCAAACTTTGTAAATGTTAAATAAAAGTAAAAACATAACACGCGTGAGACTCGGCTTACGCTGTTTTTCTTTACGTCCATTGATGTATGAATACAGATTGTACCTAAATAAGTTAAATAACTTAATGTTACTAAATGTTGGATTAGACGCGTACTTTACCAGCGAATGCTGCTAAAATAATACACATAAGTTCCAAACTAACCATTTTTTGCGTCAACTCTAAATGCTATAAAAGTTTCACTTCACCCGGTTCTGTATTGTTTTAAACTTATTTTTATTATTTTGAGTACAGTAACCGAAAATAAAATCAAGATCTTATAGCAATCTAGCGCGGTCTAACACAGAGGTGTCCAGGCGGGGTAGGGGATGACACAGACAAACCCTATATAAACAGCGGACGCGTGTAAAAGACACAACCAACAGCTTCAAATACAGAAGTAGGACTTTTCACAAGGGCCTTAGCACCTTTGAAATAAGGTACGAATTAATAATTTATATATTGTTTTCAACCTAAACTTTTCTGTTGTTTTGATTTAAGCTTTAATATTTTCATTCTTTATTTAAAAATATATGTTTAGACCTTTGTTCTGCTAAATTTTATGTTTGTAATTAATTGATTATAGTGCATGTTTATATAAAGAAGCGATCTATTTTAATATATTGAACAGTTAGACCAAGCAAATATATTAATATTTTACAGATGTCTTTTAACAACAATAATATGTGGGGCTGCTAGCTAGTTTAAAAGTTCATCTGGGTCGGTGACTATACTATTTTCGGCGGTAGATTACCAACCCCGCTGACCGAACTTACCCCACAGTGAATTTAGAAAAAGTTTAGAATTTGCCTTTTAGGCAGGGTTCACAGCTATTTTATATCACACGCAGGTGAACACCCTCTTTTTCAAGAAAGACTCTATGTTGCCTTTTCTGAGCATCATTTGTACACAGCTGGGGTAACCGGAGGCCTCTGTTATACCCTGAGGTGTAATTTAATGTAAGGTGCAAAGAGCTACATCTGTGGTATTTGGAAAATGCCAGACCTCGTAGACAACCCCACAGCCTGTAGCCCTTTTCTACCGCTATAAAGCTCTATCGTACACCACGTCCTGTCAAGGAGCGTTCTTCGTCACTGTGGTTGCAGCTGTCTTTCTGAGAATCACAAGGCGCATGTGTACAAAGCGGGAACATTAGTTTTTTTAATTAAGTTTTAACAGGTAGGACCGGAAAAAAATAAATTTCTGGGCGGATAAACTTTCACTTTAGCAAAGCCAAAGTATTTTTTAATGGTCCAAATGATCGAAAATTATTTCTGGGTGCCCTACGGGGTATGTTTTTAGTTTTTATATTAACAAATGGGTAAGACTTGTGAATCATAATAGTGTATGGTTTCATCACCAGGCTGAATTTATGATACAGTTTAATAGCGTTGGTTCTCCCGCCATACAGTGCATCACGGGGGGTCCACGGTGATGGAAACTCTTCATTTTAAGAAGAAAGGTCTTTGATAACCACTCACTCTCTCTCAGACGTTTCTTTCCATTCATGTTCCCAATATACGGATTGTAAATGCAATCTCTGCAGGTAACTTTTCTTAATAAGAATGCGTGGTTATTTGGTCCATATGTTGAATTAGTAACGTCATTAAACTGTCGTTCTCATTATAACATACAGGGCAACCGTGGTAGAAACACCCCTGAAATTCAAAGGCTAGGTGGGGTACCATTACACAAAGCATAACCATCCAAAAAGTACTTGCCTACTTTCTTTCTCACCCCCCTTTAAAGGAGGCTTTTGTGTATACGACCCCCTTCTGTACTCTTCAACATACATAAGCCACTGTATGCCGGTGTGGAAACCGTTTCTGGATTCGCTTCTTCCTGGGTTTTGTGATAATTATCAGCGGGGACAATGGCTATGTGTCTGCAGGTAGAAATTTAACCTGTACATTGCCATGCCGACAGAGGCCAGTGTAATAAGTTGAAAGGGGGTCAATACATTTTTGTTTTTTAGTGAGATTTTATATTTCTTTTCACGCTTACAGTATTTGACTTACATTTTTCTTAGTCCTAAGCATAATCGTGTCTCTGTCACATTCACAAGCCTTCCTTAAAACTTCCACATCCTGTTTAAAGTAAGCTTTTAGCTCTTTCTGAAAATTAAAAGTATCGTTCTTATGTGTTCATACCACGCCGTGAAAACTTTTTCTCCGCAGGCCATAATATCAACCCATAATAATGCTGGGCAGGTATGGGCCCTATATAGTTTTGATTTACTTCTGTATTAAGAAATGCGGAAATGACCTTTAGCCCCAGAAAAGCCCATAGCTTCTGGCATTTTACTGAGCTTTCATAGCATAAAATTCAAAGAGTCTATGAACCTAATTTTCAGATCGTTAAGGGATACACCACATTAACCGACCTCCTTTGATTTACATATTTTTTTAATTTTTCCTTGACCAGCTCCTGTACAACAATAAGCATCATACCGACCCGCATTATGAGCAAACGAAGGTGTAACCTGAAAACTTGCCCGCTGGTAAAAAAGCGGACAAAGTCTTGCACACATGTCTTTCCCGTTGAATTCCCCGGAACCTGGCCCGTACAGATTGTAGCATAATATAGTTGGGGATGTGTGTGCCTGTCTCCTGCATGCACTCAAATATCAGAAATGTATTTTTTCAGTCTAAATGTTTAGGTTTGTAGCCTGCATTAACAGATATGTGTGGTCAATTTGTCACACTGCCACCACAAAACGCTACAAATTCAGGCCGTCACACTTGTGTTTATCTGTACGACCTACAAACCTAAAACACGAATGCAACAACAATTTTTTTTCTACACAAAATGCCTCCATCATGTTTCTCTACAATTGTCTATGTAAAAAATGAGGCACGCATCAATCAGAGACGACAAAACAAACGACATTGCGGGCACCTAGGGTTTTCACCACCTGTTTCTATACAGTCTGATCTGTGACAAGCTTTGCAAAACTCAAGACAACCGTGCCTATATTTGTGTCTGTAGACAGAGCAACATCTCTCACAGAAATGAACCAAACCGATCAACCTTTCATGTTTTTAATTCCGTAATAATGTGTTCATGGTACAGTAAATAGACAATCTTATCTTTAGAGGGAGCTCCTGTATGGTAATTTTTCCATTTGCCCCGGTTGTGGTACAAACACCTTAATTGTATGTTTAATATTTTTCAAACATTACAATATCACTGAAGAAATCAATTGGTCATCGTATGTGCAAATCACTGTGTAACTTCTGGGCCCTCTTCTAACAAAACCGAATCACTAACACTAGCGTCCACAACAGCGTACACCCGCTTGCCGCAAGGCACAGGTTGTTGTTGTAATTGTTAAAGTCTACAAATGGTTCTTTTTATGCTTTATAATCTGGCTATAAGCAACGGATCTCAATCGCCTTTGAACCCCGCCGTGCCGGTTTCTGATAACAATAACAACAAGTTTGAGAGAATTGTCCCACTATACATTCCACATTGCTCTTAAGCATTTGCAATATTATTAAAATATCTTCGGCATTAAAATCTTCTCTAGACTGCTTGATGAAAAACTGAATCAAATGTTTCACCACCGTCAAGTCTCCAACTGTACACGAAGTCCCCCTGGGCTTATGTCCGTAACAACCTATCTATAATGTTTGTATAGAGGCATGCACCGCATCAACAGCCCCAACAAAGAGTGAACACTATCAAGATTAACAATCTGAAATGTTCTATGTACATGGTACCGTTAAAATTTACCAAGTCACGCTGTTTGTGTCAGTATGCGCTCTAAATAAACAGAATTGTCGTTGACCCGACCCCATTGTAACGTTTGAACCGCTAGAATTGATTTGAGTTGTGGATTGTCATCATTGTCGTCTATCTGTTCTCTGTAGGTAAAAGCTCAGGTTGTGGGGGTGTGTCGGTGATTGGATCCATCTGTGAACTAACGTGTTGTGTTGCTTTGTTATCAACACACCCCTTCTTTTCTTCCTAGCTCTTAAAGAACGTTTTGACACGTACAACGACCAGAAACACTGTCTCCATTTTTGTGTTTGCAATAATGTGTCCCACCAGAACTTGTCTCCATTTTTTGTGTTTGCATATAGCGAATCCCACCAGAACATGTCTCCATTTTTGTTTGCAATAAAGCGCCCACCAAGAAACACTTCACTATGCCAAACAGTCCTTTGTGTGTTTGGTAAAAGCTGTCCTATCAGAATAATATTTTCCACATTCTCAAAAGACATTCCTTTAGCAACCTCCCGGGTAAAAGGTGTCACAAGATGTGTTTTAACAGACAGGCATTCATCGGTCAAGCCTTTATGTCTTAGGAACAAAGTCTTAATAAGGTTCTTTCAAAGTCTTTATTCTTCTAGTAACATACAAGGTGTACCCTGGGGGAGTAAAGATGTCACAAGATGTTTTTAAACAGCTAATTGTATTAGTTGTTTAGTAAAGATGTCACAGATGTGTTTTAACAGCTAATTGTATTAGTTGTTTATAAAATATTAAACATTTGAGTTTAAGAAGTAACAGCAAATCTCTTATCTGTACTATAAATAAAAAACACACACACACACACCCACACACACACACACGAATCTATAGTGTGGAAATGATGTATTTGCCAATATTTAAAAATAAAATGATAAAAAAAACATTTAGCAAACAACGGCAAAACAGTGTGATATATTTTATATATTTTATTGCGTTAATAGAATACGTTACGGACCATGTTTTTATTACGACAATAGGGCAAACCTCTTTGCTTGTAATGAGAACAACGCAGGCATAAATGTTTTACGTGTTGTTGTACAATATCACTTACAATACTGTCATTTTTCCTAAATGATTTTGTGAATATTGTTATACATTTTGAAAGGACTTCCTTTAGCTATATAATGTAACATATAGATACGTAATGTCCGCACACAGAACGCAGCGTCTTGTATTGTCTATTTTTGGTATTTGTATCACTGTAGAATTTCTCGTTAAAAATCTCATGAAGTTAGAGGAAAGTTTCGTTTTCTGGGAAAACCCGTACCTATCAAAAAATATTGAATTGTTTTCTTTGCATAAAATAATCAATATCCATGTTGCCTCCCCGGCTGTCGGAATCGTCCGTATTCACAATATAAGCCGCTGGTCTTTTGAACGATCTGGTCGTGGGTAGAAGATCGCATGGGAACACACCCTGAAATATTCGCCGGCGTCAAAGTCCAATTTACACTATTTCTGTAATTTCCATAGTTTGTTCATCTTTAATGGAGTCGTATAATACCTCGCGTCTGTTATTTATCTCAATATATTTTCAGTATGGAATACCAATCATGTTAATAGTAGATTGTGTGGGTTCAGCAAAGCGTATTTCAGCTCTTAGATTCCCCGTTTCTAACAAGAGAGAAAATGACCCCCTTGTTTCTTGATCAGGCGTAAGTCCAAAGCGAACATGGTATAGCCATTTAAAAATTCAAGCCGTCGAGCCGATAAGGCATTGTCGGTGTGGGTAAGGACTGTGATCATAATGTGTATGGTTTCACCAGGCTGAATTTTATGATAACGTTTAATAGCGTTTGTTTCTCTCCCCGCCATAAGTCATCATACGGGGGTCCAGCGGTGGATGGAACTTCATTTTAAGAAGAAGTCTTTGATACATCTCTCTCTCAGACATTTCTTCTTCCATTCATGTTTCCCACATAATACGGATTGTAAACTCCGATCTCTGCGGTAACTTTTTCTTAAATAAGAATGCGTGTATAAAAATACTGTTAATAGCGTATTAATGTGGTTTATAATATTTTTAATGTCTATTTTTAGATGCTCAGCTGCTATGGAAAGCTCATAGAAGACGCATCGCTACAGCTACACCATTATAACGGCGATCGCGACACCTACACCTTAGATAAGATCTGACAACTCCAAAGGCCACCACACTACAACTATAGATCGACAACACCGACGGTCCTGTGAATCAATCTAGAGGCCAACCAGCTAAAGCAAGTAAGTCTGAACTAAGCACAGCTGCATCTTTTTAATGTAGTGCAGCTTTCAAATTGGTGTTATAAATTTTTAATGTTAATCTTTTAATACGCAGCAAAAAAAGAAAACACTGCAATCTTACCCAAGATAGTGCAAATCTATATACAAATACTCAGGCAACGCCGTCGGTCTTTCGAAATAAACAGTCATCTCAGTACCCTAATGCAACGTAAGTCAATAGACTGTTCTTTTTTCGTAATGTTACAATTAAATTTTTGCTATAAAATAACGCGGCCTTTTAAATCCGCAGCAAAAAAAGAAAACACACAGGCTCTGGAGAAAACGAGAGGGCTTACAAAGAACGCCAATTCAACCCCCCGCCGACCACGTAACGGATCAATAAGGACAGAGCAGTTGTCGCCGATTTTAGAAACTGTAGATGGGCACAAATCTTATCAGGTGGTGAGTCAACAGTATATAACAACAATATGTCAGGTTTTGTCATCCTGTTCTGATATTACATCCACGCCAGATGGTGACATGCTTAGTTTTAAAAAGGCGACCTATTTGAGACATCGGGCCCCAGGACGGTGCAGCGCCATCTACAGGTTGCATACCACCCCCTTTATTAAGCAATGTACGTGTTGGGATGAATGTACGACAACACCTTGAGTACTTGGTCGCGTAAGCGATCAATGCCTCGGGTTGCAAATTTTTTAAAATGTTGCCCGAGAGACGCAAGAATTTAGCGTATAATTCCCTAACCCGTATAAGGCGACGCTAATAAAAGAAGCATTTAAAAAATACAGGAGGTTTGAAAACCATCTAAAGTCGATAAAGAGAAATGATTAATAAGGCTGTACTCAAAGATGTGTGGTGAAGGTTCTTTTGAAAAAAAGAAAATTGGCCCTTTAGTTGCGATCTAAAAATTAAAAACCCCTATAAAGCTGTTGTATGTTGTCAAACGTTCTTTAAGAGCTAGGAAGAAAAGAAGGGGTTGTTGTTACAAGCAGACACAACACGTTTTTCACAGATGGATCAATCACCGCACACACCTCACAACACTGAGCATTTGTACCTACAGAACAGATAGACACGACAAGATGACAATCCACATCTCAAATAATTCTTAGCGTGTTCCACACGTTACAAATGGGTCGGTCACGCACAATTCTGTTTATTTAGAGCCATACTGCACAAACAGCGTGACTTGGTAAATTTTTAAGGTACCAGACACTAGAACATTTCAATTTGTTAATCTTGATAGTGTTCACTCTTTTGTTGGGGCTGTTGATGCGGTGCATGCCCCCTCTATATCAAACTTATTAGATAGGATTTTACAGTCATAAGCCAGGGACTCGACAGTTGAGACTTGACGGTGGTGAAACATTGAATTCAGTTTTTTTCATCCAGCGATCTAAGAAGATTTTAATGCCTAGACACATTTTAAATAATATTGCAAAGCTTTACCAGCAATGTGAATGTATAGCGGGCAATTCTCTCCAAACTGTTGTTCTGATGTTATCAAAACCGGCACGGCGGTGTTCAAGGCGTTTGAGATCCGTTGCTTATAGCCAGATTAAAAGCATAAAAAGAACATTTGTACGACTTACAATTACAACACCAACCTGTGCCTTGCGGCAGCGTGTACGCGTTTTGGCGCTAGTGTTAGTGATTCGGTTTTTGTTAGAGAGGGCCCAGAATTACACAGTGATTTGCACATCCCCTATGACCAATTGATTTCTTTCATTGATATTGTAATGTTTGAAAAATATTAATAACACATTACATTAAGGTTTTGTACCACAACCGGGGCAAATGGCAAAATTACCCATACAGGAGCTCCCTCTAAAGATAAGATTGGTCTATATACGTACCATGAACACATTATTACGGAATTAAACCGTGAAAGGTTTTAATCGGCGGTTTCTTATTTCTGTGAGAGATGCTGCTCTGTCTCCGTCACAAATCATAGGCCACGGTTGTCTTGAGTTTTGCAAAGCTTGTCACAAATCAAACTGTATAGAACAGGTGGTGAACAACCTAGGTGCCCGCAATGTCGTTTGTTTTGTCGCTCTGATGCGGCCTCATTTTACATAGACAATTAGCAGAACATGAGAGGCATTTTTGTGAAAAAAATTGTTTTGCATTCGTGTTTGGTATGTAGGTCTTACAGATAAACACAAGTGTGACGGCCTGAATTGTAGCGTTTGTGGTGGCCGTGTTGAACAAAATTTGACCACATATCTGTTACATGCAGCCGTACAACCTAACATTTGACTGAAAAATACATTTTCTATGACTTTGAGTGCATTGCAGGAGACGGCACACACATCCCCAACTTAATATATGCTACACAACTCTGTACGGGCAGGTTCCGGGAATTCAACGGAAAGACTGTGTGCAAGACTTTGTCCGCTTTTTTACCAGCGGCAAGTTTTCAGGTTACACACATCGTTGCTCATAATGCGGGTCGTATGATGCTATTTTTGTTGTACGGAGCTGGTCAGGACAAAATTAAAATTACTATTGTAAATCAAGAGGGTTCGGTTAATGTGTGTATCCCTTAACGATCTGAAATTAGGTTCATAGACTCTTTGAATTTTATGCCTATGAAGCTCAGTAAAATGCCAGAAGCTATGGCTTTTCTGGGGCTAGGTCATTTCCCGCATTTCTTTAATACAGAAGTAAATCAACTCTATATAGGGCCCCCTCCTGCCCAGCATTATTATGGGGTTGATTAATGATCCCTGCGGAGAAAAAAGTTTTCACGGCGTGGTATGAAACACATAAGAACGATGCTTTTAATTTTCAGGAGAGCTAAAAGCTAAACAGGATGTGGAATTTTTAAGGAAGGCTTGTGAATGTTACAGAGACACGATTATGGCTATGACTAAGAAAATGTAAGTCAATACTGTAGAGCGTGAAAAGAAATATAAAATAGTCACTAAATGTATTGCCCCTTTCAACTTATTACACTGGCCTCTGTCTGCATGGCAATGTACAGGTTTAATTGCTACCTGCAGACACCATAGCCATTGTCCCCACTGATAATTATCACAAAACCCGAAACGGTTTTCCACCCACATGTTATACAGTGGCTTATTGTATGTGAAAGTACAGAAGGGGTCAGTAATACAAACGCCTTAAAGGGTGGTGAAAAGAAAGTAGGCAAGTACTTTTTGGATGGTTATGCTTTTGTTAATGGTACCCACATAGCCTTTGAATTTCAGGGGGTGTTTCTACCGTACCTGACGTTGCCCTGATTTATATGAGAACGACAGTAATGACGTTACTATTCCATTGCAACTGGATCCCTTACTTAAATACCACAGCTTTATAAAAGTTGCAAGTCTATTTACAATCCGTATTATGTGGGAACTGAATGAAGAAATGTCAGAGAGATGATGGTATCAAAGACTTTTTTCTAAAATGAAGTTTCCATCACCGCTGGACCCCCGTGATGCACTTTATGGCGGAAGACCAACGCTATTACACTGTATCTAAAATTCAAGCCTGGTGAAACCATACACTATTTATTCATTCACAAGTCTTTACCCATTTGTTAATAAACTAAAACATACCCCGATGGCACACCGAAATATTTTCGATCATTTTGGACACAAAAAATACTTTGGCTTTGCTAAAGTGAAAGTTTATCCGCCCAAAATTTATTTTTTTTCCGGTCCTACCTGTAAAACTTAATAAAAAACTAATGTTCCCCTTGCTTTTTACACATGCGCCTTGATTTCTCAGAAAGACAGCTGCAACCACAGTGACGAAGAACGCTCCTTGACAGGTACGTGTGTTACGATAGAGCTTATATTAGCGGTAGAAAAGGGCTACAGGCTTGGGGTTGTCTACGAGGTCTGGCATTTTCCAATACCACAGATGAGCTCTTTGCACCTTACATTAAATTACACCTCAGGGATAAACACGGAGGCCTCCGGTTACCCCAGCTGGTGTAAAATGATGCTCAGAAAAAGGCATACATAGAGTCTTTTCTTGAAAAAGAGGGTGTTCACCTGCGTGCTGATAAAATAGCTGTGAACCCTGCTAAAAGGCAAATTCTCTAAACTTTTTTCTAAATTCACTGTGGGTAAGTTCGGTCAGCGGGTAATCTACCGCGAAATAGTAGAGTCACCGACCCAGATGAACTTTTCAAACTAGCTGCAGCCCCACCATATTATTGTTGTTAAAAGACATCTGTAAAATATATATATATATTTGCTTGGTCTAACTGTTCAATATATTAAAATAGATCGCTCTTTATATAAACATGCACTATAATCAATTAATTACAAACATAAAATTTAGCAGAACAAAGGTCTAAACTATATTTTTAAATAAAGAATGAAATATTAAGCTTAAATCAAACAACGAAATTAAGTTTGAAACACATATAAATTATTAATCGTAACCTTATTTCAAAGTGCTAAGGGCCCTCTGTTGAAAATGTCCGTAGCTTCTGTATTTGAAGCGTTGTTGTGTCTTTGTACACGCTGTCCGCTGTTTTATAGGGTTTGTCGTGTGTCATCCCCTACCCCCCAACACCCCGCCTGGACACCTCTGTGTTGGACCGCCTAGTATTGCTCTATAGATCTTATTTTATTTTCGGTACTGTACTCAAATAATAAAAATAAGTTATCATAATACAGAAACCGGGTAAACTTTTATAGCATTTACAGTTGACGCAAAATGGTCTTAGTTTGGAACTTATGTGTATATATTTTATGCAGCATTCGCTTGGTAAAAAGAAGTACCGTCTATAATCCAACATTTTGTAAATTTAAGTTATTTAACTTATTTAGTTACAATCTGTATTCATACATCAATGCGACGTGAAAGAAAACAGCGTAAGCCTGAGTCTCACGCGTGTTATGTTTTTACTTTTATTTAACATTTACAAGTTTGAATCCAATCAAATTCAGATAAAGTAAAGTCACAAAACACAAATGTTTTGTAAAACAATTAGCTTTTAAAACACATCTTGTGACATCTTTACTAAACAACTAATACAATTAGCTGTTAAACACATCTTGTGACATCTTTACTCCCCCAGGGTACACCTTGTAGTTACTAGAAGAATAGACTTGATAGAACTTATTAAGACTTTGTGTCCTAAGACAATAAAGGCTTGACCGATGAAATGCCTGTCTCTGTTAAAACACATCTTGTGACACCTTTTACCCCCAGGACGTTGCTAAGAGAATGTCTTTTGAGAATGTGGAAAAATATTCTGATAGGACAGCTTATTACAACACGAAAGGACTGTTTGGCATAGTGAAGTGTTTCTGGTGGGACAGCTTATTCAAACACGAGAGGACTGGCTAGTGAATTGTTTCTGGTGGGCAGCTTATTGCAAACACAAAAATGGAGAATGTTTCTGGTGGGATCGCTTATTGCAAACACAACAAAATGGAGACAATTTTTCTGGTGGGACCGCTTATTGCAACAAGAAAAAGACTGTAATGGAGAAAATGTTTCTGGTGGGGCAGCTTATTGCAACACGAAAGGACTGTGATGAGAAAGTCGGCATCTTTGTTTGTTTGTATATAACAGGCACGTTCGATTACAAGCTGTAAAATTTATTGTTGTTGTAATGCTGTCTAATTACAGAAATAATACATGTTTAGGAACCGTTTATAGTTATTAATATTATTATAAGATAACCCTGGTTCGGGTGTAAAAGGACGGAGTTATATAACTTGAGTAGTTCGACAGAAAAATGGCAATCTGGGGCGAAAAGTGGGTGTGTTTTGGCTTCAGAATGGCAAGGAAAACAGGATGTTGTCATACTATGGGCAAGAAAGGATGTTGTCATACTGTGGGCAAGGACAGAAACAGGATTTTGTCATAGTGAGGGCAAAAAGAGGGCGTGTTTTGGCCTCAGAAGGGACAGGAAGAGGGCGGGGAATGGGAGGAGAGTGGGAGGAGAATGAGGGGAGAGTGGGAGGAGAGTGGGCGGGGCACCTGTCACCTTTTGAGTTTGACGAGAAGTATAGGTGCTACACTACTTGTCCCCAGGGTTCAACGCAAACCTTCCTGTGATTTCCGAAGCGTAAGCGATTGCGCGTCCATTTGTGTTTTGCTGCGAGCATTTTTTCACACAATTGCTTTAAAGATAGAGAAAAGCGCAAATGCGAAAATAACGAGCACTAACACACAGAAAGTGTGCATGCTTGATGCGTTGTAGTGTGGCCTCAACCTTAACAAACATTAAAAACTCATAAAACAACATATTAAATATGGTTTTAGGGCTAGGCCACACTATCGTGCTTTTTTTGCGTTTGTGCTTGCGATTGCGCATGCAATTTTTTCTAACATTGCAATCGCGGCAACGCATGCGATTGCGTTTCGGTTTGCGATACGCAATCGCATGCAATCACAATTTTAATGCACAATCACATGCGATTTCGTATCTCAAAAGGAAAATCGTATTGCTGCGTAGTGTGGCCATACACTTACAGACCAACTCTCGTTCACCTCACTTCACAACAAAAGACACTCACCACTTTCCTGCCACCAAGACCCTAGTGACAAATATACTGTACATAATCAATGTCTTTTTTACACTGTAAACATCTCTGTCTTGTTTTTAGCTGTTAACTAGATCAGGAACTTCATCAGGAAGTATTTTCTGTTATAATTGTTAGGGCTAGGCCACTTTCAGACCATTGAAAATGCGGCAACGCACCGAAAATGCACGTTTTCGGGTGAGTTGCGATTGCGATTTGCGTTCCGCATTTTTAATCACAATCGTATGCGTTTTCCTATACCTAATGAAGAAAACACATGCACAAACGCAATGAAATCGCACCTGAACTCGTGTGCGATTGCGTTTGCGGCGCAGTGTGGCCGTCCCCTTAATTACATAAAAATCCTTCATCATTCCTTTCACTAGCTGTGAACATAAAATAAGTAGGAGTTCTGTCTACTTTTTTTGAAAGTTAAGGTGAAATGCTGCAATTATTAAGCCTAAGTCAGCAGATAAGATGCAATTACATGCCTGGGAAAATTCTGCTGGAGGAAAAGATAAAAAGCAAATGGAAGAAGTAAGTAAACATTGACACAGAGAAGATTGTGAGCAAAAATTAGATCTGATGACAGAGTGATCACTAATTGGATTCATTTGGAATTACAGAGACACAGCTGATTGCCTGTTGTTAACAATTCAGGAAAAGCGCACATAAGAGAGTTGGGAGAAAAACTGCAGATCTAGGCATTTGTACTGGGAAAGAATACACGGTTCCTGCTTGTATGTTAATTAAAATACTATTGATTAGGATAAACATTTAACCAAGAAATGCTTCTAAAAAGATAAGGAAAAGCTTTAGCAAAATAACAGCTTTCTTATAATAACATGAAAAGACAATTTAGAAATAACTGCAATTGGGCTTGATTTTTGCACCGGAAACTTCATTACCACCACTGCTAGACACAAGTGGGTAATTCACAGTCACAAGTCACTCATATTCCTTTTAAAAAGAACCTGTTTGCACCAAATCAAAGCGGGACTTTTGGAGCGACACAAAACCGGATTTATTCATTAGCCACCAGGGGAATCTGTAATTTACAGTGAAGCAGGATAACTTATTCCTACCTTCCTGCGTGCAATAGAACTAAACCTCTACTGTACCTGTGAGAGCTGTGCTTGTTATTTCTAACAACTGATCACCAGGCTGCCCCACATCTCTCGCGCATGTGGGTCAGTAGAGAAAGATAGGAGGGACATCAGGACAGCCTGCCAATGAGCTGTTAGGGCTAGGCCACACTTGCGTGTTTTTGCGTGTTTGCATACGCATTTTGCGCTCACGATTCGGTTATAATGGAAATTGCGGAAAAGCAAACATCCCTGTGATTTCAGATGCACATGCGATTGCGCATGCGTTTCCGTTTTGGTAATGATTGCGTTCAGAACCAGCAAGCAGGTAAGTGTAACTCTGCTATAGTGCCCATGCTATTATTCAGCAACAATCAAACACGTTCGCTTTTTACTGGTCTACTACAGTAAGGTAACATCGCCTAACATCTGATCGTTTGCTGCAGATTAATAGCACAGGCAAACTTTTGCACCTCTTGGTATATAAGCCCCTATAAAGTTTAAAAATGAAGCAGTGGCATAACCAGGAATCACTGAGCCCCCTAGCATAACTATGATGGGGCCCCCTTCCCTGCTTCATCTACAGTGGTTTTCTGGGGGATTCTGTACCCTGTAATTGCAAACACAGAAAGTAAATTTAACACTTGATAACAACAGCAATACTCTTCTGCTTATTTGTTTTTTTTTTTCCATGTAGTATCATATCAGGTAACATAGCCCTAGCTGCTTGTATTTGTTTATCTGTTAGTATAATTAAACTGTGCCACAGCAATTAAAGAAAATCTATTCAGGTTAATTAAAAGAACACTGCCTGATAAATAGCAGTTTTAATTAATATTTTAAAACAGGGTTAACAGCCCACTTACAATGGCATACCATGACAGGAGGCAGCAGACTGATAACTTCCAGTGGATACTGGTACACACGTGCTATCGCGGGACCTGTGTGATCGGCCCGTGTGTAGGCACTTTATCGCCCGAAATGGTTGTTCGTTCGGAGATCCGGCAGGTTGGTAAGGCAATGATTCCCGACCGAATGTCCGTTTCAGGCAATAAAGAGCCGAATGTCGGGACCCGCAATCTCAC
This sequence comes from Hymenochirus boettgeri, assembly GCA_019447015.1. NCBI lineage: Eukaryota > Metazoa > Chordata > Amphibia > Anura > Pipidae > Hymenochirus > Hymenochirus boettgeri. Next base: position 107,680,483 of record CM033470.1, on the reverse strand, counting down.
GTGTGTACGAAACTTAAGGCTGGGTACACACGGGCAGATTTTTCAGCCCAATCGATGATATTTCCGTGTATCGGTCGATTGGGGCGAAAAGTCTGTGCCGTATTCGGACGCCACCGTGACTGATGCCAAGCGTTTGCTCATAGTGAACGCTCAATCGGGAAAAATAGTGCACTAGTGTGTACCCAGCCTAAAGGGACACTATTCTCAAGTAGAGATGTAAAGTGGGTTCGAAAAAAACACAGTTTTGAATCGAATCTGAGGGTTTCGAAGTCCCGATGAAACTTTCGGATCTCCCTGATTTCACGGAACCCGGATTTCTCGCATTTTAAATTTAAATCGAAACTAGAACGATACTCGGAAAATCGCAGATTATTGAAATCAAAAATAGAAACCGCAAAAATAACCCTTGAAAGTAATGATCGATTTCAGTAACCCTCGTAAGTAGCGCTCGATTTCGGTAACTCTCGAAAATAGAATGCGGCATCTCGAAAACAGCCCGATCGTAAGGAAAGATAGTTTTAAAATAAGTTTTGGTTATATTTACGGGTTCCCCAGACCATTCACCACGTTTCGGTGTCATTTACAATAACCTACTATTACTATTACCGCCGTTCTGAACTGCCTGCAGCCGCGTTTGTGACTGGCTGCCTCTCAGCCAATCACAGACGCAGCTGCCGGTCCCGCCCCCTGCTTGCATTTTCATGCAAGCAGAGGGCCGAGCAGTGTGGCGGAGGATAGAGGGAAGGTAAATTAAGATCGGGGAGTTTCTGCAAATAATATTAATTCGGTTGGGGCTGGGGGAGCTAGCACTATTACATATTAAAAGTTTATTTAAAGGGTGGACATGCCCTTTAACTCCATACTTGTGGGTATCACAAAAGATATTCACCCAGAAGCTGCAAAACATTCTCTAGCATCCTCTTCAGGGATTTATTCAGAGCCACTAGTGAATCACAGTAAGGGCACGGCCACACTGCAACACAATCGCATGCGATTTCATGTGCGATTTTTTTTGCGCTTGCGATTTCTTCATTAAGTATAGGAAAACGCATGCGATTGCGATTAAAAATGCAGAATGCAAAACGCAATCGCAACGCACCGAAAAATGTGCGTTTTTTTGCGTTGCCACGTTTTCAATGATTTTTTAAAAGCGCAAGCGCAAACGTAAAAAACGCAAGCAGTTTGGCCTAGCCCTAAGGGAAAATCTCCCCAATTGTGATGTTATTTTAAACCTGAATGAAATGAAAGGGGGAAACCTTAATCCATTTAAGCAAATTTCTCACTTGAAAAAGTATAGACTGAAACTGTATGGTCAGAAACATGCATACAATTAAGGTCTTTAGTTCTGCACGCCTGAAATTATTTTTATGGACATCATACTAACTAAGGATATTAAGCCTGCAGCCCTTTCAGATTTGGAAGCTGCAACTCTAAAGGTGGCATACATATAAACAATAATAGGTAAATCCAGTTGGGAAATGACAGGATTTACCTATTATTGTTAGTGTGTAGGGGCTATTCCTGACCGATCGGAGTGCCAACGAACAACTATAGTCGGCACTCCGATCAATAGGGAATGATGGAAATCTTTTCTTTAAATAGAGGGAGATATCCGGTATGTAGTGTATGGCCACACCGCCAACCAATCCCCATACCGCGTGTGGGGATCAGTTGGGTCCATGTGTGCTGTTCCCCCAGCATGTGTGCCAACAGATACCAATGTGATCTGTCGGCACACATGCCGTGGAATCGCATGTGTATGGCCACCTTAAGTATAACTTGCAAAATGCAACCAAGCCATGGTAGGAGTTGTGGTTTTCAAATATTTGGAGGTTCACAGGCTAGTGGGGTCTATAAATATCTGAGGCAAGAAAATTTCTTTAAAGGCTGGTACACACGCGGCCCCCGCGATTGCACATGTATATGAAGCTTAGGTGTATTTCTTTTGTATATTCCAGATGGCCCAATGGATTGTTTGAATTAATAATTGCATTTGCCAATTCTTTGCACATTTGTAATATTGTTGTGTAGATAGTAATCAATAAACTATTTAAATAAATACAATTCTTTGTGCGTTTGTATTATTAAGTTATAGTATAGTATATAAATCATAGTAATCAATAAATCAATAAAGTATTTAAATAAACAAGTGCATCTCACAGTTCTTTGTACATTTGTATCATTAAGATAATCATTGTTGTGATTATGTTTGAGAAATCATGCTAAAGCCATAATAATGACAGATATCAATAGTGGAAGAGCGTACATATTGTACCATGGGGAAGGAAGGAGGAGGGGAAGAAGAACAAATAAAGGTGGACGGTGGTGGTGGTCGTGGGCGGGTTTATTTATAAAGTTTATTTATTCATTTTAGTTAAAGGGTATGTCCACACCCGGAAACGATGCGTTAACGCACCAAAAATGGTGAACGCATGCGTTACCAAAACGCGAACGGACACAAAATCGCATGTGCATAGGAAATCGCGGGACTTTTTGCGTTCCCGCGATTTCCATTTTAGCGAAAATCGTGGGCGCAATCGTGAGTGCGATACGCGCGCGCAAACGCGCTAGTGTGGCCTAGCCCTTAGGGCTGATAGCTCTGCAGATGAAAGCAGTGGCAAGCGCAGGATTTTCAAGGGAGGATTCCTAAATGGGTAACCACTGCACAAGCACCGAAGGAGGTTCAAGAATACATTCATGTGTTCTGTTATATATGGATCATATAATAATATATATATTCTCTAATTTCCATGATTATCATCACAGTTAGACAATACAGATATTCCCTTTACTTTTGTTATAAAATATATTCCATGTATTGGTTGGTCGGGCGACGTTGATGAACGCTGTGCTGTGGGCTATAGGAGACATTTGCTGCGGCCGACCTCTCTATAGCGGTGAGCGGTCAGGACGGGAAATTTGTCCGTCTGTACCCAGCCTAACGTTCTGTTTTAATGAGAAATCCACATTTGCACTACATTATCATTAGTTTCTTTTAAAGTCAGAGCTGTGACACTGACGACGGATCTGACAAAATTTGCTTAATTTTGACAGTATCGGGACCTATTTTATATATAAATAACATACAAATGCTGCTTCTCACTCACAGCTCAATTTCCAATGTAACAATCTATGTAACAGTCTATATAACAGTCTATATAACAGTCTATAGACACCAGGAGAAGTAGAGTAGCAGACAGCACCGAGCAGGCAGAAAGGGTGATTCCAGGCACCAGAAATCCCCCCTTAAACACGCCCCTGTTGCTTTCCATGTCTTCTCCATTGCAGTGTCCAAGCCTCATTCACTCTAAGTTCTAATTGGAGAGTTGGGTGGAAGGACAAAAGAGGCAGGGATAGGGATCTCATGGCTGCTAGTCACAGGGGCCACTGTTATAAAGTCTGCAGCAGCCTTTACCTGGCATTTATCCTCCCCCATCTTTCCTTCACCTTCATTTCACTTAATGTTCATTTACAACATTGTTTCCCAGTAGAGGGAGCTGAGTTCAGACTCTCTACTCACTACAATGTTACAAATTACAGCAGCAGAACAAGGAGAGCAGTTCTAACACAGCAAGTAAAAGCTGACAGGGAGAACACTGGGCGCCCTGATTTAACATAGGTGGCCTAGCTCTTTGCCTAGGTGGTCTATGCCTAAAAACGGCCCTGCTTTACTGTGCCAGCCTCGGCGCTTTGAGGCCACACACTTAGATTTATGAGAATTTCATGTTTAGTCAGAACCTTCTATTGGAGAGACACTCTTACCTGCCTGTGGCATCTTATTTCTATTAGAAAATATTAAAGATTATTTTATTGCAGTACAGTGTTAATCTGGGGTAATACGTAGCACATTAATGGGGGATACCTGGCCGAGATCCCACGATTTACAAAAACCTCACAAGATTTAGCACATTGCGGGATCACGGTCAGGTAATGCTTTAGACATATACAGGGAAATGCAAAATCCCATGCTAACAGGAAAATTTGTGCAAAACCCATGCTAACCAATGTACTATCGGGTTAACGAATTTGCATTGTCTGTGCCATTTTGCAATTGTATTTTCTATTTTTTGCAGCACTAGCGATGCAATAACTTTTGTGATGGTTTTTGAAAGCCTTTACAATTGTGTCTTTAAAGCCCCACAACTTTTTTTTTTCACAATGTATCAATGGTCGCAAAATGGTTACTAAATTGCTGGAACGAGTCCAGGTAGGTTTCCACAGCGATACTATCGATACTAGGTTTCTGCATCAGGTGTGCTGCATTAAGTTAGAAAATAATGAGTCACCGCAAAGTGAGTGTTAAACACAGACTAACCCCATAGTAGCATGAGTTTTACATCGCTAATCCTCAGATTCGGCCATAACCCTCAAATGCGGCATTTGGTAACCCTCGAATACAGTGATAAACCTTGAATGTAGCATTCGATAACCATCTAATTCAGTGGTAACCCTCGATTGTGGCAATTGATTTTGTCAACCCTCGAATCCGTCGATAGCCCTCAAATTCGGTGATAGCCCTCGAATTTAGTCATCTTATTTGCTGATATCCCTCGAATGTGGCGATTGATCTCGGTAACCAATAAAAATTCAATGCAGAAGCCCGACAATTGCCCTATCAAGGAAAGTTAGTTTTTAAAAGGCATGTCCACCCCCCAAAAATGTATCCTTATGGTTTTGAACAGTATGAAGTGTCTTCCTGTTCAAAAGGCTTCTGCCCCCTCCTTGTATATGTTCTCCTTACCATTTCCCAGGTTCCAAAGCCATTTAACATTGCTATTTTAACTATATTTTATTAGAACTTTTCAAGCGATTTTTCCCTATTGATGTTAATGGGTCCATTTTCAAACAATAGAACTTTTACTGAAAATAAAGACACATCCCTACTGTAATGGGGAATTGTTGTTTTTTTTATGTGATTGTCCTATCTGAGGGGCAATTATACCCTTTAGGTAATGGACAATAGGTGTGTGTGGCATAACATCTGGAAATGGGCATAATCTCTATAGTGGGCAAAGGATTGTGCCATAAAAGAATAAACCATATATCTGATATCACCTATGGCCCTGACCCTGATTGTCCTCTGCTGACATGTTGTCTGATCACAGACTTTAACTTGCAAATTTGCAGAGTCTGCTTGTGAGATGCCTAGGATCAAGGGCACTTCTCTAATGAAGCAGAGTGAGACATTTGTTTCACGGTGCGCCTCTGGAAGAAAGGGAAAGGTGGCAGGGAAATAATAAAAAACCTGGCACATTAAAAATAATGTGTGTGATGGGTGCGCTCGGGTGGCACCATTCAAGCCCCCTCAATTCCCCATCAGCTTCAACCGAAACCAAGGTGGGGATCACTGGTAATTAACCTCTGTAATGCTGGATCGCATAGGGAGCCTCAGTGGTAAGGAAGTTCCATTGATTTCAGAGGACTTTCGTACACACGCTCAATATGCACCCGAGCAACGACCCCCGACACCGACGGCTACACTTGAGAATCGTCCGTGTGTATGGGTTCGGTCAGGGGTCATCCGCTGATCACTTCCTGATATAGTAAACTGGTATTAAAACGACAAACGGCTTTGTATTTGTGAATGGATCGAATGAAAAAGGTACAGTAATGGGCACTGTTTCAGCAACCATTAATGGCACAGTAATGACACAGGTACAGAAACATAATCGTGATGTCAACAATGCAAAAGGCCACAGTCTGCACGTCATCCAGTTTTAGCAGTTATTCCTGCCAGTAAGAAGCACAAATAAGTTAAGATGGATACCGAATTGGATTTTACTGATACAAATGGACTCGGATTTTTCAGATTTATCAAAGTCACTGAACTTTTTTCAATGATTATCGAATGAACGGTCAAGGATTTTCAAATTCAATATTCGATTTTTAAAGTTTATTGAATTTGTGAAAAGCCTTGATTCTGTATATGGTAGGCTTACATAACATGTTAATCCTCGATTCTGTATATATAGGAAAAATACCGAATTCGTATTAACTAGCATTAGTGAAGTGCGATCATGGGTAAGTACTCTTACTTCCCCCTGCCTGCTCCTGTTTTATTGACGAACGGTTGGTAAGACCCAAGTTAGAAATACCACACGTTATTGCTATGTACCACCGCAGCCATCATTCATCTAAGCAAAACATTTGTTAATTATACCAAAGTTCCAAAGGATAGTGAGCTACAACATATATACTAAAACTTAGGGGCATATTTATAAAGGTTCGTTAACTTTTCGCGGCCGTTTTCACGGACATTAACGCATAAATCGAGTTTACTGCGATTTATAAAAGTCCGAAAATGGCCGCAAAAAGTTAACGAAGCATTAACCTTTCGCGGCGATACTTACCTGTTTACCGCGCCTTCTATTTATAAGCAGCGGTACTGTCTCGCTCGTCAGTATCGGCTGTTTAACTTTGCCACCTTGAAGGTGGCGACAGTCAGCCGATACTAACCTTCCGCGGCGGGATGGGCAGGCAACCCGCGGCGGGTGGTCGCACCCGCCCCAGGAGACACGCCCACCCTGCCCACACCCCCCTCGCGGGGCGGCGACCACCCCCGCTGCTTCCCACAGCCCCTCCCCCAACCCTTTCCCTTCTCGCGGCAATCTCGGAACGGAGACTAGGAGGGGCTGTCTGGAAGGGGCCGCACCCCCTCCCCGGTCAACCCCTCCAAGCCCCCCACACCGACGCTCCCGGGGAGGGGAAGGGAGGGGGGGGGACGCCGCTGGGGGGTGGATGCTCCCTCCAGCGAGGCCTGAGAAGGCCTTTTGGGGGCTTAGTGGGTCCCGCACTCGAACCGGACCCCCCTCCCCGGCCTTTGTAAGGCCGTTTGCGGCACTACAGTGCCCTTGCGGCTCTGACAAGAGCCTTTTGGGGCTTAAGGGGTCCCGCGCTCGAACCGGGACCCCCCTCCCCCGGCCCTTGTAAGGGCCTTTGCGGCACTTACAAGTGGCCTTGCGGCTTCTGACAAGAGCCTTTTGGGCGTAAGGGGTCCCGCAGCTCGAACCGGGACCCCCCGTCCCCGGCCCTATCAGGGCCTTTGCGGCACTTACAAGTGCCCTTGCGGCTCTAATAAAGCCCTTTGGGGCTTAGGGGTCCCGCAGCTCGAACCGGGACCCCTCTCTCCGGCCCTTGTAAGGGCCCTTGCGGCACTGACAAGTGCCCTTGCGGCACTGACAGTGCCTTGGCGGGGGTCCCGCAGCTCGAACCGGGACCCCCCAGTGTGCGGCTCTTAAAAGAGCCCTTGGGCGCGTCTTCGGGCTGGCGACACCAACCCCACTCAGGTCGCCGATGCCAGGCAGACTCACTCGCGGCCGCCAGTGAGCCCGCTGGCACCGCGGCCTCAGCGGAGCCGATGTTGCCAGCCGCTTCTTTTTCTTGCAGCCATCTCTACTGCGATGGCATCTGAGTTCCGCGGCGGAAAGCTCCTCTTTATAGGTTGCAGAAATCCTAATCCGTTTCTGATTGGTCAATTTTAATACTTGCTTTACATTAACCAATCAGATTTCAGAACTTTCCAGAAATCTGATTGGTTAATGTAAAGCAAGTATTAAAAAATTGACCAATCAGAAACGGATTTTGGATTTCTGCAAACCTATATAAGAGGAGCTTTCCCGCCGCGGAACTCAGATGCCATCGCCAGTAGATGGCTGAAAAGAAGAAAGAAGCGGCTGGCAAACTCGGCTCCGCTGAGGCCGGCGTGCCAGCGGGCTCACTGGCGGCCGCAGTAGTCTGCCTGGCATCGCGACCTGATGGGGGTTGGTGTTGCCAGCCCGAAGACGTCGCGTCGGATCAAGACGCCGGCAACATCGCCTCGTTGAGGTGCCGCGCCCGCCGGGGTACCCCTGGCGGCCGCGGGGTACCTCTCGGGGGTCGGCGGCCTCGGCGGAGCTGGTGACGCGGGGACTGGAAGAAAGAAACGCCGCCCAAGGGCTCCTTTAAGAGTCCCACTGGGTGCTCCCGGTTTGAGCTGCGGGACCCCCGCCAAAGCACTTGGTCAGTGCCGCAAGGGCCTTATAAGGGCCGGGGAGGGAGTCCCGGGTTCCACCCGCGAACATCACCCATCTCTCCCAGCAGACACAGTGTGACGGCACACGCGAGAGGACACTGACCAATAAATCATAACCAAACAGGGCCCTCGGGGGGGGAGACAACATACCCTACCCTCCCCGCGGGCCCCACTTGTACAAACCAACTACAGCGACCACGTGTGTGTACACCCGAGAGTGTAGAGCCGTGTGTACGGAACTCCAGAGGGGGTACAGGTAGGGGGGCTCTGCCGGAGAGGGGGGCACCACGGGTGTGGGGGGGCCAGTTGTGGGGTCGATGCTGACACAAACGCGGCGGGTGGTCGTCGCCGCCCCCGCCGCTGGGGTGGTTGGGCGGGGTGGGCGTCGCCGCCCTTAGGAGCGGCGTCGGGAAGGGATTTTATGTCCCTTCGCGGCGATACTATACGGCACATCGCGGCCGCAATACATATCACGGGAATAGCGCTCGCCGGCGATAGCGCTATTTTCGCGGCCGCGATGTGCGGCGGTAATTTTTTAGAGCTATTATCGTTGCTTTATAAATATGCCCCTTAGTCTTTATTTGTACAAAAAGTAAAAACACTCACAGAATTAACCACTGGTATAGATGAGGATGGAGAGGAGTGTAGCAAGAGTGAGGTACCGCCTTATGTGTTTCGTGACGTATGAGTCACTTCCTCAGAGGCTGAGCGCCACACCTCCCACACTCCCTTAAATACACCTGCAACAGCATAAATATATGGAATATATGGAAAAATAGCCAATATTGTATACCTGCAAAAGGATAATTTTCCAACTTATATGATTAACAATCTAGTGTCCTTCTGATTTATTACAACTTTCTTTTAAATAATATAGGACTTATGTGATACTTTTTTTTTGTTTATGTACTGATTTATAACATTTTTCTTGTGTTATCCTGATTAGTTCTTCTTTTGCTGTTGTATTAATTTACTTAACTAGCTAATACATATGTACGCCAGTGAAATATATGATTTTTTGTTTTAATGTTCATTCATACAATTGTTAGAAAATGTAACAGTGTATAATGATATGCAACATTGTATGTAACCACAGCTGTAACACTTTTATTCATCTGTTTATTTGAAAATAATAAAATTGTTAATAACAAAAAAAAAAGAGTAAATACCGGAGCGAGAAATCGATTTGTCTGTACAAGCGAGATTTCATTGTGATAAAAGGAGAGAGAAACATTGCCAGAAACAGAGAGCGCGATTTGTGTGTCCGAGTGAGATTTTATTTTGATAGGAGAGAGAAACTTTGTCAGAGTGAGAGAGAGAGTGATTTGTGTGTTGGTGTGAGATTTTATTTTCAGGAAAGAAGAAAGAAAACATCAGGAAAGGTAAGTGAAGCAAGTAAGTGAAATTTTATTTGTGATAAGAGCAGAGAGAAACGTTTCGCGGAGGAGAGAGAAAGAGAGAGAAGTGAGAGATTTGTTGTGTTGGGTGAGATTTTATTATGATAAAGAGAAAAGAACGTTTTCAGAGTGAGAGAGAGAGCGATTTGTGTGTCGGTGTGAGATTTTATTTTCAGGAAAGAAAAAAAAAACATCAGAAATGTTAGTGAAGAAGAAGAACTATATCCATCTATATTCATGGAGAAAAAGATGCCCAAGAAGAGGAAGAGTACAGGGAAGATGGTAGCAATGAAGAAATGAAGAAGAGACAGAGGAACGACAATGCAGTGGCAGAAAGTAGAGAAAGTATTTGTAATACAGTTATAATAACTTTAGATAGAGCTATAAGTGTATATCATGGTCCATATAGACATTGGCAGTTTCAGGAAAAGCCATTAACTAAGACTGTCCCCTGCATTGGGGCCCCTGCAGGTAATTACATTTTCCCCAAAAATCTTCCAACAACCTCAGAATTGTCATTGGTACAGTTTGTTTCCTGAAGAAACTTGACTTTTTCTTTCTTTAATAAAAGAGTCACTACGACTTTATTTAGTAAATATTTAGTGATAGAATTTTACAAAGGAAGGCTGGTGACACATTAACCTAAAAAAATCTGTTTGGGGGGCTGAATGTATCTGACATGACCTGTTGGATGGTAAGAGACCCACAGCTATTTATAATAGGTGAAGATTAAGTAGGATTTCAGGCTAGGAGTGTTTGTCTAAAGAGCCTGGCCTTTATAAGCAAATTAACAATTCTATTTTATTCCTATTGAAAATGTTTTTTGAAACATGTGGGTATTTTACCTTCCTATGGAGATTTCAGTTGAATAGTTATACAGTGATTCTATTTATAACATGAAATATAAAAATCATTTTCTTTGTCCTAATAGGAGCAAATGCATCAATCACGACCAGCGTTTCATCTGGAAAGCCCCTCCCACTTGACATCCGAGACTATAAATTCCACAGTGTCTTGGGAGAAGTGGGATTCGGCAAGGTGAGTGATGTGCTCCATGTTAATGCTAATTTTAGATAAGATATGAAAGGTGTTTGCCTCACACTGCCAAACATTCTCAATGTTCTATGTAAATATAGCAGGAGATTTAAGGATAGAGATGACCCAACCTGTTCACCTACTTAATTCCCTTTATACTAGTTAGCCTGTCAGCCAGTCCCCAATGTGAGTCCTAACAAATGTTGTTAAAAGCCAGGAAAATCACTGAATGTAAGGAAACGTAAATGTGTTTTGAAGTTATTTTCTGTTATAATTATTTTGATAACAGGCCATAATTATAATTTATATCCATAGCTCTTTTTTTTTTTTTTTTTTAAGAAACACGCCCATTTCCCTTGTTCTAAAGTTTAAATTTAATTTTTCCTAGTTACTTTGACATTGCTGATCCTTCTTCTCCTCAATTGTTGTTATAAGGTACTGCTGGCATCATCGTCATGGAGTTAGTTGCCATCAAGATTGTCAGAAAGGGACAACAGCTGAAGAATGTGATTTTCCAGAGGGAGGCCAGAGCACTACAGGTTGCAGGAGGATGCCCATTCCTGTGTCATGTCCATACAATAATCCAAGTACAGGTAGGAGATAATGTCCACATTGCCAAACAGTGTAACTAGTGGTCTGTCTTTCATAGGGAAAAACAACCTGTAAAAAAAATACCCTTAGTTAAAGTCTGCCTTTTACTATAGACATACCACTAACCTAAAAATATTATTAGATAAAAAATGTAATAAGTGCCAGATATTTTCGAATATTTTAACACATTATACACATTATACGCATATTAACGATATCAGGTTATGGTTAATGTATGGCCTTACATTTAGGGCTTACAATTACGATCAATCAGCCATACAACACCATGTGGTAGAGTAGAAATATTGATACCGTACCTTGTAAATATGGCCAAATATCTTACACTTATATACCCAATACATTGCAGGAATGTCGAGATTAAGGTTTGTAGTGTATGGCCAGCTTAATACTGTCCTATATCCTTCATTGTATTCGGTACCTTTCTTTTTTTATTTATTACAAGCACCATGCCTTATTTGTCATGGAGCTAGCAAATGGGAGTCTACAGCATCTGCTACAGAAGAACCTGCTACAGAAGAACAAACACCTTGATATGAACAGCATAATGTGAGGCCTAGTTATATGTTATAACAAAGAACTTGTAATCTTTACATTCCTTATCTCAGTATCCAGCTCCTAAGCTCATACACATTCACAATGTGCGTCAAGAGCTACAACTCCCGACAGCTAAATGCGACAAATGGCCATTTCAGCCAAGAATCATCCATGTGTATGCATTCTGTTGGGGGTCGTTCGTTGATCTGCCCAGCATATTGAGCGTGTGAACGAACCTTTTCAGTGTAGAGATAAAATCTTTATCCTTCACAGTGGGACCAATGGAAAACCAAGCTGTTATTGGTAAGATAGCTCTATTTCATGTATAGCCCCCAGACCCACAGGAGATGCCCTAGTTCTCTGTTACTCTTTGTACCTACTGTGGGTTATGGAAATCAGGAGACTCTGGATCCTCTGCTCAGACACTGTTCAGTAGAATGGAGGGATTCTTAATTCCCTTCACCCCATTCTGTGTCTTTATGTGTAGGTAGTAATCACTGTAGTAAATAATGACGTGATTTGCAGTTACTTTCTATGGTAATAATTTATCTTTCCATTTGAAAAGCTTCTATTCAGCAGAGATCATCGTTGGCCCGCAGTATCTTCACTCCCACAACATTGTCCATCGGTAAGTAAAATATGGTTTAAGTATCGTCCTTATAGATCTGTTTGCCCCTAATAATTCAATCTTTAAGCATTCATTATTCCCTGCTAATATTCATTCAAATGTAACATATTCTTAATTTATTTCTTTAAAACTAAATACTACAGGCAGTTATAACAAATCCTTTATCACATATTCCATCCCTATTAAAAAAAGTACCTGTATTTTATTAATAATTCTCCCACTTCTCATTTCCATCATTACATTATAGTCACTTCTTTACGTTTCAGGGTCATCAAGCCGGCAAACATCTTACTGACCGACAGAGGCCACGCCAAGATTGGAGACTTTGGAGTATCTGCAGAGAACACGCCGGGCACTAAGATGCTCAAAGGACGAGTAGGAACCTTCATTTACATGGCACCAGAGGTGAGGAACTAAACTCTAAAGCTAGGTACACACAGTACAGATTTCTCAAAGATGACAGACAGGATCTGCATAAAGATCTGCATACACACAGTCCAGAGCGTTCTCCCTATGAACAAGGGGCTGACCCAATTGTTCGGCGGCCGAGCTCTCATTCGGGAAACGAAGGTACACACATAACGATAAAGCCCCAATACCGTCGGTATTGGAGCTTTATCGTTACTGTGTGTGCCCAGCTTAATGCTATAGCCACAGGATAGGAAAACATATCCAATTAATCTATCAATTGTCATGATTTAGAAGGTAAAATCCAAACCAAGCACACTCACTCACTTCTAGAGTTCTCCGGTGAAATATAACTCAAACCATAGGTTCCAAGATGCCAATTGAAGCAGTAATATAAAATAGAGTAATGTAAAAATGCTACTCAGATAAACAAGTGCAATAGGTGAAACCGCCTCTTTATCAACTGCATTTGTCCATCTAATAAAGTGGGGTTCATCTATTGCACATGTTCATCCAACTAGCTTATCTCTCGATTTTATATTAAAGATTTAGGTTACTGCATTTTTAGAATGAATTGTAATTTTACTCTCTGAGTGAACATGTTCTAGATATGATTAAATGATAAACCCTTCTTTATCTAATAAATTGTATTTTTCTTTCCTTTAGCTGCAATCAGGTGAGTTCTATGACGCAGGAGTGGACTGGTGGGTCATTCGGAATTATGCTTTGTAAATTGGCTGCAGGAAGATCGCCTTTCAGCGAAGGGGCAGTTGAGGACGTTGGGTGTCAACGCGAAACCCCACTATCCATCAGGACTCAGCACAGAACTGCGACATCTCTTAAAAGGAATAAGTGCATATCACACTGTTTGAACTATTGCTTTTAAAGGCATATCCACCCCCACCACTTAGTATTAAGGTTCGACTCCCCCTGGCACAAATATATACTGCTGCCTCGATCATCTACTTCTCAATCCCTAGATGCAGCTTGTCTCGTCTGCAGCTTTTGGGGTTGAAATTCAGTCTTAAGCATCACGGCCAATCAATGACTTCCTTTCCCAGAGCTCCTCGGGTACTTAAGGAGCTAAGTTCAGTTTTATCTAGGCCATTGTTTCTTATTTTTGCTGATTCCCTCATGTCCGGTGGTGTGCCTCTGGATTGGAAAAAGGCTGATGTTATTCCAATATTCAAAAAGGGTAGTCGTTCACAGCCGGGTAATTACAGGGCTGTAAGTTTAACTTCAGTGGTGGGGAAGATCCTGGAAAGTTTAATAAGGGAACATGTTCTAGAGTATGTTTCAAGGACTGACATTATAAGTAGTAACCAGCATGGATTTAGGAGGAATAGATCTTGTCAAACTAACTTGCTTGGCTTTTATGAGGAAGTAAGTAGAAATTTAGACTCTGGGTGTCACCGCGAACCCCACTATCCATCAGGACTCAGCACAGAACTGCGACATCTCTTAAAGGAGTAAGTGCATATCACACTGTTTTGAACATTGCTTTTAAAGGCATATCCACCCCCACCACTTAGTATTAAGGTTCGACTCCCCCTGGCACAAATATATACTGCTGCCTGCGCTCGATCATCTACTTCTAATCCCTAGATGCAGCTTTGTCTCGTCTGCAGCTTTTGGGTTGAAATTCAGTCTTAAGCATCACGGCCAATCAATGACTTTCCTTTCCCGAGCTCCTCGGGTACTTAGGAGCTAAGTTCAGTTTATCTAGGCCATTGTTTCTTATTTTTGCTGATTCCCTCATGTCCGGTGGTGTGCCTCTGATTGGAAAAAGGCTGATGTTTTCCAATATTCAAAAGGGTAGTCGTTCACAGCCGGGTAATTATACAGGGCTGTAAGTTTAATTCAGTGGTGGGGAAGATCCTGGAAATTTCAATAAGGGACACACCACACCAAAACCCCCTCCCTCCCCCCCCCCCCCCCCCCGCAGAATCACCGAACCTGCTACTGCCTCTTTACTGTCCGGTTCTCACTGTATGGAACTTTACTGTCTGTTCTCACTGTTGGGACCATAACGTTTCTCCCTGTATGAGACCTTTACTGTCTGCTCTCACTGTATGGGACCTTTACTGTTTGTTCTCATTGTAGGGACCATAACTGTTCTTCCTGTCTTAGAACCTTTACTGTCATTTCTCACTGTATGGGACCTTAACTGTCTGTTCTCACTGTATGGGACCTTAACTGTCTGTTCTCACTGTATGGGACCTGTTAACTGTTGTTCTCACTGTATGGGACACATAACTGTTCTTCCTGTATGAGACCTTTACTGTCAGTTCTCACTGTATGGGACCTTTACTGTCAGTTCTCACATGTCTGGGACCTTTACTGTCTGCTCTCACTTTGGACTCACACTGTTACTCTTCCCTGTAGTGACCATACCTTCTTTCTGTCTTCTCGTTCTATGGGCCTTTTACTCTTTTTTCATTTTCCCTTCTCTCTCTATTCTCTGTATGAGACCTTTACTGTCTGTTCTTACTGTATGGGCCCTTTACTGTCTGTTCTCACTGTATGGGACCTTTACTGTATGTCTCACTGTATGGACCTTACTCTCTGTTCTCGCTGTATGGACCTTTACTCTCTGTTCTCACTGTTTGAGACCTTTGCTGTCTGTTTTCACTGTATGCGACCTATACTGTCTGCTCTCACTGTATGGGACCTTTACTGTCTGTTCTCACTGTATGGGACCTTTACTGTCTGTTCTCACTGTAAGGGACCTTTACTGTCTGTTCTCATGTAGGGACCTTTACTGTCTGCTCTCACTGTATGGGACCTTTACTGTCTGTTCTCACTGCATGGGACCTTTACTGTCTGTTCACACTGTATGAGACCTTTACTGTCTGCCCTCACTGTATGGGACCTTTACTATCTGTTCCCCTGTATTGCACTAGATTGCTCAACCAAACATGTTATTTTTTCACATTTTCTTTACTAAATGTGTTAGATATTGTTAAAGGCATTTCGTACGGTTAGATTAGCTTAGATAGTTTGTTAGGTAGACTATAGGTAAGTTAGGGTCCTGTTTTAAGAGTCTACTTGATGTGGTGGCAAGCTCTTTGGGCAAAATTCTTTATTCTTCTGAATTATGGTGTGGATAATTTCTACTTATAGAAACTGTATAAATAAATAATGCCAAGTTCATATGGCCACGCTACCACCCACAAAGCCACATCCACACATAAGTCACGCCCACCCCGTTTCGCCGGCGGCACGCACAGCAATCACAGTTTGGCTTAGGTGGCAAAAATGGAATCCAATCTCATGAAATGTGAATCTTATAATGCTTACTTATTTATTGCGGTGGTCCGGGTGTAAGAAACCCCAACCCCTCGTTCCTCCAGATACAAGATAGAACACTTCCAATAGGAATTCAACAATATATATTCGGGACTTACCCGGTTTTCTTGGTGACCCAGGTGGAGAGTGCCCCAGGTCCGTCGCTAAGAGACCAAATCCCACGGATACAACAAAGAAGAAAACGGCGCTGCATCAACCAGGAAAAGAACAAAGAACTCCGGAAACAACATGAATGAATGAAATCCAGCTTTATTAACAATACGCCTGACGCGTTTCAGACCTCCCGTCCTTAATCATAGGTAAGGACCGGGAGGTCTGAAACGCGTCAGGCGTATTGTTATAAAGCTGTGATTTCATTCATTCATGTTTATCCGGAGTTTCTCTTGTTCTTTTCCTGGTTGATGCAGTGCCGTTTTCTTCTTTGTTGTATCCTTTAGGTGGCAAAACCCTAGACACACCTATGAGAGAAAATAAAATTTGTATCTAAGCAGTGGCGCAACTAGGAATTACTGGCCCCCCAGCAAAACTACGATGGGGCCCCTATTCATGCTTCATCCGCAGTGATTTTCTGGAAGGAGGCTATATCATCATAGAAAAATAAGATTGGGCTCCCGGACTCTCCGTGGTTGCTCCCCCTGCTCCGCTAGTAGTTATACCCCTGTATCTAGCCCAAAATTTCATGCAGAATAATTACTCTAGTTAAAGTAAATTTATTTACAATATTTAACTTTCACTGTTCATTTAGGTGATACAATCTTTATCTCACGTGTGTTAGTAGCTTAACAAATTAATAAGTCTCATGATAGATCTCATACTTCAAAACTCTTGGATTGTTTTAATCATAACATTCCACCAGTCATAAATATAAGTACTGGTACTGGACCTTCTAATGACGCAGAATACAGTACTTGTACTGCCAATTTTTTTTAATTGCCACTGTTACCTGAAAAACTGTTTTCAGCAGACACACAGGAGTCTGTTCCTGCTTACTCTGGCAAAAGGCCAGAGTGACAGTTCAAAGCCCTATACACGTGCGTATGACAGCGCACACTGGATTGCCAGACAAGAGGCTACAGTAATTATTTCTATGGTAGACAGGAAAGTGGAATCAAGCCTTTTTGTCGACCAGTAGATCCAGATTTATTTTCTGTAAGCTGTTGCCCTGTAATTTTGTGACAACAGCCCACTAAGTTTATAAATCATCCCCAGAATAGAAAAACACTTTTTAAAAACAAATCATTTAGAAATATAAACCTATTTGCTCTGATTTATTATACCTACACAACATGATTACATAAAACAACTGACATAACTTATATAGCAATTGTAATAAGTAGTTACAGAACTTGACTATTTAAATTCTGGGTAAATCTTTCCAAACATAACCTGTAACTATATCCAAATATATCGAGGTAAATAAATGGGAACAGTCTAATATAATTTTTTTCAAAGCAGTTATTTTTTCAGCTTTTCAGTAAATATAGGATATGCTTGTAAATTTTTTAATAGAATGTATGTGCACCTAGTGACATTTTTGCATGACTTTTTATGTCCCACAAGAGATAATAACGGAGTGCCTACAACTTTCGGTAAATTCCAGAGAATCTTTTGCCAAGGACATGTTCCAGGCCTAAATCACACAGTCCTATGACAGGAAAAAGGTGATTTAGCATAAAAATAAAGGAACATTTTCTTTAAAGTATAATAACTAAATGCAGTAATATATTGTCCTACACTGACCACCATATTAATAAATAATTTCACTGGAAATCACTGTGGGGAAGAAACTGTAATATCCCAAGGAAACCCAACACAGGAGAACAAAATGTTCTTGCAGATATGTCAAGGTGGATTTGAGTCCAACACTTATCTATCCAACGTGCTTCCCTTAATGAGTCAAATATAAATATTGTATATGTAGAGTAGAGCAGTGAACAGATACAAGGCAATGCACAGAGTGATGCTAATTCTCTGGAGCTATGCTTTAGCGATATTATGATCGGGTAAGTACCTTACCTTCTCTCCTGGCTCCTGCAAGTTTTATTGATGAATGGGAGGTGAGACACAGCTCCTTTGCCTCCCGTTCTTCAATAAAACTGAATACCAAAATTTTGTTTAAACCAGTGGAGATACCTTTTAAAATTGGCTTTTAGGCTGCGTATGGTAATGTGTGTGAAAAAGCGTGTTCGCAATGCAGCGTATTTTCACATCCGTTAACATGATTTTGCGCTGCAACTTCAGTTGCAGTAATTAGCTATCGGAGAGCTAGCGTTCCACACACATAATGGTGATGCAAGATATACTAACGCATTGCAAAATGCGATCTGAAGAACATGAGAATTGCTCCATGTGGCCTAGCCCTTAGAGTTGCGACTATCAGTGCAGGCCACAATGGCAAGATTCTTATGCATAATGCATGTGAGAATCATATTCCAGCTCTTTTTAATGTGGGTGACCATACTGTATGGGCTGTGGCTGCGATCCGTTTTCTGATCACAATTTTTCTGTGCGAATTGCATGTACTCCGATAACATATTATTGATAAAATTGTAGTGCAAAAACACAATAACGCTTATGAAACACACCCCATTGCAATCAAGCATTTCACATGCATTACTGTGCACTGATAGTGTTGCCACAGCTTAAATCAGGGAGGTCCAACCTGCGGCCCTCCAGATGTTTGAACTACAACTCCCAGCATTCCTTGGTTTCTTCTGCAATAGAGGAATGCTGGGAGTTGTAGTTTTCAACATCTTGGAGGGCGCAGGTTAGACATCCCTGTCTTAAATGTACAATTCCTATACATGCTCTGAACCTGAAATGCAAAGCAGTGGCACAGAGTTCATGTCATTTAAATTAATTATACTGCACAAGGTTACAGTGTTCAGACCAGTGCCCATAAATTTATGGCATGCTAAACTGCACTCGTAAATTTTCCAGTAATTACTATGGAAGTTACAAGCAGCGCTTTACAACACCCAGTATATGTTAAATGCACCTCAACTACACGGAAGGTAAGGAATAACCACTCATGTGTTTACTGTAGAGAAGAGAACGCTGCTGACTCACAGTGACTACTAAATGTTAATCACTGTGATGTAAAAAATAAGAGTATTGTGGTAATTTTTCTATGGACTAACAGTTTTATTAGTTGAAACGGGTAATGGTGGGAGCTATGGCCAAGGCACTACTGACTCCAGCACACCCACAAACCCCCCCAAATTCATCGAAAAACATGCATCTTTAAAGGTACACTACTTTTTTTTTTTTTCCGAACAGTTTCACTTGGGAAGACTAAGGGGCATATTTATAAGGTTCGTTAACTTTTCGCGGCCGTTTTCGCGGCCATTAACGCATGAATCGCGTTTACCGCATTTATAAAGGCCCGAAAACGGCCGCGAAAAGTTAACGAAGCGTTAACCTTTCGCGCCGATACTTACCCGTTCCCGCCGCTTCTATTTATAAAGCGGCGGTACTGGTTTCGCTCGGCTAGTATCGGCTGTTTTACTTCGCCACCTTGAAGGTGGCAAAGTCAGCCGATACTAACCTCCCGCGGCGGGATGGGCAGGCAACCCGCGGCGGGTGGTCGCACCCGCCCCGGAGACACGCCCACCCCGCCCACACCCCCCGCGGCGGCAGCGGCGACCACCCGCCGCCGCCGCCACCACTTCCCACGCCCCTCCCAACCCGTTCCCCGTTCGCGGCAATCTCGGAACGGGAGGCTAAAGGGGCTGCCGGGAAGGGGCCGCAGCAGGTGGTCCGACCACCCGCCGCGCACCCCCTCCCCGGCACCCCTCCAACCCCCCCCCCGGCCGCTCCCGGAGGGGACGGAGGGGAGCCGCTGGGGGGGTGGAGGCTCCCTCCACGGGCCCTGAGAAGGGCCTTTTGGGGCTTAGGGGGTCCCGAGCTCACCGGACCCCCCTCCCCGGCCCTTACAAGGGCCCTTGCGGCACTGACAA
Source organism: Hymenochirus boettgeri (assembly GCA_019447015.1). Lineage (NCBI taxonomy): Eukaryota > Metazoa > Chordata > Amphibia > Anura > Pipidae > Hymenochirus > Hymenochirus boettgeri. The sequence continues at coordinate 107,660,590 of CM033470.1, read as the reverse complement.
TGCCTTTGGCGGGGGTCCCGCAGCTGAACCGGGACCCCCAGTGCGGCTCTTAAAGAGCCCTTGGGCGACGTCTTCTTTCTTCCAGTCCCGGCGACACCAGCTCCGCCGAGGCCGCCGACCCCCGAGAGGTACCCCCGCGGCCGCCAGGGGTACCCCCGGGCGCGGCGCCCGTCCAACGGCCGATGTTGCCGGCGTCTTGATCCGACGCGACGCTTCGGGCTGGCGACACACAACCCCACTCAGGTCGCCGATGCCAGGCAGACTCACTGGCGCCCCGCCAGTGAGCCCGCTGCACCGCGGCCTCTAGCGGAGCCGATGTTGCCAGCCGCTTCTTTCTTCTTTCTTCAGCCATCTACTGCGATGGCATCTGAGTTCCGCGGCGGAAAGCTCCTCTTTATATAGGTTTGCAGAAATCCATAATCCGTTTCTGATTGGTCATTTTTAATACTTGCTTTACATTAACCAATCAGATTTCTGGATCAGATTTCGCGACCACCTGCTGCGGCCCCTTCCCGCAGCCCTTCTAGCCTCCCGTTCCGAGATTGCCGCGAACGGGGAACGGGTTGGGAGGGGCTGCTGGGAAGTGGTGGCGGCGGCGGCGGTGGTCGCCGCTGGCCGGCGGGGGTGTGGTGGGGCGGCGGCGGCGGGGGTGTCGGCGCTGGCCGCCGCCGGCGGGGGGGGGGGGGGGGGGCGGGGCGTGTGCCCCGCCCCCTTAGGAGCGGCGTCGGGAAGGGATTTTAAGTCCCTTCGCGGCGATACTATATAGTATCGCCGCGAAGGGGCTTAAAATTACCGCAGCACATCGCGCGCGATAGGTATCGCGGGAATAGCGCTCGCCGTTATAAATACGGCGATAGCGCTATTTTCGCGGCCGCGATGTGCGGCGGAAATTTTTTTGCGCTAACATCGTTCCTTTATAAATATGCCCCTAAGCCTTCCCAAGCCTTATGCAAAACCCGCACCCGTCCTATGGTGAGCAGGGGAGTTTTTAAAGGGGGAGGGAACAGGGGAGGCAACTTATTTCCCAGGCAACGCAGCAGCAATCCACACAGCACAATCCGGAGCAATCATCGCCCAATCTTTAGAGGATTTGGCCCGGCGCTTCCGTGAGGCAGCTCAGCAACAAGGTCCTCAATGGATCCAGAGCCATTTGGAGGGACTTTTGGAGGCAGAGGCTACACTAGCTCCCAAACGTACAGGACGCATGGTAGGTGTTCGGTTCGGCCATCTCCCGAACAGATCGTGCGGCACGACCACCTGGACACCGCTGCCACAGCAAGTTCAGCATCAGACCTAAGGCACACAGGAGTCAAAGGAAAAAACAAGCCTTCCTTAAAGGGCAGGAGCTTCAGGACTGTATCCTTCCCACAAGGACGGTAATAAGTGGTATGGGGAGGGGATCTAGCAGGGACCAAACTCGACGGTAGTTCCAAAAAATAATAGGATAAGCAAACAGGGAGAGAAAAAAAAAAGTAAAGAACAAAGGTGCCATGGAAAGTGTAGAGGGCAATAAAACAAGAGGAGAGATAACAGAATAATGAAGTGGTCAAGAATGCAAGGGGGGAAGAGAAGGCAGGGAGGATCAGAAAAAAACACACAGTAAGAAGCAGTATAATGGTTCATACACACGTGCGATCGCGGATCCTGACGCACGTGTGTATGAACGAACGTTTCGGGCAATAACTGGCCCTGTGTAGGCCATTTATCGGCCAAAACATTCATTTTCAATTATTCTAATGTGAAAGGAATCCCATGTCCTGGTTTAGACCATTGTTTTTAGAGTCAAACAATAAGATCATTGCTTGCTGAAATGCTTTCTTTCTTTAGTTTTGCTAAAATGTCCCTTTAAGATTTGGACCTGAGGACCAGATGGGTTTACCCGCAGAATACTACAGAAACTTCCTAGAAATATTGGCACCACAACTCACAGAAATTTTCAACCTAGCACAAAAGAAAACCTACAGGCTACAATAGTAATCATACCAAAACCTGGTAGAGAACCAAACAAGGTCAATAAACTACAGACATCACTTCTTAACACAGATATTAAATTATATGCTAAATGTCTAGCAACTAGATTAGAAAAGATTTTACCCTAACTAATACAAATGGACCAAAGCGGGATTTGTTAAGAACAGACAAACTTCTGACAATACTAGAATATTTATTCCAATTTGTTAAAAATATCAAATCCCAGCAACATTATTAGCCATAGATGCTGAAAAAGCTCTTCAATAGGATACACTGGACCTATCTTTCCTTAGTACTAGATAAATTTGGATTTAATGGACAAATCAAACCAAGCAATATTAGCTCTATATTCACAACCCCACTGCCAAAATTCTTAGCTCAGGTTTGTTATCCAAAATAATTCCAATTACAAACGGAACGAGACAGGGATGCCCATTGTCACCACAATTATTTGCTTTATTAATGGAACCTTTTGCCCGCAGCATAAGAGAACATACACAAAATATGGAATCAAAATAAATAATAATGAACACAGATTAGTCTGTTCGCAGTCGATGTTATAATGATCTTAACAAACCTAGAAGAATCGTAAACACAATTAAAACACTACTAAACGAATTCAGCAATATTTCTTATTATAAATGTATGGGACCATAACTGTTCTTCCTGTATGAGACCTTTACTGTCAGTTCTCACTGTATGGGACCTTAACTGTCTGTTCTCACTGTATGGGACCTTAACTGTCTGTTCTCACTGTATGGGACCTTTACTGTTTGTTCTCACTGTATGGGACCATAACTGTTCTTCCTGTATGAGACCTTTACTGTCAGTTCTCACTGTATGGGACCTTTACTGTCAGTTCTCACTGTCTGGGACCTTTACTGTCTGCTCTCACTGTATGGGACCATAACTGTTCTTCCTGTATGAGACCTTTACTGTCTGTTCTTACTGTATGGGACCTTTACTGTCTGTTCTCACTGTATGGGACCTTTACTGTATGTTCTCACTGTATGGACCTTTACTCTCTGTTCTCGCTGTATGGACCTTTACTCTCTGTTCTCACTGTTTGAGACCTTTGCTGTCTGTTTTCACTGTATGCGACCTATACTGTCTGCTCTCACTGTATGGGACCTTTACTGTCTGTTCTCACTGTATGGGACCTTTACTGTCTGTTCTCACTGTAAGTGTATGGGACCATAACTGTTCTTCCTGTATGAGACCTTTACTGTCAGTTCTCACTGTATGGGACCTTTACTGTCAGTTCTCACTGTCTGGGACCTTTACTGTCTGCTCTCACTGTATGGGACCATAACTGTTCTTCCTGTATGAGACCTTTACTGTCTGTTCTTACTGTATGGGACCTTTACTGTCTGTTCTCACTGTATGGGACCTTTACTGTATGTTCTCACTGTATGGACCTTTACTCTCTGTTCTCGCTGTATGGACCTTTACTCTCTGTTCTCACTGTTTGAGACCTTTGCTGTCTGTTTTCACTGTATGCGACCTATACTGTCTGCTCTCACTGTATGGGACCTTTACTGTCTGTTCTCACTGTATGGGACCTTTACTGTCTGTTCTCACTGTAAGGGACCTTTACTGTCTGTTCTCACTGTAAGGGACCTTTACTGTCTGCCTTTGTTTGGGGGTTATGTCTATTTTCGCGTGTCTTCCCAGATTGCTCCTGTTTTGTGTCTTGTCTTTTGTTTCTTCTTCTATGCTTGCTGCTTTGTTGTAGTTTCTAAAGAAAAATTGGTGATACCCCCAAACCCCACTCCCACCACACAGACCCCAGGTGCACAAACCCAACTACTGACCTAACCTTGTCCCATTACCCCAATGGAAAGCCGTATATTTAAAGCGCCGTAACTAAAGTAAAAAACGAAGAATTTAGAATTACCTCAATAAAAGATAGTTTATGGTTATTATAACACAAAAAAGACATACCCTTCAACCAGAACCCAGGTACACCACACCTACTAATCTACTTATCCATTACCGTGGGCAGCCATACTTAAAGGGTAACTAAAGTAAAAAAAAAAAACAAATTTAGATTTATCCTCAATAAAAGATAGTTTTATGGTTGTAAACTCAAAAAGACATACCCCCTCAAACAGACCCAGCGGAAACACACCTACTAATCTACTAATCATTATGGTGGTAGCCATACTTCAAGGGTAACTAAAGTCAAAAAAAACTATTTAGATTTATCCTCAATAAAATATAGTTTTATGGTTGTAAACACAAAAAGACATACCCCCTCAACCAGACCCAGGTACACACACCACTGATTTACTTATCCATTACTGTGGCAGTCATACCTAAAGGGTAACTAAAGTAAAAAAAATTTGACCAATCATCAAAAAAGTTTGTTTTTTTAACCCCCAACCCGACACAGGATACACACACCTACTGATCTACTTATCCATACTGTGGCAGCCATACTTAAAGGGTAACTAAAGTAAAAAAAAACAAATTTGACAATCATCAAAAAGATACAGAGAGATTCAATAAAAGTTCTTATCATTGAAAATGGTCTAATTTTGCCCTAAACAATCAGATGTTAGCTTTCTGAAAAATAATATTAAAATTGTTACTGTTATTAGATTACTTCCAGTATTAATTTATTATAAACTAAATAGGTGATAGGATATTGGATATAATAAGAAAGATAGAGTAGGGACCTGCTCAGAGAGTCTTGAGGTGGTGGCAGGCTTGTTATTTTTTAGCCAATCATGTTTCATTTACAGTCTAATGCTGCATCGTTACAAGAACTTTACACAGCAAAGTAAGCCAATAAATATTGAAAAGTTTGTATGATTGGGTAAAGGGTGTATACAAGGGTGATTTTGGGGTATTTTGGGGAACCTTTTAGTGCCCAAATTGCAACCCAAAACCCTACTTTTTATTACATAGTGCCAACATGATCATTTACCCTGAATGCAGAGTTTTTACTTTAGAAGAAACAACTCAAATAAACACACATCAATACAGTAGATACAATTGATTATAGATTACCTATTAACCTCTATATTACCACACAGAAGTTTGAGATTTGCTGTGCATGAGTACCCAAAGACAGAGGCCTCGAGTGCCACCGCTGGCACCCGTGCTATAGGTTCGCCACCACTGACATAGGGGATAAAAGATAATATTTTATGTCTAAGAAGAGTATATGTGTGTTTTACTGTATATTACCCCTTTAATACATAAAACTGTAAATGTGAAATTCATCAGGTGGATTGCAGAAAGCTATTCAAGTACAGGCAGTAATGTTTATAAAGCTTTACTGCAGGGCCATCTAGCCATCTTGGTGCTGTAGCATGATCAGATCACAATCCCATCACATTTAAAAGTGCAGTAGTGTGGCCTAGCCCTCTAAGAGTATTGGCATTAACACTTTCAGTGCCAGCACTTTCCCAGAGTATTGCCAGTAACACTTTCAGTGTCAGCAAAGTATTACTTTTAACCCTTCAGTGCCAGCAGACTTTCCTATTAATACTTCCAGTGCCAACACTTTCCCAGAGTATTTCTATTAACACTTCAGTGCCATCACTTTACCAGAGTATTACATTAACTCTTTCACTGTCAGCACTTTTCCAGAGCATTGTTATTAAAGGGTATGTCCACCCTTAAATCAAATTTTTAATATAGCCTTCCCCCTGGTCCCCCAGCCCCAACCGCATAATTTTTATTTAAGAAAGCTCCCCAAACTCTTACTTACCTCCCTCTTTCCTCCGCCGCGCTCCCGGCCCTCTGCTTGCAAGAAATGCAAGCAGAGGGGCGGACCGGCAGCCACGTCTGTGTGATGGCTGAGTGGCAGCCAATCACGGCCGGACGCGGCTGCCGGCAGCTCTCAGCGGAGGAAAGAGGAGAGGTAAGTAAGAGTTTGGGGAGCTTTCTTAAAATAAAAATTATGTGGTTGGGGCTGGGGGACCAGTGAGATTACATATACAAAGGGGTTAAATGCTAGGGGGAGGGAATCGGGAGAGGGAGGGGGAGGGAGGGGGAGAAGGGCTGCAGTACGCATGCCAAACTTCTCCCGGAGGCCAGGGAGGAGGCAGAGTCCTATATGGACTCGTATCCCTGGTGGGCAGTTTTTGGGACTTAGGGGGGGGACTACAGGAGAACCCTATGGAGCTGGGATGTTAGGTAAGGATTAAACTACACTACATGGTGGGGCCAGTAGTGGGGGGGATTATAGTTTTGGGGGTGGACATGCTCTTTAATACTTTCAGTGCAAACAGAGTATTACATTTAACCCTTTCAGCTGCCAAAATTGACATGATATACAGAATGTATCTGCTCAGTGGCAAGTGCAGGATTTTCAAGGGGGGGATTCCTAAATGGGTAACCACTGAACAAGCACCGAAGGAGGTTCAAGAATACATTCATGTATTCTTTTATATATGGATCATATAATATTATATATATATTCTCCAATTGCCATGATTATAATCACAGTTAGCCAATACAGATATTCCCTTTACTTTTGTTATAAAGTATATTCCGTGTATCGGTCGGTCGGGCCGAAAAATCTGAGGTAATTGTGCTGTGGTCCATAGGAGACATTTACTGTGGCCGACCACTATAGCGGTGAACGGTCTGGACGGGAAATTTGTCCATCTTTACCCAGCCTAACGTTCTGTTTTACTGAGAAATCCACATTTGCACTACATTATAATTTGTTTCTTTTAAAGCCAGAGCTGTGACACTGACGACGGATCAGACAGAATTTGATGAATTTTGACAGTATCGGTACCTGTTTTATCTTGATCTTGATACAGATCTCTATGCTGCTGTCAATCACAGGGAAGACTGGATACATTTTTGAAACATACAAATGCTGCTTCTCATTCACACCTTAAATAACACAGAAACAATCTATGTAACAGTCTATGGACACCAGGAGAAGTAGAGTATCAGGCAGAAAAGGGGATTCCAGGCACCAGTAATCCCCCCTTAGACACGCCCCTGGAGACATTGCTTTAGAGATATTGAAAATTATAAAAAATCTGGTGCATTTTTAGTTCTGATTTAAAGGTCTTTCTTTTCTCCTCCTGGTTTTCTACCTTTGGGTTTGGACTCCTCTTATAGGCGATGCATGCCCTAAATCTTCAATACTATCAGGGAAATTCAATAAAAGTTTTTGTTGTTTAAAATGGTGCTAATTTAGCCCCAACCAATCAGATCTTATTTAACATTTGAAAGCTAACATCTGATGCTAATTTTGCCCCACCAATCAGATGTTAGCTTTCAAATGTTAAATAAGATCTGATTGGTTGGGGCTAAATTAGCACCATTTTAAACAACAAAAACTTTTATTGAATTTCCCTGATAGTATTGAAGATTTAGGGCATGCATCGCCTATAAAGGAGTCCAAACCCAAGTAGAAACCCAGGAGGAGAAAAGAAGACCTTTAAATCAGAACTAAAAATGCACCAATTTTTTATAATTTTATCAATATCTCTAAGCAATGTCTCCAGGGGCGTGTCTAAGGGGGATTACTGGTGCCTGGAATCCCCTTTTCTGCCTGATACTCTACTTCTCCTGGTGTCCATAGACTGTTACATAGATTGTTTCTTTGTGTTATTTAGGTTGAATGAGAAGCAGCATTTGTATGTTTCAAAAATGTATCCAGTCTTCCCTGTGATTGACAGCAGCATAGAGATCTGTATCAAGATCAAGATAAAACAGGTACCGATACTGTCAAAATTCATCAAATTCTGTCTGATCCGTCGTCAGTGTCACACTCTGGCTTTAAAAGAAACAATTATATGTAGTGCAAATGTGGATTTCTCAGTAAACAGAACGTTAGGCTGGGTAAAGAGGACAAATTCCCGTCCAGACCGTTCACCGCTATAGTGGTCGGCCACATGTAATGTCTCCTATGGACCACAGCACAATTACCTCAGATTTTTCGGCCCGCCGACCGATACACGGAATATACTTTATAACAAAAGTAAAGGGATATCTGTATTGGCTAACTGTGATTATAATCATGGCAATTGGAAATATATATATAATATTATATGATCCATATATAAAAGAATACATGAATGTATTCTTGAACCTCCTTCGGTGCTTGTTCAGTGGTTACCCATTTAGGAATCCCCCCCTTGAAAATCCTGCACTTGCCACTGAGCAGTACATCTGTATATCATGTCAATTTGGGCAGCTGAAAGGGTTAAATGTAATACTCTGTTTGCACTGAAAGTATTAAAGAGCATGTCCACCCCCAAAACTATAATCCCCCCCACTACTGCCCCACCATGTAGTGTAGTTTAATCCTTACCTAACATCCCAGCTCCATAGGGTTCTCCTGTAGTCCCCCCCCCTAAGTCCCAAAAACTGCCCACCAGGAGGATAGCAGAGTCCATATAGGACTCTGCCTCCTCCTGGCCTCCGGGAGAAGTTTGGCATGCGTACTGCAGCCCTTCTCCCCCTCCCTCCCCCTCCCTCTCCCGATTCCTCCCCCTAGCATTAACCCCTTTAGTATAGTAATCTCACTGGTCCCCCAGCCCCAACCACAATATTTTATTTTAAGAAAGCTCCCCAAACTCTTACTTACCTCTCCTCTTTCCTCCGCTGAAGGGAGCTGCCGGCAGCCGGTCCGTGATTGGCGGCCACTCAGCCAATCACAGACGTGGCGCCGGTCCGCCCCTCTGCTTGCATTTCTTGCAAGCAGAGGGCCGGGAGCGCGGCGGAGGAAAGAGGGAGGTAAGTAAGAGTTTGGGGAGCTTTCTTAAAATAAAATTATGCGTTGGGGCTGGGGGACCAGGGGGAAGGCTATATTAAAAATTTGATTTAAGGGTGGACATACCCTTTAATAACAATGCTCTGGAAAAGTGCTGACAGTGAAAGAGTTAATGTCAATACTCTGGTAAAGTGATGGCACTGAAGTGTTAATAGAAATACTCTGGGAAAGTGTTGGCACTGGAAGTATTAATAGGAAAGTCTGCTGGCACTGAAGGGTTAAAAGTAATACTTTGCTGACACTGAAGTGTTTACTGGCAATACTCTGGAAAGTGCTGGCACTGAAAGTGTTAATGCCAATACTCTTAGAGGGCTAGGCCACACTACTGCACTTTTAAATGTGATGGGATTGTGATCTGATCATGCTACAGCACCAAGATGGCTAGATGGCCCTGCAGTAAAGCTTTATAAAACATTACTGCCTGTACTTGAATAGCTTTCTGCAATCACCTGATGAATTTCACATTTACAGTTTTTATGTATTAAGGGGTAATATACAGTAAAACACACATATACTCTTCTTAGACATAAAATATTATCTTTTATCCCCTATGTCAGTGGTGGCGAACCTATAGCACGGGTGCCAGCGGTGGCACTCGGAGGCCTCTCTTTGGGTACTCATGCACAGCAAATCTCAAACTTCTGTGTGGTAATATAGAGGTTATAGTTCTATAATCAATTGTATCTACTGTATTGATGTGTGTTTTTTGAGTTGTTTCTTCTAAAGTAAAAACTCTGCATTCAGGGTAAATGAATCATGTTGGCACTATGTAATAAAAAGTAGGGTTTTGGGTTGCAATTTGGGCACTAAAGGTTCCCCAAAATACCCCAAAATCACCCTTGTATACACCCTTTACCACATACAAACTTTTCAATATTTATTGGCTTACTTTGCGTGTGTAAAGTTCTTGTAACGATGCAGCATTAGACTGTAAATGAAACATGATTGGCTAAAAATAACAAGCCTGCCACCCCTCAAGACTCTCTGAGCAGGTCCCTACTCTATCTTTCTTATTATATCCAATATCCTATCACCTATTTAGTTTATAATAAATTAATACTGGAAGTAATCTAATAACAGTAACATTTTAATATTATTTTGCTTTACCTTAATCCAATATCCTATTCTACTGCATTGTATTATCCCCTTTCATATCATCCATTCAACCAACCCTTCTATATTATATTGTTTTCACATTCTTATTATTGTTTATATATCCTATCTATTGTATATCCTATACCTTATTATAGTTACCTTACCCTCATCTTCATCTTACTCTTTCCCTTATATTCAACGTATATATTACAATCACCATGTATATATTACTATTTTCTAAGTATTTCATTATCCTGCCCCTTATCTCACTTTTTCCCATCTATCTCCCCTCAATATTTACCTTATAATATTCTACCATCTTTCTTCTAAATGTTTATATCACATAATGTTTTATCACATTTTTCATTATTCTAATGTAATATTTCCTACCAATTCTTTGTATCTTGTTTTATATCATCTATTCATCTAATTTTCGCTATGGGTCCTATATTTATTTACTTCTTCTTTTTCTTCTTGTCTTCTTCTTTTCTTCTTTTTCTTTTTTTTTTCTCTTTTTTTTTTTTTTCTTTTCTTTTTTCTTCTTTCTTCTTCTTTTTTTCTTTTTTCTTCGTTCTGTACATGCATCTAAGGGAAAAAAGGACATACCTTTGAAGATTGTAATGTCACCATCTTGGCAAAAGAAATGTCTGGTTCAAGGAGGTGTCAAGGAGGCCATTTATGCGACAGTTACATAGTAACATAGTATTGGAGGTTGTATAAAGACATACATCATCTTGTCCAACATTTATACCTACTCATAATTTCTGTCTAACAGTTACATAGAACATACAGGGTTATACAATAAAAATTCTTATTGTTTAAAATGGTGCTAATTTTGCCCCAACCAACCATTTTAAACAATAAGAATTTTTATTGTATAACCCTGTATGTTTCTATGTAACTGTTAGACAGAAATTATGAGTAGGGTATAAATGTTGGACAAGATGGATGTATGTCTTTATACAACCTCCAATACTATGTTACTATGTAACTGTCGATCCATCTTGTCCACATTTATACCCTACTCACTATAATTTCTGTCTAACAGTTACATAAAACATACAGGGTTATACAATAAAATTCTTATTGTTTAAAATGGTGCTAATTTTGCCCCACCAATCAGATGTTAGCTTTCAAATGTTAAATAAGATCTGATTGGTTGGGGCTAAATTAGCACCATTTTAAACAACAAAAACTTTTATTGAATTTCCCTGATAGTATTGAAGATTTAGGGCATGCATCGCCTATAAGAGGAGTCCAAACCCAAGTAGAAACCCAGGAGGAGAAAAGAAGACCTTTAAATCAGAACTAAAAATGCACCAATTTTTTATAATTTTACAATATCTCTAAGCAATGTCTCCAGGGGCGTGTCTAAGGGGGATTACTGGTGCCTGGAATCCCCTTTTCTGCCTGATACTCTACTTCTCCTGGTGTCCATAGACTGTTACATAGATTGTTTCTTTGTGTTATTTAGGTTGAATGAGAAGCAGCATTTGTATGTTTCAAAAATGTATCCAGTCTTCCCTGTGATTGACAGCAGCATAGAGATCTGTATCAAGATCAAGATAAAACAGGTACCGATACTGTCAAAATTCATCAAATTCTGTCTGATCCGTCGTCAGTGTCACACTCTGGCTTTAAAAGAAACAATTATATGTAGTGCAAATGTGGATTTCTCAGTAAACAGAACGTTAGGCTGGGTAAAGAGGACAAATTCCCGTCCAGACCGTTCACCGCTATAGTGGTCGGCCACATGTAATGTCTCCTATGGACCACAGCACAATTACCTCAGATTTTTCGGCCCGCCCGACCGATACACGGAATATACTTTATAACAAAAGTAAAGGGATATCTGTATTGGCTAACTGTGATTATAATCATGGCAATTGGAAATATATATATAATATTATATGATCCATATATAAAAGAATACATGAATGTATTCTTGAACCTCCTTCGGTGCTTGTTCAGTGGTTACCCATTTAGGAATCCCCCCCTTGAAAATCCTGCACTTGCCACTGAGCAGTACATCTGTATATCATGTCAATTTGGGCAGCTGAAAGGGTTAAATGTAATACTCTGTTTGCACTGAAAGTATTAAAGAGCATGTCCACCCCCAAAACTATAATCCCCCCCACTACTGCCCCACCATGTAGTGTAGTTTAATCCTTACCTAACATCCCAGCTCCATAGGGTTCTCCTGTAGTCCCCCCCCCTAAGTCCCAAAAACTGCCCACCAGGAGGATAGCAGAGTCCATATAGGACTCTGCCTCCTCCCTGGCCTCCGGGAGAAGTTTGCATGCGTACTGCAGCCCTTCTCCCCCTCCCTCCCCCTCCCTCTCCCGATTCCTCCCCCTAGCATTAACCCCTTTAGTATAGTAATCTCACTGGTCCCCCAGCCCCAACCACAATATTTTATTTTAAGAAAGCTCCCCAAACTCTTACTTACCTCTCCTCTTTCCTCCGCTGAAGGGAGCTGCCGGCAGCCGGTCCGTGATTGGCGGCCACTCAGCCAATCACAGACGTGGCTGCCGGTCCGCCCCTCTGCTTGCATTTCTTGCAAGCAGAGGGCCGGGAGCGCGGCGGAGGAAAGAGGGAGGTAAGTAAGAGTTTGGGGAGCTTTCTTAAAATAAAATTATGCGTTGGGGCTGGGGGACCAGGGGGAAGGCTATATTAAAAATTTGATTTAAGGGTGGACATACCCTTTAATAACAATGCTCTGGAAAAGTGCTGACAGTGAAAGAGTTAATGTCAATACTCTGGTAAAGTGATGGCACTGAAGTGTTAATAGAAATACTCTGGGAAAGTGTTGGCACTGGAAGTATTAATAGGAAAGTCTGCTGGCACTGAAGGGTTAAAAGTAATACTTTGCTGACACTGAAGTGTTTACTGGCAATACTCTGGAAAGTGCTGGCACTGAAAGTGTTAATGCCAATACTCTTAGAGGGCTAGGCCACACTACTGCACTTTTAAATGTGATGGGATTGTGATCTGATCATGCTACAGCACCAAGATGGCTAGATGGCCCTGCAGTAAAGCTTTATAAAACATTACTGCCTGTACTTGAATAGCTTTCTGCAATCACCTGATGAATTTCACATTTACAGTTTTTATGTATTTAAGGGGTAATATACAGTAAAACACACATATACTCTTCTTAGACATAAAATATTATCTTTTATCCCCTATGTCAGTGGTGGCGAACCTATAGCACGGGTGCCAGCGGTGGCACTCGGAGGCCTCTCTTTGGGTACTCATGCACAGCAAATCTCAAACTTCTGTGTGGTAATATAGAGGTTAATAGTTCTATAATCAATTGTATCTACTGTATTGATGTGTGTTTTTGAGTTGTTTTTCTAAAGTAAAAACTCTGCATTCAGGGTAAATGATCATGTTGGCACTATGTAATAAAAAGTAGGGTTTTGGGTTGCAATTTGGGCACTAAAGGTTCCCCAAAATACCCCAAAATCACCCTTGTATACACCCTTTACCCACATACAAACTTTTCAATATTTATTGGCTTACTTTGCTGTGTAAAGTTCTTGTAACGATGCAGCATTAGACTGTAAATGAAACATGATTGGCTAAAAAATAACAAGCCTGCCACCACCTCAAGACTCTCTGAGCAGGTCCCTACTCTATCTTTCTTATTATATCCAATATCCTATCACCTATTTAGTTTATAATAAATTAATACTGGAAGTAATCTAATAACAGTAACATTTTAATATTATTTGCTTTACCTTAATCCAATATCCTATTCTACTGCATTGTATTATCCCCTTTCATATCATCCATTCAACCAACCCTTCTATATTATATTGTTTTCACATTCTTATTATTGTTTATATATCCTATCTATTGTATATCCTATTACCTTATTATAGTTACCTTACCCTCATCTTCATCTTACTCTTTCCCTTAATATTCAACGTTATATATTACAATCACCATGTTATATATTACTATTTTCTAAGTATTTCATTATCCTGCCCTTATCTCACTTTTCCCATCTATCTCCCCCTCAATATTTACCTTATAATATTCTACCATCTTTTCTAAATGTTTATATCACATAATGTTTTATCACATTTTTCATTATTCTAATGTAATATTTCCTACCAATTCTTTGTATCTTGTTTTATATCATCTATTCATCTAATTTTCGCTATGGGTCCTATATTTATTTACTTCTTCTTTTTCTTCTTTCTTCTTCTTTCTTCTTTTTCTTTTTTTTTTCTCTTTTTTTTTTTTTTCTTTTCTTTTTTTCTTCTTTTCTTCTTCTTTTTTTCTTTTTCTTCGTTTGCATCTAAGGGAAAAAAGGACATACCTTTGAAGATTGTAATGTCACCATCTTGGCAAAAGAAATGTCTGGTTCAAGAGAGGTGTCAAGGAGGCCATTTATGGTATGTCTTTATACAACCTCCAATACTATGTTACTATGTAACTGTCGCATAAATGGCCTCCTTGACACCTCTCTTGAACCAGACATGTTCTTTTGCCAAGATGGTGACATTACAATCTTCAAAGGTATGTCCTTTTTTCCCTTAAGATGCAGGTACAAGACTGAGTCCTAGTTGGACTAGATGGATGTATATCTTTACTAACCCCCAATGCTATCTTACTATGTAACTGCTAGATAGTCATGATGGGTATGGTATAAAGGTTGGACTAGATGGAGGTATGCCTTAACAAAACCTCCAATACTATGTTACTATGTAACTGTTAGACAGACATCATGGATTGGGTATAAAGGTTGGACTAGATGGACATATGTCTTTATTCAACCTCTATTACTATGTTACTATGTAACTGTCAGACAGACATTATGGGTAGGGTATAAAGGATGGACTAGATGGACTATATAAAGCAGAAATATTGTATGTTAGATGTATGTATGTATGTATGTATGTATGTGCTCACCTCACAGCCACACTTCTGAATGACTCAACATAACGGCGACGCCCATGAAGTCTAAGTTCTACAACAAAAATCCTGTCCATCACTTGCAGAGTGTGATTCCCTAATTCAGTAACTCACATGAAGCACCTGGGCTCTGTGTGCTGCCCAACTTCAACAACACAGACACAGAGTCCACTTCAGTGGCACAACAACAGCGTAATGTACGGCTACACAACTCAGAGAGCTGCACACACAGAACAACAGCTTCAATAACAGAGGGAACCAGACATTTCCCTTAAGGTCTGTAAGACATTACAATTTGCTCCTGGAAGGTTTTAAAATATGAGCCCTGGAAAGACTGTGTTACTATTGGTGATATGAACCACATTTATATACAAATATAATGTGTGCCCGTTGGTGCACAATGGAAATTAAGTGTGTGTATGTTTTGCTATGTGTGGATATAGTCAGGTATACACAGGTATATTTTAAAGTGTTACTCAGACAGTCACCAGCTTCCACCAGAGGCCTAGGCAATCCTGCCACACTGTGTGGTTGAAACTAAACAGAAGTTACCTCACAGCATCATGTTATTATAATAGCATTGCTCTAATAATCTAACGTATAAACAAACATTTCTCATTCCCAGTTTACCTAAAGAAATGGATTTATCCTTTATATACTCTTTTATACAGATCTAATTGAAAAAAACTTTTTTTGGATTACACTTCCTTTCACATGGAGCAGACACAGGGCTGTGGTTTAAGCTGCCATTTGACCATTCCATTTTGAAATAGGGATCTCAGCTCTGTAAGTAAGTTTATGTATTTTGTATATTTTGTGTTGTACCTAATATAAGTCAGTGCTATTCTTTATATACATTTACTGATGGTCATTTAAATAGTAATAGTGAGATAGTACACACATACATATACAACTTTCCTATATGTAATATCCTATACCCACCCATTGGTAGCGCCTAAAAACTCAATGCAATCTCCTATGGAGATATAAATATATTTATATAATATAAGGGATAATTATTTATATACAAATATTAACCCTGGAATGACTTTGTTACTATTGGTGATATGAATCACATTTATATACAAATATTAAGCTTGAAAAGACTTTCAGGGAGATTCAATAAAAGTTCTTACCAACCAATCAGATCTTATTTAACATTTGTAAGCTTACATCTGATTGGTTGGGGCAAAATTAGCCCCATTTTAAACGATAAGAACTTTTATTGAATAACCCTGTATGTTACTATTGGTGATATGAATCACATTTATATACAAATATAAACCCTGGAAAGACTATGTTGCTTTTGGTGATATGAATCACATTTGCAGTTACTGTCATGCTAAGAAATTTAAAGCAGAGCCTCCCGGAATGTGACCACGCCCCCAGATATTTCTGTCATGGCCACACCCCAAACATCACGGTCATGCTCATACCCCAACCATCAAGGCCATGCCCCCAAAGATAACTGCCATGCCCCCAATCATCGCAACAGTGCCCCCAAATGTTGCGACCAAGCTACCAGATATTGTGGTCACCCCCCAAACATTATGGTCCACCCCCATACATCATGGCCACACCCCCAAACATCCCAGGTCTGTTCCCAAATTACACCCACATACACAAACATCCTGTCCATGCCCCCAAACATCACAGGCACACCCCCAAACACCACACCCACGCCCCTAAATGGCACGGCCACACCCACACTTTGAAACAACAGGGCCATGCCTCCAAATATCACAACCAGCAAATGTCACGTCCAAGCCTCCTGGACACTACAACATCACAGACACGACCCAGACCGTCCACACCCTAGAATGCCGTGCGCCCACCCAACGCAACATCGCAGACATGCCCCATCCACCTATTCAAACCGGGATGGTTGGGGGGTATGGACTACATGGGAATTACCTGCATTACCTGGACACACACTGCCCACATGTCACACACTTCACAGACAGTTACAACTAAAGAACAAAGACATCATGGCACTTTCAATTTGGACCAGAAACTAAATTTATTGATTGGGATGTAATAGTCAATATAAAGTGATCCTTGAGGATAAAGTGTTAAAGTGCAAAACAAGGTGACATACTGCTAACTAATGTGCAGAAAACTGAGCATGCTTAATAAAACCCACAGAGCTTAGCAAAACAAAATGAAGCCTGACTTTAACACTGACGCCTGTCAGTCACTCAAGTGCTGCGATATTCAGTTGCAATCATTATGTTTTCCCAACGGCAAATTCCATGTAGCAGGTTCACCACAACATTTGTATATTTACGCTATACGTCCCTCAAGCAATGTCATCTCCTTAACTCATAACTATTAAATACATGACGTACATTACCAACTGTGCACTTCTTTTCCCCCCTGTCTCTCCCATCTAAGCCAAACACACACTGTACGTAAAGAATACTTTACCCACAAGTGTACACGGGCAATGCCGGGTACAACTGCTAGTGTCTTTATACAACCTCCAATACTATATCACTGCGTAACTGTCAGACATTATGAGTAGGGTATAAAGGTTGGACTAGATAGACATATGTTTTTATTCAACCACCAATACTATGAATGTGCAGTCATGGGAAGGGGACCACCAGAGAAATGCAGCACCAGCAGCTAGTAATTAAGCAACTAAAATACCTGCCCAGGAGTTTAATGGAGTTTTATATATATATATATATATATATATATATATAAGTTTATATATAATATGAAATCCTCAGCAGCACGTTTTATTTCTTCATTACTTTATAGTGTAACTAGGATCAAGCTGATGCAGCCCTCCACCACCAATCAACCAATCCCCAGCTTTTATATTTAAAGCTTGGACATAGGCTTTAAAAGGATTTTCTTTTTTGAAAATATTTTTCTATAATTCGCTAGGAGGTAGGAGCACTTGCTTCTATCTTACATACTGTTTGACAACATATCAGCAGCAAATCCACAATCCTGCAGCTTTGCATTGTGTCCTCTTCTGTTTCCCCCTCCATCAAACCCCTATTTGCACCCACGTCTTTGTGTTGTGATATGGGTGTGTGTTGTAGGCATGAGCGGGAAAGACACAGTGCAGATATAATAAAAATGTTTGGTATTTTACAACTTTAAAAGTGAAGCAATAGAAACAAAAATTTAAATACAGGTAACTGTCTCCAGGGTTCCAACCATCAGTACAGGCAACTAATATAATATTATAATATTTATAATATTTATATATAACATATACATGATTATCCTTCCTTTATATAAAATTATTTTATGGAGAATTATTTTATACATTTTGTGGAGATTGCATTGAGTTTTTAGACTGTACTATGTAGGTGGGGGTAGCACTAAAATAATAGTATACATGTAAAGTATATATTGAAGTATAAAAGTTATACATGAATTAGTTATTATATGTACAAAATAAAGATATATAAGTGTGTAAATGGCATATGAAAGTTTGCTTTCCCAGAAAGTGTAGATGATATTCAGCTTATTGCATTGTGGGAGAGTGCTTCACATCTGATGCAATGTGTAGTGGAAGCGGTGGGCGTGGCCAAACGACACTGTCTGTCTTCTCTCTCTTGTTGTCTCTCTCTCTGTCTCTCCTCTGTCTGTCCTCTCTCTGTCTCTCCTCTGTCTGTCTGTCTGTCTCTCTCTGTCTGTCTCTCTCTCTATCTGTCTGTCTCTCTCTGTCAATTCTCTGTCTCTTTCTCCTATTCTGTTAGCAGCAGTGCTCACAATTATCAGCTTCCAGGTTAGTACAATTATTATTAATGTCCCATTACTGTAATAGTGGCCGACTGTATTCTAGCAGCCAATAGGAATACCCATATTAAACATGCACCAGGTTCCTCCTTACTGCCGCATGTGTGTAAAGTACAGCATCTAACAAAGCCCTTCCACATTGGTCGTAATCCAGGTGTAAAAGCCAATAGTGTTCTCGTTTAAATGGGAGAGAAGGCATTGCCTATAGAAATGGTGGGTGATCCCTGCTGTGCTAGGTATTGAGACGCTGCCGTTCCTGCTTGAGAGCCCTGGGGATTAGCTGGAGGAGGGAGTTAAAAAGTATGTATGTATACAACTTGACAGCACCTGGTCTGGGGCTCAAGTGCCGATGGGAGCCCGCGGAGCCTCCCAACACTCGCGGCAGGGCCTGGGAGCCGTGTTTTTGGCCGCGAACAACCGCAAACACACCTGGAAGACAGAAACTACCGGGAAAGGCTCCAAGTGCCGCGGAGCCTCCCACACTCGCGGCGGGGCCTGGGAGCCTGGTTTCGGCCGCGGACAACTGCAAACTACCCCTGGAAGACGGAACTACGGGAAGGCTCAAGTGCCGTGGGAAGCCCCGCGGAGCTCCCAACACTTGCTTTTCAGCCGCAACCAGACGCAAACTACCCCTGGAAGACGGAACTACCGGGAAAGGCTGCAAGTGCCGCGGGTAAGTTATCATTAGGTAAAAACGTATCTTAAACATAATATTACACTCAAAAAAATAACAGCATATTACTTAAAATATGTCATTCTTAGATAGGACTACCCCATTATGGAGGGCCTTGTAAGTGGCGGGGTAGCTTACACTTATTATATATTAACTATATATCTTGAAGTTGGCCAGAGCAAAGCTGAAACTCCCAAATAAAAAATCGAAAAAAAAAAAAGAAGAACACGGCACTCACTATTTCCAGTTTCAAGTGTGTTTATTAGGTAGACTCCTAAACAACATAAACACTGCAACGGCCCGTTTCGGGGGCTCCTCCCCCTTCCGTGTTCTTCTTTTTTGTATTATATATATTATATATATATATTATATATCTATTGATAATGTATTATAAAATGTTGACCTTGACACAAATGCACATTTGAGACCTTTTAATATTGATGAGCTAGATGATTCTTGTGAAATGAAACAGGAAATATTAATTGCATTGGGCAACCTGATCTGAAAACAAAACCATTATTCTGGTCATATTTACTGATTTTATGTTGCGATAACGTTTCCCAATTAATATTGTGTTAAATGGCCTTGAGTTCTGTCTATATCATATTTGCTTTTTACCTCATTTGCCGTCTGTTCTCTGATGTCTTCATCTGATTAAAAGTTGAAAATTCCCTTTTTGTTTATTCAGTTCTTTTGCATATGATCTTTGGTAAAGTTAATTTGTAGTCTG
Organism: Hymenochirus boettgeri; assembly: GCA_019447015.1. NCBI lineage: Eukaryota > Metazoa > Chordata > Amphibia > Anura > Pipidae > Hymenochirus > Hymenochirus boettgeri. Next base: position 107,640,679 of record CM033470.1, on the reverse strand, counting down.
ACAATGTATTTCAGCATATATTTTCTACAAATTTCTCCAGCACTCCTAGGGAAATTTTGGGTTCATTATGATTAAGTCTTTGAGGTTAATCCATTGAATATCCACTCATTTTTTGTGCTTATTTAATGAGACAGCCTCTCATCCTGTTACAGAAATAGCATTTAGAGCTGATTTATGTAGAGCCATACAATACAAAATATCATTGCAGTTTTGCAAATGACTGATGATACATCTTACGTGGGTTGCAGGTTATCTGATACACAGCATTTTTTTCAACCTCTATGAAACTCACTGTCTGGGCTGATCATTGCTTATGCTCTGAATCCGTTGACATATTGATTTCTGCCTGACAGTGTATTATCACTGGAAGCGTTTCAATTCAACAAAACGCGTATTTACTGCTGCATTTTTACTCTGATCATTGAAATAGCCCCAAACAATAGCTCATAGAATAAATATACGTGCCCCCAGGGCTGCCTCCCTAATGAGGCAGGGTAAAGCACATTACAGAGCGGCACCTGTAGGGAGGTGGATGTTTTGATGCCAGAGGAAAAAATATTTTATTTATTGCACTTCAACTTGCGGCATTGCCTGGGGCCATGGACAGATTTTCAACTAGGTTCATGAGATCCATGCCTATAGGTGAGGGACGTATAGAGGCAATGTACATTTTAATCCCAGACCCCTTCTCTTTCGGTGCACACCTTTACGTAAGTCCATATCCGGTTCTCCTGTGGCACACTGTCTTGATGCGCAGGTTTCGTTCCTTGCGCGAGGGGAATGCGCGCACTATGGCTCACACAGACAGGAAAACCGGATTTGGACTTAATAAATGGTGCGCACCGAAAGAGAAGGGGCCGGGCTTAAAGGGGAAAATAGCTGTGCTGTGCCAGACTTCAGCCTCGGGAGATAAAACTGGCTAATATTGGCAGACAATGGGCAAACTTGATACCAGTCACTGTGGGCAAACTTGTACCAGTCACTGTGGGCAAACTTAATACCAGTCAGTGGGGCAAACCACGGAGGTGAGGGGGGCAGCATTTGGCATTTTGTTTTCAACGTGTCTGGTGAGGTGCTTCTAGCCTTCTGGAAAACGGAGCTTAACTATTGGTAAAGCAAGTGGTTATAAATGGGATATCTGTGTTGAAGAGATACTTGGGGACTTCGGAGTGAAAAAATACATATCACATTTAACAACATAAAAAATAAAAATGTCAATATTGCAATAATTTAAAGGGCATGTCCACCCCAAAACTATAATCCCCCCAACTACTGGCCCACCATGTAGTGTAGTTTAATCCTTACTCACAGCTCCATAGGGTTCTCCGGGTGCCCCCCCCAAAGTCCCCAAAACTGCCCACCAGGAGGCTAGCAGGTCCATATAGGACACTGCCTGTACTGGCCTCCCGGAGATTTTGGCCATGCGTACTGCAGGTCTTCTCCCCCCTCCCTCTCCCTCCTCTCCTCCCATTCTGCTATCCCTCCCCTAGCTTCAAACCCCTTTATGGCAGCTTCCCCCATGTCCCCAGCCCCAACGCACAATGTATTTTTAGAAAGCTCCCGAATCTTTTACTTACCTCTCCGCTTTCCTACGCGGAAGTGAGCGCCGGCAGCCGCGTCCGTGATTGGCTGCCGCTCAGCAACACAGACGCGGTGCCGCTCCCGCCCTCTGCTTGCATTTCATCGCAAGCAGAGGGCCGGGAGCGTTGGAGGAAAGAGGGGAGGTAAGTAGAGTTTGGGGGGCTTTTTAAAAAATAAATAATGCGGTTGGGGCTGGGAGCCCATGGGGAATGGAATATAAAAAATTAAATATTAGGGGGACATGCTCTTTAATAAGTGTATATACAAAGTCAACAAATCCATTCAAAAGGGAAGCTTTTTTATTTAACAAATAAAATTATTTGTTATTATATCTATACAAATTAGTCAAAAACAAATCAGAAATAGGTATACATGGACCAGGATTCATTCAGCAAGCGAGTTCATGGAACAGAGATTTTGACAGTTGGAAAAAAAAATCACCTTGAAACCATTTAGACAACAATTTTTTTTTCAACTAAACTGGTACATTTCAATCCAAAACCAGGTTGGGGTAGAAACTATAGTGATCTGTCAATTGGCAAGGACCACTATTGTGACCAGTAGGGATGGGCGGTTGCGGATCTGAACCCGGATCCGCTGCGGATTTATCCCGTTCGCGAACGGCGGACTTTTCCGATTTTGCCTTCCGAACTTCCGAACCGCCAATTTCTCTTATTTCAAATAACGTATTTTCGAAAATTTTCGAAATTACAGGGTTACTCGGTTTTAGAAAAATACATATTTTCGAAAATTTCGAAACTACGAGGATTTCTCGTATTTTCGAAAATTTTCGAAAATATGTATTTCCGAAAATTTTCGAGCGGACCGGATTTTGCAAAGTTCGGACATCTCTAGTGACCAGTTCTCTTCAAATCTACAGATTTTCAGGTCTGATTAGGCTGGGCTCTGGCTGGGCCATTCCAGAACATTGATTGTTGAACATTGATTGTGAACATCATTACACTCACAAAGATTGCTGCACCTAAGTACCTGTGTTCTCTACCCCTTAAACTCTAACTGAAGAAATAAGTGAAGAAAATAGGAGTGTAGGTGGACTGTAAGGCAACACACACAGTGTCTACAGTTAAGGCTTTTTATTTTGCAGTAAAGCACACACTACATGTTTCGGGCCAAAGTCCTTCTCAAGTGATGTGATGTTGAAGCCATTGTTTGTTGATTTAGATGTATGCTTTGGTTGTTTTCATGCTGAAAGGTGAAGCTTCTCTTACAATTTAGTTACTTTAGGCTGTAACTCACCATTATGCTTTAAATGGGGCCATAACAGATGCTGACAAATAAAGGAGCTCTGTATACACCCGCCTAGAGATAGCTGAATATGGGTTGCTGTTGCACTGCTTTATGTCTGGGAGAAACTGAACAACTTTCACATGATGCGTCTTGAAAATTCCCAAATTAACATCTATATTTATGGTTCAATTTTTTGGTGGCTACAGCTGTCTCATAAAAATGTAAAGGTTGTTGGCAAGGCTTTTGTGTCATTATGTTAAAAGACATATTTCTAAAGTACATTTTTCCAACATAGGTAAAGGGTTGTTATAGATTACACTGTGCTTGCTTGGGTTGCATTGTATATCAGGCAAATGTAGCCTTCTAAATATTAAAAAAAAAAAAAAAAAACTCCCAGCATCCCCAACTAGCCAGGGGATGCTGATGGTTGTCCTTTTTAAAGGAGAACTTAACTTAATTTTTTAAAACCTAATGTGAAAGTTTTTCTCCCAGAACACCTATACATTGTAAGATTCTTCTCTAGTAAGGTGCATTTAGTACATGTGAGAAATAGATAACTTAGAAGGTTCCATGTTGTTGCCAGTACAACTCACAGCCCATGACCCCAGTTTTCACGTCTCTATGCAGAGTGTTTTCTATACAGATGTCTAAACACCAATGTGAAAATCCCTGATTAGACTTTGAAAGCTGCTTGTTACCCTGCAATTTATTACCAGTCAGTGTGAGGATGATAATAAACTGCAGTGTAACAAGCAGCTTTCAAAGTCTTGTCAGGGACTTCTATATTTCATTTTCTTTTTTATTATTCTTTCCTAGCGAAAGATAACACCTTCCAAATGATCTGGACTGTGTGCTACTTCAATGGTGGCGCACAGGGTAAGGCACCAGGTTAGAAATACACAGTTTAGAAGGTTACTAGTTCAATACCACAGACTGAGGGCTTAGAAGGATTGTGGAAGCACTCCTTAGGCTAAATTATAACTACATTTAGCGGAAGTGCTACTGATCTGGTCAAAATTTATACAAACATAGAAAGATATATCAATGCACATCCTAGGCCCATACAATAGCAATTAATCTGCACACTGGCATACATATAAACAAAGGGGTTTTAGGAGACATTACTGTGATCACATGAATGAAAAGCCTTCCAACCACATCAAGGTAACCCCAGTGGAAGGTCCTAACTTCAACACTTTTACTTCAATTACGATTAGCAAACTTTTGCATTTCCTCCCCTAAAAAACAAAGCAAAAAAAACCAAAAAAAAAAAAAATGGGGGAGAAACAAAACACCAACCATCAAACATTTTGTGGAGATTGCATTGAGTTTTTAGACTGTACTATGTAGGTGGGGGTAGACTAAAATAATATTATACATAGTAAAAGTATATATTGTAATGTAAAAGGTATAACATGAATTAGTTTATTAATATGTACAAAATAAAGATATATAAGTGTGTAAATGGCATATGAAATAAAAAATAAAAAAGTACTAACCTACAGAATCTCCCCACGTTTGAATGGACTGGTCAAAATGGGAGCTATAGACACACCTCTAAAAAAAGAAGAAAAAAAATAAAAAGAAGAAGAAAGGAAAGAAAAAAAGAAGAAGAAAAAGAAGAAAAAACAGAAGAAAAAGAAAAAAAAAGACGAAGAAAAAAGGAAAGAGAAAAAGAAGAAACAGAAGAAGGAAGACAAGAAGAAAAAGAAGAAGTAATAAATATAGGACCCATAGCGAAAATTAGCTGAATAGATGATATAAAACAAGATACAAAGAATTGTAGGAAATATTACATTAGAATAATGAAAAAGGTGCTAACAACATTATGTGATATAAACATTTTAGAAAAAGATGGTAGAATATGATAAAGGTAAATATTAGGGGGGGATAGATGGTAAAGAAAAGTGAGAAGGCCGCAGGATAATGAATACTCAGAAATAGTAAATATAACATGTGTGATTGTAAATATAACGTTGAATATTAAGGGAAAGAGTAAGATGAAGATGAGGGTAGGTAACTATAATAAGGTACATAGGATTATACAATAGATAAGAATATAAACAATATAAGAATGTTGAAAACAATATAATTATAGAAGGGTGGTTGAATGGATGTTATAGAAGAGGGGATAATACAATGCAGTAGAATAGGATATTTGGATTAAGTAAAGCAAAAAATTAAAAATGTTAGTTATTAATACTTCCAGTATTAATTTATAAACTAAAGGTGTGATAGGGATATTGGATATAATAAGAAAGATAGAGTAGGGGACCTGTCAGAGGAGTCTGATGGGGGTTGGTCGGCGAGGCTTGTTATTTTTTAGCCAATCATGTTTCATTTACAGTATAAAGCTGCATCGTTACAAGAAACTTTACACAGCAAAGTAAAGCCAAGATAAATATTGAAAAGTTGTATGATTGGGTTATAAAGGTGGTGTTACAAGGGTTGATTTGGGGTGATTTGGGGAACCTTTTAGGCCCAAATGCAACCCAAAACCCATACTTTTTATTAAAGTGCCAAACATCTTCTTTACCTGAATGCAGAGTTTTTACTTAGAAGAAACCAACTCCAAATAAACACACTCAATACAGGATACATGATTATAGATTAACTATGATAACCTCTAGTAGTACCACACAGAAGTTTGCAGATTTGCTGTGATGATACCCAAAGAAGAGGCCTCGAGTGGCCACCGCTGGCACCCGTGCGATAGTCGGCCACCACCACTGACCATAGGGCGAAAATAAAAGATAATATTTTATGCTAAGACGAGTATATGTGTGTTTTACTGTATATGACCCCTTGTAAATATAAAACTGTAAATGTGAAATTCAGTCAGGGATTGCAAGAAAAAGCTATTCCAAGTACAGGCACGTAATGTTTTATTAACTTTACTGCAGGGCCATTAGCCTCTTGGTGCTGTAGCATGATCAGATCACATCACATCCAATTTAAAAGTGCAAGTAGTGTGGCCTAGCCCTTCTAAGAGTGATTGGCTGCATAACACTTTCAGTGCCAGCACTTTCCCAGGTTATTGCCAGTATAGTAAACACTTCACGTGTCAGCAAAGTATAACTTTTAACCCTTCAGTGGCCAGCAGACTTTCCTAGTATACTTCCAGTGCCAACACTGTTCCAGAGAGTTCTATTAAACACTTCAGTGCCATCACTTTACCAGAGTATTGACATAAACTCTGACGTGTCAGCAATTTTCCAGAGCATTGTTATTAAAGGGATGTCACCCTTAAATCAATTTTAATATAGCCTGTCCCCTGGTCACCCAGCCCACGCATATTTTTATTTTGAAAGAAGCTCCCCACTCTACTTACCTCCCCTCTTTTCCTCCGCGCGCTCCCGGCCCTCTCTGCAAGAATGCAGAGCGGGGACGGACCGGCAGCCACGTTGTGATTGGCTGAGTGGCACCCAATCACGGACGCGGCTGCGCAGCTCCCTTCGCGGAGGAAAGCGGAGAGGTAAGTAAGAGGTTGGGGAGCTTTTAAAATAAAAATTATTGTGGTTGGGGGCCTGGGGGAACAGTGAGATTACTATTATAAAGGGGTAAAGCTAGGGGAGGGATCGGGAGGAGGGGAGGGGGAGGGGGGGGATGGGGGAGAGGCGCTGCAAGTACAGCATGCCAAATTCTACCGGAGGCGCAGGAGGGGCAGAGTCACTATTGGACTCTGCTATTCCTCCTGGTGGGCAGTTTTGGGACTTAGGGGGGGCTACAGGAGAACCCTATGGAGCTGGGGATGTTAGGAAGGATTAATAATACACTACATGGTGGGGCCAGTAGTGGGGGGGGTTATGTTGGGGGGTGGGGATGACATCGTTTTTTTTTTTCTGGTGGAATGTGGTAATACTTCGTCAAAGAGTATTACATTAACCCTTCAGCGCAAAATTGACATGATATACAGAATGTCATCGCTCAGTGGCAAGTGCAGGATTTTCAAGGGGGGGATTCATAAAGGGGAACCCTGAACAAGCACCGATGGAGGTTCAAGAATACTTCATGTATTCTTTTATATAGGATATAATAATAATTATATATATATTCTCAATGCCATCATATTATAATCACAGTTAGCAAACAGAGATTCCCTGTCTTTTGTTATAAAGTATATTCCGTTGTATCGGTCGGTCGGGCCGAAAATCTGAGGGTAATTGTGCTGTGTGGTCCATAGGAGACATTATGTGGCCGACCACTATAGCGGTGAACGGTTGGACGGGACGGAATTTGGGCCGTCTTTACCCAGCATACGTTCTGTTTTAGAGAAATCCCATTTGCAATACCTTATATAATTGTTTCTTTTAAAGGCAGTGCGTGACACTGACGACGATCAGACAGAACTTTGATGGAATTTTGACAGTATCGGTACGGTTTTATCTTGTTCTTGATACAGTATCTCTATGTGCTGTCAATCACAGGGAAGACTGGATACCTTTTGAAAATACAAATGCTGTTCTCATTCACACCTTAAAACAAGAAACAATCTGTAACAGTCTATGGACACCAGGAGAAGTAGAGTATCAGACAGAAAGGGGATTCCAGGCACCAGTAATCCCCCCTTAGACACGCCCTGGAGACATGATTTAGAGATATGAAAATTAATAAATCTGGTGCATTTTTAGTTCTGATGTAAAGGGCTTTCTTTCTCTCCTCCTGGTGTTTCTTACCTTTGGGTTTGGACTCCTCTTATAGCGATGCATGCCTAAATCTTTCAATACTATCAGGGAATTCAATAAAGTTTTTGTGTTTAAAATGGTGCTAATTTAGCCCCAACCAATCAGATCTTATTTAACATTTGAAAGTAAAAAATCTGATTGGTTGGGGCCAAAATTAGCCCATTTTAAACAATAAGCATTTTTATTGTATAACCCTGTATGTTTTATGTAATGTTAGACAGAAATGATGAGTCGGTGATAAATGTGGACAAGATGGATTGTTGTCTTTATACAAAACCCCAATACTATGTTACTATGTAACTGTCGCATAAATGGCCTCCTGACACCTCTCTTGAACCAGACATGTTCTTTGCCAAGATGTGACTTACAATCTTCAAAGGTATGTCATTTTTTCCATAGAGCAGGGTACAAGACTGAGTCCTAGTTGGACTAGATAGATGTATATCTTACTAACCCCAAGTATCTTACTATGTAACTGCTAGATAGTCATGAGGGTATGGTATAAATGTATGGATGAGGAGGTATGCCTTAACAAAACCTCCAATACTATGTTACTATGTAACTGTTAGACAGACATCATGGATTGGTATAAAGGTTGGAATAGATGGACATATGTCTTTATTAACCTCTTATTACTATGTGTTACTATGTAACTGTCAGACAGACATTATGGGTAGGGTATAAAGGGATGGACTAGATGGACTATATAAAGCAGAAAATATGTATGTTAGATGTATGTATGTATGTATGTATGTAGTGCTCACCTCACAGCCACACTTCTGAATGACTCAACATAACGGCGACGCCCATGAAAGTCTAAGTTCTACAACAAAATACTCGTCATCACTTGCACGAGTGTGATTCCCTAATTCAGTAACTCAATGGAAGCACCTGGGCCTGTGTGCTGCCCAACTTCAACAACACAGACACAGAGTCCACTTCAGTGGCACAACAACAGCGTAATGTAAGGCTAACAAATCAGAAGAGCGCACACACAGAACAAAACGCTTCAATAACAGAGGGAACCGACATTTCCTTAAGGTCTGTAAGACATTACAATTTGTCCTGGAAGGTTTTAAAATATGAGCCCTGGAAGACTGTGTTACTATTGGTGATATGAACCACATTTATATACAAATATAATGTGTGCCGTTGGTGCACAATGGAAATTAAGTGTGGTATGTTTGGATGTGGATATAGTCAGGTATACACAGGATATTTTAAAGTGTTATCAGACAGTCACCAGCTTCACCAGAGGACTAGGCAATCCTGCCACACTGTGTGGTTGAAACTAAACAGAAGTTACCTCACAGTCATCATGTTATTATTAATAGCATTGCTCTAATAATCTAACGTAAAACAAACATTTCTCATTCCAGTTTACCTAAAGAAATGGATTATCCTTATATACTCTTTATACAGATCTAATTGAAAAAAACTTTTTTGGATTACACTTCCTTTCACATGGAGCAGACACAGGGCTGTGGTTTAGCTGCCATTTGACCATTCCATTTGAAATAGGGATCTCAGCTCTGTGAAGTAAGTTTATGTATTTTGTCTATTTTGTGTTGTATATATAAAGTCAGTGCTATTTTTATATACATTTACTGAGGGTCATTTAAATAGTATCGTGAGATAGTACACACATACATATACAACTTCCATAGTAATATCATACCACCCATTGGTAGTGCCTAAAAAACTCAATGCAATCTCTATGGAGATATAAATATATTTATATAATATAAGGGATAATATTTATATACAAATATTAACCCTGGAATGACTTTGTTACTATTGGTGTATTGATCACATTTATATACAAATATTAAGCTTGAAAAGACTTTCAGGGAGATTCAATAAAAGTTTTATGGTTTAAAATGGTGCAATTTGCCCCAACCAATCAGATCTTTTTAACATTGTAAGCTTACATTGATGGTTGGGGCAAAATTAGCCCCATTTTAAACGATAAGAATTTATTTGAATAACCTGTATGTTACTATTGGTGATAGAATCACATTTATATACAAATATAAACTGGAAAGACTATGTTGCTTTTGGTGATATGAATCACATTTGCGTTACTGTCATGCTAAGAAATTAAAGCAGAGCCTCCCGGAATGTGACCACGCCCCCAGATATTCTGTCTGGCCACACCCAAACATCACGGTCGGTGCTCATACCCCAACCATCAAGGCCATGCCCCCAAAGATAACTGCCATGCCCCCAATCATCGCAACAGTGCCCCCAAATGTTGCGACCAAGAGTACCAGTATTTGTGGTCACCCCCCAAACATTATGGTCCCACCCATACATCATGGCCACACCCCCAAAACATCCCAGGTCTGTTCCCAAATTACACCCATACACAAACATCCTGTCCATGCCCCCAACAATCACAGGCACCACCAAACACCACACCCACGCCCTAAATGGCACGGGCACACCCACACTTTGAAACAAACAGGGGCCATGCTCCAAATATCAAACCAGCAAATGTCACGTCCAAGCTCCTGGACACTACAAAATTACAGACACGACCCAGGACCGTCCAACACCTAGAATGCCGTGCGACCCCACCCAACGCAACATCGCAGACATGCCCCATCCACCTATTCAAACCGGGATGGTTGGGGGGTATGGACTACATGGGTAATTACCTGCATTACCTGGAGCACCAACTGCCCACATGTCACACACGTCACAGACAGTTACAAACTACAAGAACAAAGACATCATGGCACTTTCAATTTGGACCAGAAAACTAAATTATTGATTGGGATTGTAATATCAATATAAAGTGATCCTTGAGGATAAGTGTTAAAGTGCAAAACAAGGTGACATACTGCTAACTACTGTGCAGAAAACCGAGCATGCTTAATAAAACCCAACAGAGCTTAGCAAAACAAAATGAAGCCCGACCTCTTTAACACTGACGCCTGTCAGTCACTCAAGTGCTGCGATATTCAGATTGCAAAGTGCAATCATTATGTTTTCCAACGGCAAATTCCATGTAGCAGTTACCACAAACATTTGTATATTTACGCTATACGTCCCTCAAGCAAGTCATCTCCTTAACTCATAACATAAATACATGACGACTTACCAACTGTGCACTTCTTTTCCCCTGTCTCTCCCATCTAAGCCAAAACACATGTACGTAAAGAATACTTTACCCACAAAGTGTACACGGGGCACTGCCGGGTACGAACTGCTAGTTCTTACCAAACTCCAATACTATATCACTGCGTAACTGTCAGACATTTGAGTAGGGTATAAAGGTTGGACTAGATAGACATATAGTTTTTATTCAACCACCCATACTAAATTGATGTGCAGTCATGGGAAGGGACCACAGAGAAATGCAGCCCAGCAGCTAGTAAAGCAACTAAAATACTGCCCAGGAGTTAATGGAGTTTATATATATATATATTATATATATATATAAGTTATTTAATAATGAAATCCTCAGCAGCACGTTTTATTTCTTCATTCTTTATAGTGTAACTAGGATCAAGCTGATGCAGCCTCCACCAACCAATCAACCAATCCCAGCTTTTATATTTAAAGCTTGGACATAGGCTTTAAAAGGATTTTCTTTTTGAAAATATTTTTCTATAATTCGCTAGGAGGTCGGTAGGAGCAATTGTTCTATCTTACATACTGTTGACAACATATCAGCAGCAAATCCACAATCCTGCAGTTTGCATGTGTTCCTCTTCTGTTTCCCCCCCAAACCCACTATTGCACCCACGTCTTGTGTGTTGTGATATGGGTGTGTGTTGTAGGCATGAGCGGGAAAGACACAGGCAGATATCATAATAAAATGTTTGGTAGTTTCAACTTTAAAAGTGAAGCAATAGAAACAAAAATTTAAATACAGGTAACGGTCTCCAGGGTTCCAACCATCAGTACAGGCAACAATATAAATTATAATATTTATAATATTTATATATAACATATACATGATTATCCTCCTTTATATAAAATTATTTATGGAGAATTATTTTATACATTTTGTGGGATTGCATTGAGTTTTTAGACTGTACTATGTAGGTGGGGGTATAGACTAAAATAATATTATACATAGTAAAAGTATATTTGTAAGTAAAAGGTATAACATGAATTAGTTTATTAATATGTTACAAAATAAAGATATATAAGTGTGTAAATGGCATATGAAATAAAAAATAAAAAAGTACTAACCTACAGATCTCCCACGTTTGAATGGACTGGTCAAAATGGAGGCTATAGACACACCTCTAAATTTATTCAATTCTGCATGGAAGTTTGCTGCCATTTCCTTATTGTCCTTATTATCCAATAGGTGTGCTTCTGGTAGCTCTGTAGCACTACATCACATCCTGACGCAATGCATGCGAGACTTACTGAGCATGTGCGAGTTATGGCCAATCAAAAGAAAGTTTGCTTTCCCAGTAAGTGTAGATGATATCCAGCTGTATGCATTGTGGGAGAGACTTACTGAGCATGTCGAGTTAATGGCCAATCAAAAGAAAGTTGCTTTCCCAGTAAGTGTAGATGATATCCAGCTGTATTGCATTGTGAGAGACTTACTGAGCATGTGCGAGTTAATGGCCAATCAAAACAAAGTTTGCTTTCCCAGAAAGTGTAGATATATTCAGCTTATTGCATTGTGGGAGAGTGCTTCACATCCTGATGCAATGTGTAGTGGAAGCGGGTGGGCGTGGCCAAACGACACTGTCTGTCTCTCTCTCTCTGTTTGTCTCTCTCTCTGTCTCTCCCTCTGTCGTCTCCTCTCTGTTCTCTCCCTCTGTCTGTCTGTCTGTCTCTCTCTGTCTGTCTCTCTCTCTATCTGTCTGTCTCTCTCTGTCAATTTCTCTGTCTCTTTCTCCTATTCTGTTAGCAGCAGTGCTCACAATTATCAGCTTCCAGGTTAGTACAATTATTATAAATTGTCCCATTACTGTAATAGTGGCCGACTGTATTCTAGCACAATAGGAATACCCATATTAAACATGCACCAGGTTCCTCCTTACTGCCGCATGTGTGTAAAGTACAGCATCTAACAAAGCCCTTCCACATTGGTCGTAATCCAGGTAAAAGCCAATAGTGTTCCGTTAACTGGGAGAGAAGCATTGCCTATAGAAATGGTGGGTGATCCCTGCTGTTGCTAGGTATTGAGACGCTGCCTGTTCCTGCTTGAGAGCCCTGGGGATTAGCTGGAGAGGGAGTTAAAAAGTATTGTATGTATACAACTTGACAGCACCTGGTCTGGGGCCCAAGTGCCGATGGAAGCCCCGCGGAGCCTCCCACACTCGCGGCAGGGCCTGGGAGCCTGGTTTTTGGCCGCAACAACCGCAAACACACCCTGGAAGACAGAACTACCGGGAAAGGCTCAAGTGCCGCGGAGCCTCCCACACTCCGGCGGGGCCTGGGAGCCTGGTTTTCGGCCGCGGACAACTGCAAACTACCCCTGGAAGCGGAACTACCGGGAAGGCCTCCAAGTGCCGTGGGAAGCCCCGCGGAGCCTCCCAACACTTGCTTTTCAGCCGCAACCAGACGCAAACTACCCCTGGAAGACGGAACTACCGGGAAAGGCTGCAAGTGCCGCGGTAAGTTATCATTAGGTAAAACGTATCTTAAACATAATAATTACACTACAAAAATAACAGCATTATACTTAAAATATGTCATTCTTAGATAGGACTACCCTAATATGGAGGGCCTTGTAAGTGGCGGGTAGCTTACACTTATTATATATTAACATATTTTATAATATTGTAACTACACTCCAGCAAATTAAACTATATAAAATTACACATAAAAAACCCACTGTGCACCAACGGGCACACTTTGCTAGTATATTATATATATATATATATATATATATATATAATGAAGTAAATCTTCGGTGCCAGAGCAAAGCTGAAACTCCAAATAAAAATCGAAAAAAAGAAGAACACGGCACTCACTATTTCCAGTTTCAAGTGTGTTTATTAGGTGCACTCCTAACACACATAAACACTGCAACGGCCCGTTTCGGGGGCTCCTCCCCTTCCGTGTTCTTCTTTTTGTATATATATATATATATATATATAATTATATATATATAATACATATGATATATTATAAAATGTTGACCTTGACACAAATGCACATTGAGACCTTTTTTAATATTGATGAGCTAGATGACTTCTTGTGAAATGAAACAGGAAAATATTAATTGCATCTGGGCAACCGATCTGAAACAAAACCATTATTCTGGTCATATTTACTGATTTTATGTTGCTGATTACGTTTCCCAATTAATTTGTGTTAAATGGCCTTGAGTTCTGTCTATATCATATTTGCTTTTTACCTCATTTGCCGTCTGTTCTTCTGATGTCTTCATCTGATTAAAAGTTGAAAATTCCCTTTTTGCTTTATTTCAGTTCTTTTGCATAGATCTTTGGTAAAGTTAATTTGTAGTCCTGACAATGTTATTTCAGCATATATTTCTACAAATTTCTCCAGCACTCCTAGGGAAATTTTGGGTTCATTATGATTAAGTCTTTGAGGTTAATCCATTGAATATCCACTCATTTTTTGTGCTTATTTTAATGAGACATGCCTCTCATCCTGTTACAGAAATAGCATTAGAGCTGATTTATGTAGAGCCATACAATACAAAATATCATTGCAGTTTTGCAAATGACTGATGATACATCTTACAGTGGGTGGCAGGTTATCTGATACACAGCATTTTTTTCAACCTCTATGAACCTCACGGTCTGGGCTGATCATTGCTTATGCCTCTGAATCCGTTGACATTTGATTTCTGCCTGACAGTTGTATTACACTGGAAGCGTTTCAATTCAACAAACAGCGTATTTACCTGCTGCTTTTTACTCCTGATCATTGAATAGCCCCAAACAATAGCTCATAGATAAATATACGTGCCCCCGGGCTGCCTCCCTAATGAGGCAGGTAAAGCACATTACAGAGCGGCACCTTGTAGGGAGGTGGATGTTTTGATGCCAGAGAAAAAATATTTTATTTATTCACTTCAACTTGCGGCATATGCCTGGGGCCATGGACAGATTTCCAACTAGGTTCATGAGATCCATGCCTATAGGTGAGGGACGTATAAGGCAATGTACATTTTAATCCCAGACCCCTTCTCTTTCGGTGCACACCTTTACGTAAGTCCATATCCGGTTCTCCTGTCTGTGCACACTGTCTCTGATGCGCAAGGTTTCCTGTCTCCTTGCGCGAGAGGAATGCGCGCACTATGGCACACAGACAGGAAACCGAGTTGGACTTAATAAATGGTGCGCACCGAAAGAGAGGGCCGGGCTTAAAAGGGGAAAATAGCTGCTGTGCCAGACTTCAGCCCGGGTATATAAACTGGCTAATATTGGCAGACAATGGGCAAACTTGATACCAGTCACTGTGGGCAAACTTGATACCAGTCACTGTGGGCAAACTTAATACCAGTCACTGTGGGCAAACCACGGAGGTGGAGGGGGCAGCATTGGCATTTTGTTTCAACCGTGTCTGGTGAGGTGCTTCTGCCTTCTGGAAAACGGAGCTTAACTATTGGTAAGCAAGTGTTTATATTGGGATATCTGTGTTGAAGAGATACTTGGGGACTTCGGAGTGAAAAAATACATATCACATTTAACATACATAAAAAATAAAAATGTCAATATTGCAATTAACTTTAAAGGGCATGTCCACCCCCAAAACTATAATCCCCCCAACTACTGGCCCCACCATGTTAGTGTAGTTTAATCCTTACCTCACAGCTCCATAGGGTTCTCCGGTAGTGCCCCCCCCCAAAGTCCCCAAAACTGCCCACCAGGAGGCTAGCAGTGTCCATATAGGACACTGCCTGCTACCTGGCCTCCCGGAATTTTGGCCATGCGTACTGCAGTCTTCTCCCCCCTCCCTCTCCCTCCTCTCCCTCCCATTCTGCTATCCCTCCCCTAGCTTCAAACCCCTTTATGGCAGCCTTCCCCCATGTCCCCAGCCCCAACTGCACAAATGTTATTTTAGAAAGCTCCCGAATCTTTTACTTACCTCTCCGTCTTTCCTACGGAAGTGAGCTGCCGCAGCCGCGTCCGTGATTGGCTGCCGCTCAGCCAATCACAGACGCGCGCGCTCCCGCCCCTCTGCTTGCATTTCATCGCAAGCAGAGCCGGGAGCGCGTTGGAGGAAAGAGGGGAGGTAAGTAGAGTTTGGGGCTTTTTAAAAAAATAATAATGCGGTTGGGCTGGGACCCATGGGGAATGGAATATAAAAAATTAAATATTGGGTGGACATGCTCTTTAATAAAGTGTATATACAAGTCAACAAATCCATTCAAAATGGGAAGCTTTTTTTATTTAACAATTAAAATTATTCTGTTATTATATCTATACAAATTAGTCAAAAACAAATCAGAAATAGGTATACATGGACCAGGATTCATTCAGCAAGCGAGTTCATGGAACAGAGATTTTGACTTGGAAAAAAAATCACCTTGAAACCATTTAACAACAATTTTTTTTTCAACTAAACTGGTACTTTCAATCCAAAACCAGGTTGGGTAGAAACTATAGTGCATCTGTCAATTGCAGGACCACTATTGTGACCAGTGGGATGGCCGGTTCGCGGATCTGAACCCGGATCCGCTGGGGGATTTATCCCGTTCGCGAACGGCGACTTTTCCGGATTTTCCGCCTTCCGACTTCCGAACCGCCAATTTCTCTTATTTCGTAAATACGTATTTTCGAAAATTTCGAAATTACGAGGGTTACGGATTTTAGAAAAATACATATTTTCGAAATTTTCGAAACTACGAGGATTCTCGTATTTTCGAAAATTTTCGAAAATATGTATTTCCGAAAATTTTCGAGCGGACCGGATTTTGCAAAGTTCGGACATCTCTATTGACCAGTTCTCTTCAAATCTACAGATTTTCAGGTCTGATTAGGCTTGGGCTCTGGCTGGGCCATTCCAGAACATTGATTGTTGAACATTGATTGTTGAACATCATTACACCACAAAATTGCTGCCACCTAAGTACCTGTGTTCTCTACCCCTTATACTCTTAACTGAAGAAATAAGTGAAGAAAATAGGAGTGTAGGTGGACTGTAAGGCAACACACACAGTGTCTACAGTTAAGGCTTTTTATTTTGCAGTAAAGCACACACTACATGTTTCGGGCCAAAGTCCTTTCTCATGATTGTTGAATGTTGAAGCCATTGCTTTGTTGATTTAATGTATGCTTGGGTTGTTTTCATGCTGAAAGGTGAAGCTTCTCTTACAATTTAGTTACTTTAGGCTGTAACTCACCATTATGCTTAAATGGGCCATAACAGGATGCTGACAAATAAAGGAGCTCTGTATTTTACACCCGCCTAGAGATAGCTGAAATTGATGGTTGCTGTGCACTGCTTATGTCTGGGAGAACTGAACAACTTTCACATGATGCGTCTTGAAAATTCCCAAATTAACATCTATATTTATTGGTTCAATTGTTTTGGTGGCTACGCTGTCTCATAAAAAATGTAAAGGTTGTTGGCAAGGCTTTTGTGTCATTATGTTAAAAGACCATATTTCTAAAGTACATTTTTCCAACATAGGTAAAGGGTTGTTATAGATTACACTGTGCTTGCTTTGGTTGCATTGTATATCAGGCAAATGTAGCCTTCTAAATATTAAAAAAAATAAATAAAACTCCCAGCATCCCCCAACTAGCCGGGGATGCTGATGGTTGTCCTTTTTAAAGGAGAACTTAACTTAATTTTTAAAAACCTATGTGAAAGTTTTTCTCCCAGAACACCTATACATTGTAAGATTCTTCTCTAGTAAGTTGCATTTAGTACATGTGAGAAATAGATAACTTAGAAGGTTTCCATGTGTTGCCAGTACAACTCACAGCCCATGACCCCAGTATTCACTGTCTCTATGCAGAGTGTTTTCTATACAGATTTCTACACACCAATGTGAAAACCCTGATTAACTTTGAAAGTGCTTGTTACCCTGCAATTTATTTACCAGTCAGTGTGAGCTACTGGATAATAACTGCAGTGTAACAAGCAGCTTTCAAAGTCTTCGTAGGGACTTCTATATTTCATTTTCTTTTTTATTATTCTTTTCCTAGCGAAAGATAACACCTTCCAAATGTATCTGGACTGTGTGCTACTTCAATGGTGGCGCACAGGGTAAGGCACCAGGTTTAGAAATACACAGTTTAGAAGGTTACTAGTTCAATACCACAGACTGAGGGCTATAGAAGGATTGTGGAAGCACTCCTTAGGCTAATTATAACTACATTTAGCGGAAGTGCTACTGATCTGGTCAAATATTTATACAAACATAGAAAGATAATCATGCACATTCCTAGGCCCCATACATAGCATATAATCTGCACACTGGCATACATTATAAACAAAGGGTTTTAGTATACACTACTGTGATCACATGAATGAAAAGCCTTCCAACCACATCAAGGTAACCCCAGTCTGGAAGGTCCTAACTTCTAACCTTTTTTACTTCAATTACGATTAGCAAACTTTTGCATTTCTCATAGTTGTGCACTGGATCAATATAACAGGCTTTCTCACTTCCCCCAGACCTTTGGCTTTTTAAAATGAGGGAAGAGGCCATCCAGTGCTTTATATAAAGGCTATGGCCTCCATAAAAGGGCGTGTTGGGATGCTATTGCCACATGGAAGCTTGACCATGCTTCCTAATAAATACATACAATAGAAGGGTTGTGGAAGCACTGCAATTAGGCTAAATTATAACTGCATTTTGCGTAAGTGTGATGTGATTGCACATCCATTTGCTATACACAATGGCATCAATCACCATTTCTATGCGCAATCAAATGCGATTTCATATCTCAAAAGGAGAAATCTCACCGCAAACGCACAGGAATCACACCAGAATGTCACACGCAATCGGATGCTATTGATTGTCGGTGCAATGTGGCCGTGCTATTATGTTTCAAGCAAAAGATAACACTCTAAATGTACCTGAATATTGAGCTTATTCAGTGGTGGCACACCTGGTAAGACGCCAGGTTCGAAACACACAGTTCTAAAGGTCACAAGTTTGAATCTCCAGACTTACCTTATTTTTGTTTCTAGTAAAAGATTCTATATGTAAGAGTGATCTATATATCTCTCAGTTACCTAAGGTAAGAGCTCTGCTTTTAGCAAGACATGAAATGTACAAGTTGCATGTTCTTTTGTCAGCTTCTGGGAAGCAAGGCTTCAACCTCCTTGTTTTGATCTGTTAAGCACTACAAAGCATGTGCCTGTACGCAGACACTTAGCTGGGTGCTTACCCGCTAAGGTGGATGTGGTGAGCTGACCCCTAGTACTCACAGGTTATTTTCATAAATCCCCCAATGGCAACAGCAAATGGAGAGGTGAGACCAGCTTGTTGTATGTTTGTGAATCTATTGGGTCCATGTTGTCTAGAGACTTAGTTTTTAGACTCTAGTTCTCTTTTAACATATGAAAGGCTGCAGGTTGCCTCTCATGATTATATACTTTACTGACATTTATAAACCGTGCTATTTATTTTTTTCATAAACCAGAGGTTTGGGATTATTATATATTAATATAGAAATTATACAAGCTTAGATTGTCCTCTAGGTTTAAAAAACTATTTATACGTTTCTGATGAGTAGGCCATTTCTGAGCGTGTGAGTTCTATCTAAATTTTACCATATATATTCCCCAGATTCATATAAAAATACTTCAATCAAACCTCCTCCAACTCTAGAAGCCTTGTAATTCACATATTACAGCATCGTCTTCACTTACCATTGTAATTGTGTTTGAAAACTACTTTGAAATGTTTAAATCTATAAGTTTTAGAAATATGATTGAGTAGAAAATAAGCAAGAAAATAAATCTTCTCTTTCATTTTATATGCCAGGGTTATTTTATCATCCCAGTATGATTTAGACTCACTTATTGTTAGGCAGATGACCCAGGAAATAACAATACAAAAATACTTAGTTGGATTAAATTTCTATATTACTGTGTTCTAATTTTGGCTTATTAGTGTGTCATCCACATATAATGCCTGTCTAGATTTAGTTCATCAAATGAGATCCAATACTTATAAATATGTAATTTGATAAACTATATCATAGTTTTACTCAATCTGACTGATCTAGTAATGAACTCTGGTACTGTATATAGACCGACTTGGTGATTTAGAGAGAGATGCTTTTATAAATGTATCTGATAAATAAGACTAATACAGGGACCATTTAAAAATAAAACATATTTAAGGGATATGTACACTGGGAAATGTGTTTTTTTTTTATTTTTAAATTCCCCATTGCTGGAAACTATAATTCTTCCCAACTATCTTTACTTGTTGATCTGTTAATTTTCAGATGTCAATCAAGTGCCGTAGTAGGGCCTTGATGGCCGTGGTACTCACAAGTATACTTTCAGGAGGAGGCTGATTGTCCGGAAAATGCAGGACACAGAGGCTGCTGGACAGTAGGCGGATTCTGGAACAAGGTGTTGCTGGGAACTGTAGGCTGGATACTGGAACAAGGTGCTGCTGGAACTGTTGCTGGATTCTGGAACGAGTGCTGCTGGGAACTGTAGGCGAATACTGAACAAGGTGTTGCTGGGAACTGTAGGCTGGATACTGGAACAAGGTGCTGCTGGGAACTGTAGGCTGTATACTGGAACAAGATACTGCTGGGAACTGTAGGCTGGATACTGGAACAAGGTGCTGCGGGAACTGTAGGCTGGATACTGGAACAAGCAGGGTAACCAGGCTTATCCGGAAAACTCTTGTGGAAACTCTTGATCAAAAGGGAAGCATGCAGATCAGAGTGTTTAATCCATGATCTTTCCTCAGGGCCGAAAACCTTTCCAATGGACTAGATACTGGAGAGATCTTCTAAAGAACCTAGAGTCCAGTACTTTTCAACCTCAAATTCTGTTGCCCATCAACAGAAATTGGAGTGGGAGGCTGAAGAAGGGAGAATATTGATTCGAGATTACAGGTTTAATGAGGGAAATATGGAACACATTAGGGATCCGCAGTTGTGAGGGAGTTGGAGATGAACAGCAGCAGAACCAATTAGTTCCAAAATAGAAAAAGGGCCGATAAATTTGGTCCCAATTTAGCAAAGGTAACCTAGATTAATATGGGGCAGAAGAAAGCCACACTTTAAGATGGAGGTTCCCTTCGCCTCCTGTCCAGCTTTTTTTTGTGCCAGAGCGGATTTCTGAAGGCAAATTTCAGTAGAGTGCAAAATAGCAGACATTGGCCACAGAGTCTCAGCAGCAGGAACCTGAGTACAAAGGAAATCCTAGGAAAACATCTAGGATTAGTGCCGAAGACACACAAAAAGGAGATTTTTCCAGAAGAGGCATTGTTATGGGCAAATTCAGCCCAGGGCAGGAGGTCAGACCAATCATCTTGGGTATAGGAAATATAACACCTGAGGTACTGTTCTAGAGACTGATTAATGCATTCAGTAGCCCCATTGGACTGTGGGTGATAAGCAGAAGAAAATTAAAATTTTGATTCCCATCCCATGGATTTAAACAATGCCCTCCAGAATTAGAAACAAATTGAGTCCTCTGTCAGAAATTCAGAAGGAAGTCCATGGAGGCGAAAAATATGAGAAATAAATAATTGAGCCAATTCAACAGAAGATGGTAATTTAGAAGAGGGACAAAATTAGCCATTTTACTGAAGCGGTCTATAGTTACCCAAATGACAGTTTTCTCTTTGAAGGAGAAGCTCAACAATGAAATCCATAGACAAATGAGTCCAGGTCAAGATGGAATGTGAAGGGGTTGAAGAGTCCACATGGAAGGGTTCTAGGAGATTTTGACTGGGTACAGCGAGAACAGGCGCTAGAATAAAGTCCTTAATATGCCTTCTCATGGTTGGCCACCAGAGAGAGCGTGCTAGAAGATCGAAAGTTTTGTTCATACCAGGATGTCCGGCCTGTCTGGAGCAATGAGGGTTCCAGAAAACAGGTACAAAGGTTCTGCCAGTCAGGTTGTCAGGAGACAGACTCCTGAGGTGCTTCAATCTGGGAACAGAGTTGTGGAGTATAGGAGGCCAGAATCTTGATTGCAAGGACTACGGACCCTTATCCTGGTCAGAAAAATCAGAAGAAATGAAGGATCTGGAGAGGGCATGGCTTTAGTGTTTTTGGAACCTGGTTGGTAGGTGATGAAAAATGAATTGGGAAAAGAACAAAGACCAACGTGCTTGGCGAGGATTTAACCTTTAGGTTTTGGATGTATTCAAGGTTTTATGGTCGGTAAAGATGGTAATGGGCAAAGAAGTGCCCTCTAGCAAATGGCGCATTCCTTGAGAGCCAATTTGATGGCGAGTAGTTCACGGTTTCCGATATCATAATTCCGTTCATTAGGCGGAACTTCTTAGAAAAATAGGCACACGGATGAAGTTTCTCTTTGATACCTTGTCTTTGTGACAGGATGGCACCAGCACCCAAGTCAGAGGCATCTACATCAATATAGAAAGGGAGGTTGGGATCCGGATGAACTAAAATAGGGGCAGAGGCAAAGGCTTCCTTTAACTGGTTTAATGCTTGAATGGCAGCCGGAGACCAGGAGTTGGGTCTACCACCCTTTCTAATGAGGGCCAAAATAGGAGAAATGATGGATAGAATCCTTTAATATACTGTCTATAATAGTTCGCAAAGCCGATAAACCATTGAATTGCTTTGTTACAGTAGGAAGAGGCCAGTCTTGGATGGCTGAAACTTTGACAGGATTGATCAAAAAACCTTGAGCGGATACAATGTAACCAAGAAAGGATACTGAGGAAGTTCAAAGAGACATTTTTTCAAGTTTGGCATACAAGTTATTTTTCCTTAAACGTGCTAAGACCTGCTGTACATGGAGACGATTTGGCCAATCAAAAGAAAGTTTGCTTTCCCAGTAAGTGTAGATGATATCCAGCTGTATTGCATTGTGGGAGAGACTTACTGAGCATGTGCGAGTTAATGGCCAATCAAAACAAAGTTTGCTTTCCCAGTAAGTGTAGATGATATCCAGCTGTATTGCATTGTGGGAGAGTGCTTCACATCCTGATGCAATGTGTAGTGGAAGCGGGTGGGCGTGGCCAAACGACACTGTCTGTCTCTCTCTCTCTGTTTGTCTCTCTCTCTGTCTCTCCCTCTGTCTGTCTCTCTGTCTGTCTCTCTGTCTGTCTCTCTGTCTGTCTCTCTGTCTGTCCTGTCAATTTCTCGTCTCTTTCTCCTATTCTGTTAGCAGCAGTGCTCACAATTATCAGCTTCCAGGTTAGTACAATTATTATAAATTGTCCCATTACTGTAATAGTGGCCGACTGTATTCTAGCACAATAGGAATACCCATATTAAACATGCACCAGGTTCCTCCTTACTGCCGCATGTGTGTAAAGTACAGCATCTAACAAAGCCCTTCCACATTGGTCGTAATCCAGGTAAAAGCCAATAGTGTTCCGTTAACTGGGAGAGAAGCATTGCCTATAGAAATGGTGGGTGATCCCTGCTGTTGCTAGGTATTGAGACGCTGCCTGTTCCTGCTTGAGAGCCCTGGGGATTAGCTGGAGGAGGGAGTTAAAAAGTATTGTATGTATACAACTTGACAGCACCTGGTCTGGGGCCCAAGTGCCGATGGAAGCCCCGCGGAGCCTCCCACACTCGCGGCAGGGCCTGGGAGCCTGGTTTTTTGGCCGCAACAACCGCAAACACACCCTGGAAGACAGAACTACCGGGAAAGGCTCAAGTGCCGCGGAGCCTCCCACACTCCGGCGGGGCCTGGGAGCCTGGTTTTCGGCCGCGGACAACTGCAAACTACCCCTGGAAGCGGAACTACCGGGAAGGCCTCCAAGTGCCGTGGGAAGCCCCGCGGAGCCTCCCAACACTTGCTTTTCAGCCGCAACCAGACGCAAACTACCCCTGGAAGACGGAACTACCGGGAAAGGCTGCAAGTGCCGCGGTAAGTTATCATTAGGTAAAACGTATCTTAAACATAATAATTACACTACAAAAATAACAGCATTATACTTAAAATATGTCATTCTTAGATAGGACTACCCTAATATGGAGGGCCTTGTAAGTGGCGGGTAGCTTACACTTATTATATATTAACATATTTTATAATATTGTAACTACACTCCAGCAAATTAAACTATATAAAATTACACATAAAAACCCACTGTGCACCAACGGGCACACTTTGCTAGTATATTATATATATATATATATATATATATATATAATGAAGTAAATCTTCGGTGCCAGAGCAAAGCTGAAACTCCAAATAAAAATCGAAAAAAAGAAGAACACGGCACTCACTATTTCCAGTTTCAAGTGTGTTTATTAGGTGCACTCCTAACACACATAAACACTGCAACGGCCCGTTTCGGGGGCTCCTCCCCTTCCGTGTTCTTCTTTTTGTATATATATATATATATATATATAATTATATATATATAATACATATGATATATTATAAAATGTTGACCTTGACACAAATGCACATTGAGACCTTTTTTAATATTGATGAGCTAGATGACTTCTTGTGAAATGAAACAGGAAAATATTAATTGCATCTGGGCAACCGATCTGAAACAAAACCATTATTCTGGTCATATTTACTGATTTTATGTTGCTGATTACGTTTCCCAATTAATTTGTGTTAAATGGCCTTGAGTTCTGTCTATATCATATTTGCTTTTTACCTCATTTGCCGTCTGTTCTTCTGATGTCTTCATCTGATTAAAAGTTGAAAATTCCCTTTTTGCTTTATTTCAGTTCTTTTGCATAGATCTTTGGTAAAGTTAATTTGTAGTCCTGACAATGTTATTTCAGCATATATTTCTACAAATTTCTCCAGCACTCCTAGGGAAATTTTGGGTTCATTATGATTAAGTCTTTGAGGTTAATCCATTGAATATCCACTCATTTTTTGTGCTTATTTTAATGAGACATGCCTCTCATCCTGTTACAGAAATAGCATTAGAGCTGATTTATGTAGAGCCATACAATACAAAATATCATTGCAGTTTTGCAAATGACTGATGATACATCTTACAGTGGGTGGCAGGTTATCTGATACACAGCATTTTTTTCAACCTCTATGAACCTCACGGTCTGGGCTGATCATTGCTTATCCTCTGAATCCGTTGACATTTGATTTCTGCCTGACATTGTATTACACTGGAAGCGTTTCAATTCAACAAACAGCGTATTTACCTGCTGCTTTTTACTCCTGATCATTGAATAGCCCCAAACAATAGCTCATAGATAAATATACGTGCCCCCGGGCTGCCTCCCTAATGAGGCAGGTAAAGCACATTACAGAGCGGCACCTTGTAGGGAGGTGGATGTTTTGATGCCAGAGAAAAAATATTTTATTTATTCACTTCAACTTGCGGCATATGCCTGGGGCCATGGACAGATTTCCAACTAGGTTCATGAGATCCATGCCTATAGGTGAGGGACGTATAAGGCAATGTACATTTTAATCCCAGACCCCTTCTCTTTCGGTGCACACCTTTACGTAAGTCCATATCCGGTTCTCCTGTCTGTGCACACTGTCTCTGATGCGCAAGGTTTCCTGTCTCCTTGCGCGAGAGGAATGCGCGCACTATGGCACACAGACAGGAAACCGAGTTGGACTTAATAAATGGTGCGCACCGAAAGAGAGGGCCGGGCTTAAAAGGGGAAAATAGCTGCTGTGCCAGACTTCAGCCCGGGTATATAAACTGGCTAATATTGGCAGACAATGGGCAAACTTGATACCAGTCACTGTGGGCAAACTTGATACCAGTCACTGTGGGCAAACTTAATACCAGTCACTGTGGGCAAACCACGGAGGTGGAGGGGGCAGCATTGGCATTTTGTTTCAACCGTGTCTGGTGAGGTGCTTCTGCCTTCTGGAAAACGGAGCTTAACTATTGGTAAGCAAGTGTTTATATTGGGATATCTGTGTTGAAGAGATACTTGGGGACTTCGGAGTGAAAAAATACATATCACATTTAACATACATAAAAAATAAAAATGTCAATATTGCAATTAACTTTAAAGGGCATGTCCACCCCCAAAACTATAATCCCCCCAACTACTGGCCCCACCATGTTAGTGTAGTTTAATCCTTACCTCACAGCTCCATAGGGTTCTCCGGTAGTGCCCCCCCCCAAAGTCCCCAAAACTGCCCACCAGGAGGCTAGCAGTGTCCATATAGGACACTGCCTGCTACCTGGCCTCCCGGAATTTTGGCCATGCGTACTGCAGTCTTCTCCCCCCTCCCTCTCCCTCCTCTCCCTCCCATTCTGCTATCCCTCCCCTAGCTTCAAACCCCTTTATGGCAGCCTTCCCCCATGTCCCCAGCCCCAACTGCACAAATGTTATTTTAGAAAGCTCCCGAATCTTTTACTTACCTCTCCGTCTTTCCTACGGAAGTGAGCTGCCGCAGCCGCGTCCGTGATTGGCTGCCGCTCAGCCAATCACAGACGCGCGCGCTCCCGCCCCTCTGCTTGCATTTCATCGCAAGCAGAGCCGGGAGCGCGTTGGAGGAAAGAGGGGAGGTAAGTAGAGTTTGGGGCTTTTTAAAAAAATAATAATGCGGTTGGGCTGGGACCCATGGGGAATGGAATATAAAAAATTAAATATTGGGTGGACATGCTCTTTAATAAAGTGTATATACAAGTCAACAAATCCATTCAAAATGGGAAGCTTTTTTTATTTAACAATTAAAATTATTCTGTTATTATATCTATACAAATTAGTCAAAAACAAATCAGAAATAGGTATACATGGACCAGGATTCATTCAGCAAGCGAGTTCATGGAACAGAGATTTTGACTTGGAAAAAAAATCACCTTGAAACCATTTAACAACAATTTTTTTTTCAACTAAACTGGTACTTTCAATCCAAAACCAGGTTGGGGTAGAAACTATAGTGCATCTGTCAATTGCAGGACCACTATTGTGACCAGTGGGATGGCCGGTTCGCGGATCTGAACCCGGATCCGCTGGGGGATTTATCCCGTTCGCGAACGGCGACTTTTCCGGATTTTCCGCCTTCCGACTTCCGAACCGCCAATTTCTCTTATTTCGTAAATACGTATTTTCGAAAATTTCGAAATTACGAGGGTTACGGATTTTAGAAAAATACATATTTTCGAAATTTTCGAAACTACGAGGATTCTCGTATTTTCGAAAATTTTCGAAAATATGTATTTCCGAAAATTTTCGAGCGGACCGGATTTTGCAAAGTTCGGACATCTCTATTGACCAGTTCTCTTCAAATCTACAGATTTTCAGGTCTGATTAGGCTTGGGCTCTGGCTGGGCCATTCCAGAACATTGATTGTTGAACATTGATTGTTGAACATCATTACACCACAAAGATTGCTGCCACCTAAGTACCTGTGTTCTCTACCCCTTATACTCTTAACTGAAGAAATAAGTAAGAAAATAGGAGTGTAGGTGGACTGTAAGGCAACACACACAGTGTCTACAGTTAAGGCTTTTTATTTTGCAGTAAAGCACACACTACATGTTTCGGGCCAAAGTCCTTTCTCATGATTGTTGAATGTTGAAGCCATTGCTTTGTTGATTTAAATGTATGCTTGGGTTGTTTTCATGCTGAAAGGTGAAGCTTCTCTTACAATTTAGTTACTTTAGGCTGTAACTCACCATTATGCTTAAATGGGCCATAACAGGATGCTGACAAATAAAGGAGCTCTGTATTTTACACCCGCCTAGAGATAGCTGAAATTGATGGTTGCTGTGCACTGCTTATGTCTGGGAGAACTGAACAACTTTCACATGATGCGTCTTGAAAATTCCCAAATTAACATCTATATTTATTGGTTCAATTGTTTTGGTGGCTACAGCTGTCTCATAAAAAATGTAAAGGTTGTTGGCAAGGCTTTTGTGTCATTATGTTAAAAGACCATATTTCTAAAGTACATTTTTCCAACATAGGTAAAGGGTTGTTATAGATTACACTGTGCTTGCTTTGGTTGCATTGTATATCAGGCAAATGTAGCCTTCTAAATATTAAAAAAAATAAATAAAACTCCCAGCATCCCCCAACTAGCCGGGGATGCTGATGGTTGTCCTTTTTAAAGGAGAACTTAACTTAATTTTTAAAAACCTATGTGAAAGTTTTTCTCCCAGAACACCTATACATTGTAAGATTCTTCTCTAGTAAGTTGCATTTAGTACATGTGAGAAATAGATAACTTAGAAGGTTTCCATGTGTTGCCAGTACAACTCACAGCCCATGACCCCAGTATTCACTGTCTCTATGCAGAGTGTTTTCTATACAGATTTCTACACACCAATGTGAAAACCCTGATTAACTTTGAAAGTGCTTGTTACCCTGCAATTTATTTACCAGTCAGTGTGAGCTACTGGATAATAACTGCAGTGTAACAAGCAGCTTTCAAAGTCTTCGTAGGGACTTCTATATTTCATTTTCTTTTTTATTATTCTTTTCCTAGCGAAAGATAACACCTTCCAAATGTATCTGGACTGTGTGCTACTTCAATGGTGGCGCACAGGGTAAGGCACCAGGTTTAGAATACACAGTTTAGAAGGTTACTAGTTCAATACCACAGACTGAGGGCTATAGAAGGATTGTGGAAGCACTCCTTAGGCTAATTATAACTACATTTAGCGGAAGTGCTACTGATCTGGTCAAATATTTATACAAACATAGAAAGATAATCATGCACATTCCTAGGCCCCATACATAGCATATAATCTGCACACTGGCATACATTATAAACAAAGGGTTTTTAGTATACACTACTGTGATCACATGAATGAAAAGCCTTCCAACCACATCAAGGTAACCCCAGTCTGGAAGGTCCTAACTTCTAACCTTTTTTACTTCAATTACGATTAGCAAACTTTTGCATTTCTCATAGTTGTGCACTGGATCAATATAACAGGCTTTCTCACTTCCCCCAGACCTTTGGCTTTTTAAAATGAGGGAAGAGGCCATCCAGTGCTTTATATAAAGGCTATGGCCTCCATAAAAGGGCGTGTTGGGATGCTATTGCCACATGGAAGCTTGACCATGCTTCCTAATAAATACATACAATAGAAGGGTTGTGGAAGCACTGCAATTAGGCTAAATTATAACTGCATTTTGCGTAAGTGTGATGTGATTGCACATCCATTTGCTATACACAATGGCATCAATCACCATTTCTATGCGCAATCAAATGCGATTTCATATCTCAAAAGGAGAAATCTCACCGCAAACGCACAGGAATCACACCAGAATGTCACACGCAATCGGATGCTATTGATTGTCGGTGCAATGTGGCCGTGCTATTATGTTTCAAGCAAAAGATAACACTCTAAATGTACCTGAATATTGAGCTTATTCAGTGGTGGCACACCTGGTAAGACGCCAGGTTCGAAACACACAGTTCTAAAGGTCACAAGTTTGAATCTCCAGACTTACCTTATTTTTTGTTTCTAGTAAAAGATTCTATATGTAAGAGTGATCTATATATCTCTCAGTTACCTAAGGTAAGAGCTCTGCTTTTAGCAAGACATGAAATGTACAAGTTGCATGTTCTTTTGTCAGCTTCTGGGAAGCAAGGCTTCAACCTCCTTGTTTTGATCTGTTAAGCACTACAAAGCATGTGCCTGTACGCAGACACTTAGCTGGGTGCTTACCCGCTAAGGTGGATGTGGTGAGCTGACCCCTAGTACTCACAGGTTATTTTCATAAATCCCCCAATGGCAACAGCAAATGGAGAGGTGAGACCAGCTTGTTGTATGTTTGTGAATCTATTGGGTCCATGTTGTCTAGAGACTTAGTTTTTAGACTCTAGTTCTCTTTTAACATATGAAAGGCTGCAGGTTGCCTCTCATGATTATATACTTTACTGACATTTATAAACCGTGCTATTTATTTTTTTCATAAACCAGAGGTTTGGGATTATTATATATTAATATAGAAATTATACAAGCTTAGATTGTCCTCTAGGTTTAAAAAACTATTTATACGTTTCTGATGAGTAGGCCATTTCTGAGCGTGTGAGTTCTATCTAAATTTTACCATATATATTCCCCAGATTCATATAAAAATACTTCAATCAAACCTCCTCCAACTCTAGAAGCCTTGTAATTCACATATTACAGCATCGTCTTCACTTACCATTGTAATTGTGTTTGAAAACTACTTTGAAAAATGTTTAAATCTATAAGTTTTAGAAATATGATTGAGTAGAAAATAAGCAAGAAAATAAATCTTCTCTTTCATTTTATATGCCAGGGTTATTTTATCATCCCAGTATGATTTAGACTCACTTATTGTTAGGCAGATGACCCAGGAAATAACAATACAAAAATACTTAGTTGGATTAAATTTCTATATTACTGTGTTCTAATTTTGGCTTATTAGTGTGTCATCCACATATAATGCCTGTCTAGATTTAGTTCATCAAATGAGATCCAATACTTATAAATATGTAATTTGATAAACTATATCATAGTTTACTCAATCTGACTGATCTAGTAATGAACTCTGGTACTGTATATAGACCGACTTGGTGATTTATGAGAGAGATGCTTTTATAAATGTATCTGATAAATAAGACTAATACAGGGACCATTTAAAAATAAAACATATTTAAGGGATATGTACACTGGGAAATGTGTTTTTTTTTTATTTTTAAATTCCCCATTGCTGGAAACTATAATTCTTCCCAACTATCTTTACTTGTTGATCTGTTAATTTTCAGATGTCAATCAAGTGCCTGTAAGTAGGCCTTGATGGCCGTGGTACTCACAAGTATACTTTCAGGAGGAGGCTGATTGTCCGGAAAATGCAGGACACAGAGGCTGCTGGACAGTAGGCGGATTCTGGAACAAGGTGTTGCTGGGAACTGTAGGCTGGATACTGGAACAAGGTGCTGCTGGAACTGTTGCTGGATTCTGGAACGAGTGCTGCTGGGAACTGTAGGCGAATACTGAACAAGGTGTTGCTGGGAACTGTAGGCTGGATACTGGAACAAGGTGCTGCTGGGAACTGTAGGCTGTATACTGGAACAAGATACTGCTGGGAACTGTAGCTGGATACTGGAACAAGGTGCTGCGGGAACTGTATGGCTGGATACTGGAACAAGCAGGGTACCAGGCTTATCCGGAAAACTCTTGTGGAAACTCTTGATCAAAAGGGAAGCATGCAGATCAGAGTGTTTAATCCATGATCTTTCCTCAGGGCCGAAAACCTTTCCAATGGACTAGATACTGGAGAGATCTTCTAAAGAACCTAGAGTCCAGTACTTTTCAACCTCAAATTCTGTTGCCCATCAACAGAAATTGGAGTGGGAGGCTGAAGAAGGGGAGAATATTGATTCGAGATTACAGGTTTAATGAGGGAAATATGGAACACATTAGGGATCCGCATGTTGGAGGGAGTTGGAGATGAACAGCAGCAGAACCAATTAGTTCCAAAATAGAAAAAGGGCCGATAAATTTGGTCCCAATTTAGCAAAGGTAACCTTAGATTAATAGGGGCAGAAGAAAGCCACACTTTAAGATGGAGGTTCCCTTCGCCTCCTGTCAGAGCTTTTTTTTGTGCCAGAGCGGATTTCTGAAGGCAAATTTCAGTAGAGTGCAAAATAGCAGACATTGGCCACAGAGTCTCAGCAGCAGGAACCTGAGTACAAAGGAATCCTAAGGAAAACATCTAGGATTAGTGCCGAAGACACACAAAAAGGAGATTTTTCCAGAAGAGGCATTGTTATGGGCAAATTCAGCCCGGGCAGGAGGTCAGACCAATCATCTTGGGTATAGGAAATATAACACCTGAGGTACTGTTCTAGAGACTGATTAATGCATTCAGTAGCCCCATTGGACTGTGGGTGATAAGCAGAAGAAAATTAAAATTTTGATTCCCATCCCATGGATTTAAACAATGCCCTCCAGAATTAGAAACAAATTGAGTCCTCTGTCAGAAATTCAGAAGGAAGTCCATGGAGGCGAAAAATATGAGAAATAAATAATTGAGCCAATTCAACAGAAGATGGTAATTTAGAAGAGGGACAAAATTAGCCATTTTACTGAAGCGGTCTATAGTTACCCAAATGACAGTTTTCTCTTTGAAGGAGAAGCTCAACAATGAAATCCATAGACAAATGAGTCCAGGTCAAGATGGAATGTGAAGGGGTTGAAGAGTCCACATGGAAGGGTTCTAGGAGATTTTGACTGGGTACAGCGAGAACAGGCGCTAGAATAAAGTCCTTAATATGCCTTCTCATGGTTGGCCACCAGAGAGAGCGTGCTAGAAGATCGAAAGTTTTGTTCATACCAGGATGTCCGGCCTGTCTGGAGCAATGAGGGTTCCAGAAAACAGGTACAAAGGTTCTGCCAGTCAGGTTGTCAGGAGACAGACTCCTGAGGTGCTTCAATCTGGGAACAGAGTTGTGGAGTATAGGAGGCCAGAATCTTGATTGCAAGGACTACGGACCCTTATCCTGGTCAGAAAAATCAGAAGAAATGAAGGATCTGGAGAGGGCATGGCTTTAGTGTTTTTGGAACCTGGTTGGTAGGTGATGAAAAATGAATTGGGAAAAGAACAAAGACCAACGTGCTTGGCGAGGATTTAACCTTTAGGTTTTGGATGTATTCAAGGTTTTATGGTCGGTAAAGATGGTAATGGGCAAAGAAGTGCCCTCTAGCAAATGGCGCATTCCTTGAGAGCCAATTTGATGGCGAGTAGTTCACGGTTTCCGATATCATAATTCCGTTCATTAGGCGGAACTTCTTAGAAAAATAGGCACACGGATGAAGTTTCTCTTTGATACCTTGTCTTTGTGACAGGATGGCACCAGCACCCAAGTCAGAGGCATCTACATCAATATAGAAAGGGAGGTTGGGATCCGGATGAACTAAAATAGGGGCAGAGGCAAGGCTTCCTTTAACTGGTTTAATGCTTGAATGGCAGCCGGAGACCAGGAGTTGGGTCTACCACCCTTTCTAATGAGGGCCAAAATAGGAGAAATGATGGATAGAATCCTTTAATATACTGTCTATAATAGTTCGCAAAGCCGATAAACCATTGAATTGCTTTGTTACAGTAGGAAGAGGCCAGTCTTGGATGGCTGAAACTTTGACAGGATTGATCAAAAAACCTTGAGCGGATACAATGTAACCAAGAAAGGATACTGAGGAAGTTCAAAGAGACATTTTTTCAAGTTTGGCATACAAGTTATTTTTCCTTAAACGTGCTAAGACCTGCTGTACATGGAGACGATTGTGGGAGAGACTTACTGAGCATGTGCGAGTTAATGGCCAATCAAAACAAAGTTTGCTTTCCCAGAAAGTGTAGATGATATTCAGCTTATTGCATTGTGGGAGAGTGCTTCACATCCTGA
This sequence comes from Hymenochirus boettgeri, assembly GCA_019447015.1. Classification (NCBI taxonomy): domain Eukaryota; kingdom Metazoa; phylum Chordata; class Amphibia; order Anura; family Pipidae; genus Hymenochirus; species Hymenochirus boettgeri. The sequence goes on along the minus strand of CM033470.1, from coordinate 107,607,785 downwards.
TGCAATGTGTAGTGGAAGCGGGTGGGCGTGGCCAAACGACACTGTCTGTCTCTCTCTCTCTGTTTGTCTCTCTCTCTGTCTCTCCCTCTGTCTGTCTCTCTCTCTGTCTCTCCCTCTGTCTGTCTGTCTGTCTCTCTCTGTCTGTCTCTCTCTCTATCTGTCTGTCTCTCTCTGTCAATTTCTCTGTCTCTTTCTCCTATTCTGTTAGCAGCAGTGCTCACAATTATCAGCTTCCAGGTTAGTACAATTATTATAAATTGTCCCATTACTGTAATAGTGGCCGACTGTATTCTAGCAGCCAATAGGAATACCCCATATTAAACATGCACCAGGTTCCTCCTTACTGCCGCATGTGTGTAAAGTACAGCATCTAACAAAGCCCTTCCACATTGGTCGTAATCCAGGTAAAAGCCAATAGTGTTCCGTTTAACTGGGAGAGAAGGCATTGCCTATAGAAATGGTGGGTGATCCCTGCTGTTGCTAGGTATTGAGACGCTGCCTGTTCCTGCTTGAGAGCCCTGGGGATTAGCTGGAGGAGGGAGTTAAAAAGTATTGTATGTATACAACTTGACAGCACCTGGTCTGGGGCTCCAAGTGCCGATGGAAGCCCCGCGGAGCCTCCCAACACTCGCGGCAGGGCCTGGGAGCCTGGTTTTTGGCCGCGAACAACCGCAAACACACCCTGGAAGACAGAACTACCGGGAAAGGCTCCAAGTGCCGCGGAGCCTCCCAACACTCGCGGCGGGGCCTGGGAGCCTGGTTTTCGGCCGCGGACAACTGCAAACTACCCCTGGAAGACGGAACTACCGGGAAGGGCTCCAAGTGCCGTGGGAAGCCCCGCGGAGCCTCCCAACACTTGCTTTTCAGCCGCAACCAGACGCAAACTACCCCTGGAAGACGGAACTACCGGGAAAGGCTGCAAGTGCCGCGGTAAGTTATCATTAGGTAAAAACGTATCTTAAACATAATAATTACACTACAAAAATAACAGCATTATTACTTAAAATATGTCATTCTTAGATAGGACTACCCTAATATGGAGGGCCTTGTAAGTGGCGGGTAGCTTACACTTATTATATATTAACATATTTTTATGTGCCAGAGCAAAGCTGAAACTCCCAAATAAAAAATCGAAAAAAAGAAGAACACGGCACTCACTATCAGTTTCAGTGTGTTTATTAGGTAGCACTCCTAACACACATAAACACTGCAACGGCCCGGTCGGGGTCCTCCCCCTTCCGTGTTCTTCTTTTTTGTTATATATATATATATATATATATTATATCATATGAAATGTTTATAAAATGTTGACCCTGACACAAATGCAACTTGAGACCTTTTTTAATATGATGAGCTAGATGACTTCGTGAAATGAAACAGGAAAATATTAATTGCATCTGGGCAACCTGATCTGAAAACAAAACCATTATTCTGGTCATATTTTACTGATTTATGTTGCAGATTACGTTTCCCAATTAATATTGTGTTAAATGGCCTTGAGTTCTGTCTATATCATATTTGCTTTTTACCTCATTTGCCGTCTGTTCTTCTGATGTCTTCATCTGATTAAAAGTTGAAAATTCCCTTTTTGCTTTATTTCAGTTCTTTTGCATAGATCTTTGGTAAAGTTAATTTGTAGTCCTGACAATGTTATTTCAGCATATATTTCTACAAATTTCTCCAGCACTCCTAGGGAAATTTTGGGTTCATTATGATTAAGTCTTTGAGGTTAATCCATTGAATATCCACTCATTTTTTGTGCTTATTTTAATGAGACATGCCTCTCATCCTGTTACAGAAATAGCATTAGAGCTGATTTATGTAGAGCCATACAATACAAAATATCATTGCAGTTTTGCAAATGACTGATGATACATCTTACAGTGGGTTGCAGGTTATCTGATACACAGCATTTTTTTCAACCTCTATGAACCTCACTGTCTGGGCTGATCATTGCTTATGCCTCTGAATCCGTTGACATATTGATTTCTGCCTGACAGTGTATTATCACTGGAAGCGTTTCAATTCAACAAACAGCGTATTTTACCTGCTGCATTTTTACTCCTGATCATTGAAATAGCCCCAAACAATAGCTCATAGATAAATATACGTGCCCCCAGGGCTGCCTCCCTAATGAGGCAGGGTAAAGCACATTACAGAGCGGCACCTTGTAGGGAGGTGGATGTTTTGATGCCAGAGGAAAAAATATTTTATTTATTGCACTTCAACTTGCGGCATATGCCTGGGGCCATGGACAGATTTCCAACTAGGTTCATGAGATCCATGCCTATAGGTGAGGGACGTATAGAGGCAATGTACATTTTAATCCCAGACCCCTTCTCTTTCGGTGCACACCTTTACGTAAGTCCATATCCGGTTCTCCTGTCTGTGCACACTGTCTCTGATGCGCAAGGTTTCCTGTCTCCTTGCGCGAGAGGGAATGCGCGCACTATGGCTCACACAGACAGGAAAACCGGATTTGGACTTAATAAATGGTGCGCACCGAAAGAGAAGGGGCCGGGCTTAAAAGGGGAAAATAGCTGTGCTGTGCCAGACTTCAGCCTCGGGTATATAAACTGGCTAATATTGGCAGACAATGGGCAAACTTGATACCAGTCACTGTGGGCAAACTTGATACCAGTCACTGTGGGCAAACTTAATACCAGTCACTGTGGGCAAACCACGGAGGTGAGGGGGGCAGCATTTGGCATTTTGTTTCAACCGTGTCTGGTGAGGTGCTTCTAGCCTTCTGGAAAACGGAGCTTAACTATTGGTAAAGCAAGTGGTTATAAATTGGGATATCTGTGTTGAAGAGATACTTGGGGACTTCGGAGTGAAAAAATACATATCACATTTAACAATACATAAAAAATAAAAATGTCAATATTGCAATTAACTTTAAAGGGCATGTCCACCCCCAAAACTATAATCCCCCCAACTACTGGCCCCACCATGTAGTGTAGTTTAATCCTTACCTCACATCCCAGCTCCATAGGGTCTCCGGTAGTGCCCCCCCAAAGTCCCCAAAACTGCCCACCAGGAGGCTAGCAGGTCCATATAGGACACTGCCTGCACCTGGCCTCCCGGAGATTTTGGCCATGCGTACTGCAGGTCTTCTCCCCCCTCCTCCTCCCTCCCTCTCCCTCCCATTCTGCTATCCCTCCCCCTAGCTTCAAACCCCTTTAGGGCAGCCTTCCCCCATGTCCCCCCAGCCCAACCGCACAAATGTTATTTTTAGAAAGCTCCCGAATCTTTTACTTACCTCTCCGCTTTCCTACGCGGAAGTGAGCTGCCGGCAGCCGCGTCCGTGATTGGCTGCCGCTCAGCCAATCACAGACGCGGCTGCCGCCCCCGCCCCTCTGCTTGCATTTCATCGCAAGCAGAGGGCCGGGAGCGCGTTGGAGGAAAGAGGGGAGGTAAGTAGAGTTGGGGGGCTTTTTAAAAAAATAATAATGCGGTTGGGCTGGGAGCCCATGGGAATGGAATATAAAAAATTAAATATAGGGTGGACATGCTCTTTAATAAAGTGTAATAACAAAGTCAACAAATCCATTCAAAATGGGAAGCTTTTTTATTTAACAAAATTAAAATTATTCTGTTATTATATTCGATACCAATTAGTCAAAAACAAATCAGAAATAGGTATACATGGACCAGGATTCATTCAGCAAGCGAGTTCATGGAACAGAGATTTTGACAGTTGGAAAAAAAAATCACCTTGAAACCATTTAGACAACAATTTTTTTTTTCAACTAAACTGGTACTTTCAATCCAAAACCAGGTTGGGGTAGAAACTATAGTGCATCTGTCAATTGGCAAGGACCACTATTGTGACCAGTAGGGATGGCCGGTTCGCGGATCTGAACCCGGATCCGCTGCGGATTTATCCCGTTCGCGAACGGCGGACTTTTCCGGATTTTCCGCCTTCCGAACTTCCGAACCGCCAATTTCTCTTATTTCGTAAATACGTATTTTCGAAAATTTTCGAAATTACAAGGGTTACTCGGATTTTAGAAAAATACATATTTTCGAAAATTTTCGAAACTACGAGGATTTCTCGTATTTTCGAAAATTTTCGAAAATATGTATTTCCGAAAATTTTCGAGCGGACCGGATTTTGCAAAGTTCGGACATCTCTAGTGACCAGTTCTCTTCAAATCTACAGATTTTCAGGTCTGATTAGGCTTGGGCTCTGGCTGGGCCATTCCAGAACATTGATTGTTGAACATTGATTGTTGAACATCATTACACTCACAAAGATTGCTGCCACCTAAGTACCTGTGTTCTCTACCCCTTATACTCTTAACTGAAGAAATAAGTGAAGAAAATAGGAGTGTAGGTGGACTGTAAGGCAACACACACAGTGTCTACAGTTAAGGCTTTTTTATTTTGCAGTAAAGCACACACTACATGTTTCGGGCCAAAGTCCTTTCTCAAGTGATTGTTGAATGTTGAAGCCATTGCTTTGTTGATTTAGATGTATGCTTTGGGTTGTTTTCATGCTGAAAGGTGAAGCTTCTCTTACAATTTAGTTACTTTAGGCTGTAACTCACCATTATGCTTTAAATGGGGCCATAACAGGATGCTGACAAATAAAGGAGCTCTGTATTTTACACCCGCCTAGAGATAGCTGAAATTGATGGTTGCTGTTGCACTGCTTTATGTCTGGGAGAAACTGAACAACTTTCACATGATGCGTCTTGAAAATTCCCAAATTAACATCTATATTTATTGGTTCAATTGTTTTGGTGGCTACAGCTGTCTCATAAAAAATGTAAAGGTTGTTGGCAAGGCTTTTGTGTCATTTATGTTAAAAGACCATATTTCTAAAGTACATTTTTCCAACATAGGTAAAGGGTTGTTATAGATTACACTGTGCTTGCTTTGGGTTGCATTGTATATCAGGCAAATGTAGCCTTCTAAATATTAAAAAAAATAAATAAAACTCCCAGCATCCCCCAACTAGCCAGGGGATGCTGATGGTTGTCCTTTTTAAAGGAGAACTTAACTTAATTTTTTAAAAACCTAATGTGAAAGTTTTTCTCCCCAGAACACCTATACATTGTAAGATTCTTCTCTAGTAAGTTGCATTTAGTACATGTGAGAAATAGATAACTTAGAAGGTTTCCATGTTGTTGCCAGTACAACTCACAGCCCATGACCCCAGTATTCACTGTCTCTATGCAGAGTGTTTTCTATACAGATGTCTACACACCAATGTGAAAATCCCTGATTAGACTTTGAAAGCTGCTTGTTACCCTGCAATTTATTTACCAGTCAGTGTGAGCTACTGGATAATAAACTGCAGTGTAACAAGCAGCTTTCAAAGTCTTGTCAGGGACTTCTATATTTCATTTTCTTTTTTTATTATTCTTTTCCTAGCGAAAGATAACACCTTCCAAATGTATCTGGACTGTGTGCTACTTCAATGGTGGCGCACAGGGTAAGGCACCAGGTTTAGAAATACACAGTTTAGAAGGTTACTAGTTCAATACCACAGACTGAGGGCTATAGAAGGATTGTGGAAGCACTCCTTAGGCTAAATTATAACTACATTTAGCGGAAGTGCTACTGATCTGGTCAAATATTTATACAAACATAGAAAAGATAATCAATGCACATTCCTAGGCCCCATACAATAGCATATAATCTGCACACTGGCATACATTATAAACAAAGGGGTTTTAGTATACATTACTGTGATCACATGAATGAAAAGCCTTCCAACCACATCAAGGTAACCCCAGTCTGGAAGGTCCTAACTTCTAACCTTTTTTACTTCAATTACGATTAGCAAACTTTTGCATTTCTCATAGTTGTGCACTGGATCAATATAACAGGCTTTCTCACTTCCCCCCAGACCTTTGGCTTTTTAAAATGAGGGAAGAGGCCATCCATCCAGTGCTTTATATTAAAGGCATAGGACCTCCCATAAAAGGGGCGTGTTGGGGATGCTATTGCCACATGGAAGCTTGACCATGCTTCCTAATAAATACATACAATAGAAGGGTTGTGGAAGCACTGCAATTAGGCTTAATTATAACTGCATTTTGCGGAAGTGTGATGTGATTGCACGTCCATTTGCTATACACAATGGCATGCAATCACCATTTCTATGCGCAATCAAATGCGATTTCATATCTCAAAAGGAGAAATCTCACCGCAAACGCACAGGAATCACACCAGAATGTCACACGCAATCGGATGCTATTGATTGTGCGGTGCAATGTGGCCGTGCTATTATGTTTCAAGCAAAAGATAACACTTCTAAATGTACCTGAATATTGAGCTTATTCAGTGGTGGCACACCTGGTAAGACGCCAGGTTCAGAAACACACAGTTCTAAAGGTCACAAGTTTGAATCTCCAGACTTACCTTTATTTTTTGTTTCTAGTAAAAGATTCTATATGTAAGAGTGATCTATATAATATCTCAGTTAGCCTAGAGGTAAGAGCTCTGCTTTTAGCAAGACAGAGTAAATGTACAAGTTGCATGTTCTTTTGTCAGCTTCTGGGAAGCAAGGCTTCAACCTCCTTGTTTTGATCTGTTAAGCACTACAAAGCATGTGCCTGTACGCAGACACTTAGCTGGGTGCTTACCCAGCTAAGGTGGATTGTGGGAGCTGACCCCTAGTACTCACAGGTTATTTTCATAAATCCCCCAATGGCAACAGCAAATGGAGAGGTGAGACACAGCTTGTTGTATGTTTGTGAATCTATTGGGTCCATGTTGTCTAGAGACTTTAGTTTTTAGACTCTAGTTCTCTTTTAAACATATGAAAGGCTGCAGGTTGCCTATCTATGTTATATATACTTTACTGACTATTTTATAAACCGTGCTAATTTATTTTTTTCATAAAACAGAGGTTTGGGATTATTATATATTAAATATAGAAATTATACAAGCTTAGATTTGTCCTCTAGGTTTTAAAAACAATTTATACGTTTCTGATGAGTAGGCCATTTCTGAGCGTGTTAGTTCTATCTAAATTTTACCATATATATTCCCCAGATTCATAATAAAAATACTTCAATCAAACCTCCTCCAAACTCTAGAAGCCTTGTAATTCACATATTACAGCATCGTCTTCACTTACCATTGTAATTGTGTTTGAAAACTACTTTGAAAAATGTTTAAATCTATAAAGTTTTAGAAATATTGATTGAGTAGAAAATAAGCAAGAAAATAAATCTTCTCTTTCATTTTATATGCCAGGGTTATTTTATCATCCCCAGTATGATTTAGACTCACTTATTGTTAGGCAGATGACCCAAGGAAATAACAATACAAAAATACTTAGTTGGATTAAATTTCTATATTACTGTGTTCTAATTTTGGCTTTATTAGTGTGTCATCCACATATAATGCCTGTCTAGATTTATGTTCATCAAATGAGATCCAATACTTATAAATATGTAATTTGATAAACTATATCATAGTTTACTCAATCTGACTGATCTAGTAATGAACTCTGGTACTGTATATAGACCGACTTGGTGATTTATTAGAGAGATGCTTTTATAAATGTATTCTGATAAATAAGAACTAATACAGGGACCATTTAAAAATAAAACAATATTTAAGGGATATGTACACTGGGAAATGTGTTTTTTTTTTATTTTTTAAATTCCCCATTGCTGGAAACTATAATTCTTCCCAACTATCTTTACTTGTTGATCTGTTAATTTTCAGATGTCAATCAAGTGCCTGTAAGGAATATGGCCTTGATGGCCGTGGTACTCACAAGTATACTTTCAGGAGGAGGCTGATTGTCCGGAAAATGCAGGACACAGAGGCTGCTGGAAACAGTAGGCTGGATTCTGGAACAAGGTGTTGCTGGGAACTGTAGGCTGGATACTGGAACAAGGTGCTGCTGGGAACTGTATGCTGGATTCTGGAACGAGGTGCTGCTGGGAACTGTAGGCTGAATACTGGAACAAGGTGTTGCTGGGAACTGTAGGCTGGATACTGGAACAAGGTGCTGCTGGGAACTGTAGGCTGTATACTGGAACAAGATACTGCTGGGAACTGTAGGCTGGATACTGGAACAAGGTGCTGCTGGGAACTGTATGCTGGATACTGGAACAAGCAGGGTAACCAGGCTTATCCGGAAAACTCTTGTGGAAACTCTTGATCAAAAGGGAAGCATGCAGATCAGAGTGTTTAATCCATGATCTTTCCTCAGGGCCGAAACCTTTCCAATGGACTAGATACTGGAGAGATCTTCTAAAGAACCTAGAGTCCAGTACTTTTTCAACCTCAAATTCTTGTTGCCCATCAACAGAAATTGGAGTGGGAGGCTGAAGAAGGGGAGAATATTGATTCGAGATTACAGGTTTAATGAGGGAAATATGGAACACATTAGGGATCCGCATGTTGGGAGGGAGTTGGAGATGAACAGCAGCAGAACCAATTAGTTCCAAAATAGAAAAAGGGCCGATAAATTTGGGTCCCAATTTAGCAAAGGTAACCTGTAGATTAATATGGGCAGAAGAAAGCCACACTTTAAGATGGAGGTTCCCTTCGCCTCCTGTCAGCAGCTTTTTTTTGTGCCAGAGCGGATTTCTGAAGGCAAATTTCAGTAGAGTGCAAAATAGCAGACATTTGGGCCACAGAGTCATCAGCAGCAGGAACCTGAGTACAAAGGAAATCCTAAGGAAAACATCTAGGATTAGTGCCGAAGACACACAAAAAAGGAGATTTTCCAGAAGAGGCATGAGTGGCATTGTTATGGGCAAATTCAGCCCAGGGCAGGAGGTCAGACCAATCATCTTGGGTATAGGAAATATAACACCTGAGGTACTGTTCTAGAGACTGATTAATGCATTCAGTAGCCCCATTGGACTGTGGGTGATAAGCAGAAGAAAATTAAAATTTTGATTCCCATCCCATGGATTTACACAATGCCCTCCAGAATTTAGAAACAAATTGAGTTCCTCTGTCAGAAATTCAGAAGGAAGTCCATGGAGGCGAAAAATATGAGAAATAAATAATTGAGCCAATTCAACAGAAGATGGTAATTTAGGAAGAGGGACAAAATTAGCCATTTTACTGAAGCGGTCTATAGTTACCCAAATGACAGTTTTCTCTTTGGAAGGAGGAAGCTCAACAATGAAATCCATAGACAAATGAGTCCAGGGTCAAGATGGAATGTGAAGGGGTTGAAGAAGTCCACATGGAAGGGTTCTAGGAGATTTTGACTGGGTACAGCGAGAACAGGCTAGAATAAAGTCCTTAATATGCCTTCTCATGGTTGGCCACCAGAGAGAGCGTGCTAGAAGATCGAAAGTTTTGTTCATACCAGGATGTCCGGCCTGTCTGGAGCAATGAGGGTTCCAAAGAAAAACAGGTACAAAGGTTCTGCCAGTCAGGGTGTCAGGAGGAGCAGACTCCTGAGGTGCTTCAATCTGGGAACAGAGTTGTGGAGTATAGGAGGCCAGAATCTTGATTGCAAGGACTACAGGACCCTTATCCTGGTCAGAAAAATCAGAAGAAATGAAGGATCTGGAGAGGGCATTGGCTTTAGTGTTTTTGGAACCTGGTTGGTAGGTGATGATAAAATTGAATCGGGAAAAGAACAAAGACCAACGTGCTTGGCGAGGATTTAACCTTTTAAGGTTTTGGATGTATTCAAGGTTTTTATGGTCGGTAAAGATGGTAATGGGCAAAGAAGTGCCCTCTAGCAAATGGCGCCATTCCTTGAGAGCCAATTTGATGGCGAGTAGTTCACGGTTTCCGATATCATAATTCCGTTCATTAGGCAGGAACTTCTTAGAAAAATAGGCACACGGATGAAGTTTCTCTTTGATACCTTGTCTTTGTGACAGGATGGCACCAGCACCCAAGTCAGAGGCATCTACATCAATATAGAAAGGGAGGTTGGGATCCGGATGAACTAAAATAGGGGCAGAGGCAAAGGCTTCCTTTAACTGGTTAAATGCTTGAATGGCAGCCGGAGAACAGGAGTTGGGTCTACCACCCTTTCTAATGAGGGCCAAAATAGGAGAAATGATGGATGAGAATCCTTTAATATACTGTCTATAATAGTTCGCAAAGCCGATAAACCATTGAATTGCTTTGTTACTAGTAGGAAGAGGCCAGTCTTGGATGGCTGAAACTTTGACAGGATTGATCAAAAAACCTTGAGCGGATACAATGTAACCAAGAAAGGATACTTGAGGAAGTTCAAAGAGACATTTTTCAAGTTTGGCATACAAGTTATTTTTCCTTAAACGTGCTAAGACCTGCTGTACATGGAGACGATTTGTAGGTAGATCTTGAGAATAGATTAAAATGTCGTCGAGATATATGACCACTGAGTTACCCAGAAGATCTCGAAAGATGTCGTTAACAAACTCTTGAAAAACCGCTGGGGCATCACAAGATATTCGTAATGGCCATCACGTGTATTAAAGGCAGTTTTCCACTCATCCCATTTACGAATGCGGATTAGATTATATGCTCCTCGAGTTTGGTGAATATTTTAGCTCCTTTGATCTGGTCGAATAATTCACAGATGAGTGGAAGAGGGTAACGGTTCTTTATAGTGATTTTATTTAAACCCCTATAATCAATACAGGGACGTAAACCTCTGTCTTTCTTCTCCACAAAAAAGAAACCAGCCCCAGCTGGAGAGCTAGAAGGTCTCATGAATCCCCGAGCCAAAAGTTCCTTAATATAGTCTTTGATGGCTTTGGTCTCAGGGGGGATAAAGGATATGTGCGTCCCCGAGGAGGCATGGTACCAGGAAGAAGATCAATGGGGCAATCATAAGGGCGGTGTGGAGGAAGTTTTTCAGCCCGTTTCTTACAAAAGACATCGATAAATTCATGGAAACATTCAGCAAGAGTTTCCATAGGTTTAATTTCACAATTAATACAAGAACAAAGAATAGGAGAAGAGAGACATTTGGAAAAACAAGAAGAACTCCAAGATACTAATTCATTGTTAGACCAGTCTACGACAGGGTTGGGAACACGGAGTCATGGAAGTCCTAGGATCAGAGGAGCAGAAGGACTGTGAATCACCAAAAAGGATAAACGTTCTTGATGGCGATATGCAAAGAAACTTCGTACGTAGATTTGCAGATGAATTCTGAAGCCAAACGATTATTATCAATAGCCAGAACCCGAAGAGGTTGTTGCAGGTGAAGAGGAAGCCCCAATTGTGCTGCGAAGGTAGAGTCAATGAAGTTTTCCGCAAAGCCCCCGAATTGACAAGGCCGAGTGGAAAAGTTTTCGCATTAAAGGGATAGTCACAGGCAAAAAAGAGTTTCAGTGGTTCATATTTAGTAGGAGACTTGAATTACCTAGAAGGAGCTCCTCCTTTACTTCTAGGTCATGGAGTTTTCTGACTTCAAGGGACAGTTCTTAGCAAAGTGCCCTTGTCCGGCACAATAGAGACAAAGTCCGTTAGTACGTTGACGTGACTTTTCTTCAGGGGACAGATGAGTGCCGCCATTTGCATAGGCTCTTCAACCAAAGATACAGATTGTTGAGCGGTCTGAGCAGGCTGAGGAAAGGTCTTAGAGAAATTAGAACGAGCTGCAGACATTTCTGCCTGCCATTCACGAAAGAGGGTATCAATTTGGATGCAGAGAGTAATTAAATATTCCAACGGGACTGGTAATTCTCTAGACACAAATTCATCCTTAAGGCGGTCAGAGAGTCACTGCCAAAAGGCTGCAGAAAGTGCCTCATTATTCCAGTAAGTCTCCTCAGCTAGGGTACGAAATTCAATAGCATATTGTCCTACGGAACAAGACCCTCTTCCTGGTGCATCGAAGACCTTGCGAAACATACCCAGGTAACTGGTAACATTATTGACTAGAGGATCATCTTTCTCCCATAGGGGAGAAGCCACGAGTCTGCTGGGAACTGTAGGCTGAATACTGGAACAAGGTGTTGCTGGGAACTGTAGGTGGATACTGGAACAAGTGTGCTGCTGGAACTGTAGGCTGTATACTGAACAAGATACTGCTGGAACTGTAGGCTGGATACTGGAACAAGGTGCTGCTGGGAACTGTATGCTGGATACTGGAACAAGCAGGGTAACCAGGCTTACCGGAAAACTTGTGGAAACTCTTGATCAAAAGGGAAGCATCAGATCAAGGTTTAATCCATGATCTTTCCTCAGGGCCGAAACCTTTCCAATGGACTAGATACTGAGAGATCTTCTAAAGAACCTAGAGTCCAGTATTTTTCAACCTCAATTCTTGTTGCCCACATCAACAGAATGGAGTGGGAGCTGAGAAGGGAGAATATTGATTCGAGATCCAGGTTTATGAGGGAAATATGGAACACATTAGGGATCCGCATGTTGGGAGGGAGTTGGAGATGAACAGCAGCAGAACCAATTAGTCCAAAATAAAAAAGGGCCGATAAATTTGGGTCCCAATTTAGCAAAGGTAACCTGTGAGATTAATATGGGCAGAAGAAAGCCACACTTTAAGATGGAGGTTCCCTTCGCCTCCTGTCAGCAGCTTTTTTTTGTGCCAGAGCGGATTTCTGAAGACAAATTTCAGTAGAGTGCAAATAGCAGACATTGGGCCACAGAGTCATCAGCAGCAGGAACCTGAGTACAACAAGGAAATCCTAAGGAAACATCTAGGATTAGTGCCGAAGACACACAAAAAAGGAGATTTCCAGAAGAGGCATTGTTGGGCAAATTCAGCCCAGGGCAGAGGTGTCAGACCAATCATCTTGGGTATAGGAAATAAACACTGAGGTACTGTTCTAGAGACTGATTAATGCATCAGTAGCCCCATTGGACTGTGGTGATAAGCAGAAGAAATTAAAATTTTGATTCCATCCCATGGATTTAACAATGCCCTCCAGAATTTAGAAACAAATTGAGTTCCTCTGTCAGAAATTCAGAAGGAAGTCCATGGAGGCACAAAATATGAGAAATAAATAATTGAGCCAATTCAACAGAAGATGGTAATTTAGGAAGGGACAAAATTAGCCATTTTACTGAAGCGGTCTATAGTTACCCAAATGACAGTTTTCTCTTTGGAAGGAGGAAGCTCAACAATGAAATCCATAGACAAATGAGTCCAGGGTCAAGATGAATGTGAAGGGGTTGAAGAAGTCCACATGGAAGGGTTCTAGGAGATTTTGACTGGGTACAGCGAGAACAGGCTAGAATAAAGTCCTTAATATGCCTTCTCATGGTTGGCCACCAGAGAAGAGCGTGCAGAAGATCGAAAGTTTTGTTCATACCAGGATGTCCGGCCTGTCTGGAGCAATGAGGGTTCCAAAGAAAACATGTACAAAGGTTCTGCCATCATGGTTCCGGATAGGCTGGATTCTGGAACAAGGTGCTGCTGGGAACTGTAGGCTGGATTCTGGAACAAGGTGCTGCTGGGAACTGTATGCTGAATACTGGAAGTTTCGGGGGTCCTCCCCTTCCGTGTTCTTCTTTTTTGTATATATACTAATATATATATAATATATGACGATATGATCAATGATATTATTAAATGTGACCTTGCACACAATGCCACTTTGGATCCTTTTTTAATATTGATGGACTAGATACTTCTTGTGAATGAAACAGGAAAATGTTTAATTGCATATGGCAACCTGACTGAAAACAAAACCATATATTCTGGTCCAGATTTACTGATTTTTGTTGCAGATTACGTTTTCCAATTAAATATTGTGTTTAAATGGCCCTTGAGTTGTCCATATATTTTGCTTTGTTAACCTCATTTTGCCGTCTGTTCTTCTGATGCTTCATCTGATTAAAGTTGAAAATTCCCTTTTTGCTTTATTTTCAGTTCTTTTCATAATCTTTGGTAAGTTTAATTGTGTCACTGACAATGTTTTTCAGCATATTTTCACAATATTCTCCAGCCTCCTAGGGAAATTTTGGGTTCATTCTGATTAAGTTCTTGTGAGGTTAATCCTTGAAATATCCAACTCTTTTTTGTGTTTATTTTAATAGAACCTGCCCTCTTCATCCTGTTACAGAATAGGCTTAGAGCTGATTTATGTAGACCATACAATACACAATATCCTTGCAGTTTGCACATGACTGATGAACATCTTAACCGTGGGTTCAGGTTATCGGATACACAGCCCACCTTTGTTAACCGTCTAGAACCTCACTGTCTGGGCTGATCATTGCGTATGCCTCTGAATCCGTTGACATATTGATTTCTGCCTGACAGTGTATATCACTGGAAGCGTTTCAATTCAACAAACAGCGTATTTTACCTGCTGCATTTTTACTCCTGATCATTTGAAATAGCCCCAAACAATAGCTCATAGATAATATACGTGCCCCCAGGGCTGCCTCCCTAATGAGGCAGGGTAAAGCACATTACAGAGCGGCACCTTGTAGGAGGGGATGTTTTGATGCCAGAGGAAAAATATTTTATTTTTGCACTTCAACTTGCGGCATATGCTGGGCCATGGACAGATTTTCCAACTAGGTTCATGAGATCCTGCCTATAGGTGAGGGACGATATAGAGGCACATGTACATTTTAATCCCAGACCCCTTCTCGTTCGCGTGCACACCTTACGTAAAGTCCATATCCGTTCTCCTGCTGTGACACTGTCCTGATGCGCAAGGTTTCCTGTCTCCTTGCGCGAGAGGGAATGCGCGCACTATGCTCACACAGACTGAAAACCGGATTTGGCTTATAAATGGTGCGCACCGAAGAAAGAGGGCCGGGCTTAAAGGGGAAAATAGCTGTGCTGTGCCAGACTTCAGCCTCGGGTATATAAACTGGCTAATATTGGCAGACAATGGGCAAACTTGATACCAGTCACGTGGGCAAACTTGAATACCAGTCACTGTGGGCAAACTTAATACCAGTCCTGTGGGCAAACCACGGAGGTGAGGGGGGCAGCATTTGCATTTTGTTTTCAAACCGTGTCGGTGAGGTCTTCTAGCCTTCTGGAAAACGGAGCTTAACTATTGGTAAGCAAGTGGTTATAAATTGGGATATCTGTGTTGAAGAGTTACTTGGGGACTTCGGAGTGAAAAAATACATATCACATTTAACAATACATAAAAATAAAAATGTCAATATTGCAATTAACTTTAAAGGGCATGTCCACCCCCCAAAACTATAATCCCCCCAACTACTGGCCCCACCATGTAGTGTAGTTTAATCCTTACCTCACAGCTCCATAGGGTTCTCCGGTAGTGCCCCCCCAAAGTCCCCAAAACTGCCCACCAGGAGGCTAGCAGGTCCATATGGACACTGCCTGCTACCGGGCCTCCCGGAGATTTTGGCCATGCGTACTGCAGGTTTCTCCCCCCCTCCCTCTCCCTCCCTCTCCCTCCCATTCTGCTATCCCTCCCCCTAGCTTCAAACCCCTTTATGGCAGCCTTCCCCATGTCCCCCAGCACCAACCGCACAAATGTTATTTTTAGAAAGCTCCCGACTTTTACTTACCTCGCTTTTCCTACGCGTAAGTGAGCTGCCGGCAGCCGCGTCCGTGATGGCTGCCGCTCAGCCATACACAGACGCGCTGCCGCTCCCGCCCCTCTGCTTGCATTTCATCGCAAGCAGAGGGCCGGGAGCGCGCGTTGGAGGAAAGAGGGGAGGTAAGTAGAGTTTTGGGGGCTTTTAAAAAATAAATAACTGCGGTTGGGGCTGGGAGCCCATGGGGAATGGAATATAAAAATTAAAATTAGGGTGGACATGCTCTTTAATAAGTGTAATACAAAGTCAACAAATCCATTCAAATGGGAAGCTTTTTTATTAACAAAATTAAATTATTCTGTATTATATCTATACAAATTAGTCAAAACAAATCAAAATAGGTATACATGGACCAGGATTCATTCAGCAGCCGAGTTCATGGAACAGAGATGTGACAGTGGAAAAAAAATCACCTTGAAACCATTAGACACAATTTTTTTTTTCAACTAAACTGGTACTTTCAATCCAAAACCAGGTTGGGGTAGAACTATAGTGATCTGTCAATTGGCAAGGACCACTATTGTGACCAGTAGGGATGGCCGGTTCGCGGATCTGAACCCGGATCCGCTGCGGATTTATCCGTTCGCGAACGGCGGACTTTTCCGGATTTTCCGCCTTCCGACTTCCGACCGCCAATTTCTCTTATTTCGTTAAATACGTATTTTCGAAAATTTTCGAATTACAAGGGTACTAGGATTTTAGAAAATACATATTTTCGAAATTTTCGAATACAGAGGATTTCTCGTATTTTCGAAAATTTTCGAAAATATGTATTTCCGAAAATTTCGAGCGACCGGATTTTGCAAGTTCGGACATCTCTAGTGACCAGTTCTCTCCTCAAATCTACAGATTTTCAGGTCTGAGTTAGGCTTGGGCTCTGGCTGGCCATTCCAGAACATTGATTGTTGTTGAACATTGATTGTTGAACATCAGTACACTCACAAAGATTGCTGCCACCTAAGTACCTGTGTTCTCTACCCCTAATACTCTTAACTGAAGAAATAAGTGAAGAAAATAGGAGTGTAGTGGACTGTAAGGCAACACACAACGTGTCTACAGTTAGCTTTTTTATTTTGCAGTAAAGCACACACTACATGTTTCGGGCCAAAGTCCTCTTCTCAGTGATTGTTGAATGTTGAAGCCATTGCTTTGTTGATTAGAGTGTATGCTTTGGGTTGTTTTCATGAAAGGTGAAGCTTCTCTTACAATTTAGTTACTTTAGGCTGTTGTAACTCACCATTATGCTTTAAATGGGGCCATACAGGATGCTGACTAATAAAGGAGCTCTGTATTTTACAACCGCCTAGAGATAGCTGAAATTGATGGTTGCTGTTTGCAACTGCTTTAATGTCTGGGAGAAAACTGAACAACTTTCACATGATGCGTCTTGAAAATTCCCAATTAACATCTATATTTATTGGTTCATTTTTTTTGGTGGGCTACAGACTGTCTCATAAAAATGTAAAGGTTGTTGGCAAGCTTTGTTGTGTCATTATGTAAAAGACCCTATTTCTAAAGTACATTTTTCCAACATAGGTAAGGTTGTATAGATTACACTGTGCTTGCTTTGGGTTGATTGTATATCAGGCAATGTAGCCTTCTAAATATTAAAAAAAAAATAAAACTCCCAGCATCCCCCAACTAGCCGGGATGCTGATGGTTGTCCTTTTTAAGGAGATTAACTTAATTTTTTAAAAACCTAATGTGAAAGTTTTTCTCCCAGAAACATATACATTGTAAGATTCTTCTCTAGTAAGTTGCATTTAGTACATGTGAGAAATAGATAACTTAGAAGGTTCCATGTTGTTGCCAGTACAACTCCACCGCCCTGACCCCAGTATTCACTGTCTCTAGCAGAGTGTTTTTATACAGATGTCTACCACCAATGTGAAAATCCCTGATTAGACTTTGAAACTGCTTGTTAACCCTGAATTTATTTACCAGTCAGTGTGAGCTACTGGATATAAACTGCAGTGTAACAAGCAGCTTTCAAGTCTTGTCAGGGACTTCTATATTTCATTTTCTTTTTATTATTTCTTTCCTAGCGAAAGATAACACCTTCCAATGTATCTGGACTGTGTGCTACTTCAATGGTGGCGCACGGTAAGGCACCAGGTTTAGAAATACACAGTTTAGAAGGTACTAGTTCATACCACCAGACAGGGCTATAGAAGGATTGTGGGAAGCACTCACTTAGGCTAAATTATAACTACATTTAGCGGAAGTGCTACTGATCTGGTCAAATATTTATACAACATAGAAAGATAATCAATGCCATTCCTAGGCCCCATACAATAGCTATAATCTGCACACTGGCATACATTATAAACAAAGGGGTTTTAGTATACATTACTGTGATCACATGATGAAAAGCCTTCCAACCACATCAAGGTACCCCGTTGGAAGGTCAACTTCTAACCTTTTTACTTCAATTACGATTAGCCAAATTTTGCATTTCTCATAGTTGTGCACGATCAAATAACAGGCTTTCTCACTTCCCCCCAGACCTTTGGCTTTTTAAAATGAGGGAAAGGCCATCCATCCAGTGCTTTATATTAAAGGCATAGGACCTCCCATAAAGGGCGTGGTTGGGAGCTATTGCCACATGGAAGCTTGACCATGCTTCCTCATAATACTACAATAGAAGGGTTGTGGAGCACTGCAATTAGGCTTAATTATAACTGCACTATTTTGCGGAAGTGTGATGTGATTGCACGTCCATTTGCTATACACAATGGCAGTGCAATCACCATTTTTATGCGCAATAATGCGATTTCATATCTCAAAAGGAGAATCTCACCGCAACGCACAGGAATCACACCAAATGTCACACGCAATCGGATGCTATTGATTGTGCGGTGGCAATGTGGCCGTGCTATTAGTTTCAAGCAAAAGATAACACTTCTTAAATGTACTGAATATTGAGCTTATTCAGTGGTGGCAACCTGGTAAGACGCCAGGTCAGAAACACACAGTTCTAAAGGGTCACAAGTTTGAATCTCCAGACTTCCTTTATTTTTGTTTCTAGTAAAAGATTCTATATGAAGTGATCTATATAATATCTCAGTTAGCCTAGAGGTAAGAGCTCTGCTTTAGCAGACAGAGTAAATGTACAAGTGCATGTTCTTTTGTCAGCTTCTGGGAAGAGGCTCAACCTCCTTGTTTTGATCTGTTAAGCACTACAAAGCATGTGCCTGTACGCAGACACTTAGCTGGGTGCTTACCCAGCTAAGGTGGATTGTGGGAGCTGACCCTAGTACTCACAGTTATTTTCATAATCCCCCAATGGCAAACAGCAAATGAGAGGTGAGACCAGCTTGTTGTATGTTGTGAATCTATTGGGTCCATGTTTGTCTAGAGACTTAGTTTTTAGATCTAGTTCTTTTTAAACATATGAAAGGCTGCAGGTTGCCTATCTATGTTATATATACTTTACTGACTTTTATAAACCGTGCTAATTTATTTTTTTCAAAAACAGAGGTTTGGAGTATTATAATTAAATATAGAAATTATACAAGCTTAGATTTGTCCTCTAGGTTTTAAAACAATTTATACGTTTCTGATGAGTAGGCCATTTCTGAGCGTGTTAGTTCTATCTAATTTTACCATTATATTCCCCAGATAATAATAAAAAATACTTCAATCAACTCCTCCAAACTCTAGAAGCCTTGTAATTCCAATATTACAGCATCGTCTTCACTTACCATTGTAATTGTGTTTGAAACTACTTTGAAAAATGTTTAAATCTATAAAGTTGTTAGAAATTTGATTGAGTAGAAAATAAGCAAGAAAATAAATCTTCTCTTTCATTTTATATGCCAGGGTTATTTTATGCATTCCCAATATGATTTAGACTCACTTATTGTTAGCAGAGACCCAGAAATAACAATACAAAAATACTTGTTGTGGATAAATTTCTATATTACTGTGTTCTAATTTTGGCTTTATTAGTGTGTCATCACATATAATGCCATGTCTAGATTTATGTTCACTCAATGAGATCCAATACTTATAAATATGTAATTTGAAAACATTATCATAGTTATCATTGATGACTGAATCTGGAATACTATCTAATGGTCTTATGTTTAGACCGACTTGGTGATTATTAGAGAGATGCTTTTTATAATGTATTCTGATAAATAAGAACTAAACAGGGACTCATTTAAAAATAAAACTATTTAAGGGATATGTACACTGGAGAATGTGTTTTTTTTATTTTTTAAATTGCCCATTGCTGGAAACTATTATAATTCTTCCCAACTATCTTTACATTGTTGATCTGTTAATTTTCAGATGTCATCAAGTGCCGTAAGGAATATGGCCTTGATGGCCGTGGATCCGCCACGCTGTCAGGGGCTGGTGGCTATTGTCCGGAAAATGCAGGACACAGAGGCTGCTGGAAACCGTAGCAGGCGATTCGGAACAAGAGGTGGTGCGTGTGCGGGAACTGTAGGCTGATACTGGAAGAAGGTGCTGCTGGTGAACTGTATGCTGGATTCTGGAACGAGTTGCTGCTGGGAACTGTAGGCTTAAACTGGAACAAGGTTGTTGCTGGGAAACTGTAGGCTGGATACTGGAACAAGGTGCTGCTGGGAACTGTAGGCTGTATACTGAACAAGATACTGCTGGGAACTGTAGGGCTGGATACTGGAAAAAGGTGCTGCTGGGAACTGTATGCTGGGATACGGAACAAGCAGGGCTAACCAGGCTTACCGGAAACTAGCTTGTGGAACTCTTGATCAAAAAGGGAAGCCAGCCAGATCAGAGTGTTTAATCCATGATCTTCCTCAGGGCCGAAACCTTTCCAATGGACTCAGATACTGAGAGATCTTCTAAAGAGAACCTAGAGTCCAGTACTTTTTCAACCTCAAATTCTTGTTGCCTCAACAAGCGAAAATGATGGAAGTGGGGAGGATAAGAAGGGGAGAAAGGATTTTCTCGCGCTATCACAGGTTTAATGAGGGGAAATAGGAACCATCTAGGATCCGCATGACAGCTGGGAGGAGGCATATTGGAGACGATGCCGCGCAGCAAGACACACCCCTTCGTGCTCCACATCGAGCCCAAGAGGCAGCAGATAAATTGTGGACGCGCCGCTTCGCACGGAGACCGCGATGTCCCTCAGGATATTCGCGCACCACTGAGCGCAGGAGAGAGAGGCGGGGGTCGTAGACCGCTCCTCGGTATCTGGACTTCAGTCCACGGTGCGCTACGCCCGTTTCAGTTCTCGGATCTTCTTCCACCGGCTCGGGTGCGCGCTATTTTTTGTGCGAGCGGTTTCTGAAGGCAAATTCGCAGTAGGGTGCAGAGAGCAGAAGAGGCGGTAAGACACGTAAGGTGAGAAGGCGCCGAGGCGACAACGGGGCACGGACGCCCACGCGAGTGAAAGTAGCCCCACTCGGCATATCGCCGCTCCGCTAC
The DNA here is from genome assembly GCA_019447015.1 of Hymenochirus boettgeri. Taxonomy (NCBI): domain Eukaryota; kingdom Metazoa; phylum Chordata; class Amphibia; order Anura; family Pipidae; genus Hymenochirus; species Hymenochirus boettgeri. Next base: position 107,586,920 of record CM033470.1, on the reverse strand, counting down.
CGAGGGTATGACAGGCGTCAGTAAGAGATAGGGCACACACGGCAGGGGAGGCGAAGCAGAAGACAATCAAGCCGCACGAACGTTTGCGGGCCGGCCAGGCGAGCGATCAGGGAAGAGCCGCCCCCTGGTGGCATGGTTCGGAAGGCAACGGGCCACGAAGGGTAACGGATCGTGCCGAGGTCCGCCATGCGGCCTCGGGAGACACAGCAGCCCGTGTCAGTGCAGTCGACCCAGGTGTCACAGTACGGCGTGTGAGGTATGTCAGGCCCGGACCTGACAGAGGACGCCCATGAGGAGGAGCGGTGAGAGAAGGGGAGGTACTGTTTCAGAGAGGACTGATTAATGCATTCAGTAGCCATTGGACTGTGGGTGAAAGCAGAAAGAAAATTAAAATTTTGATTCCCATCCATGGATTCTACACAATGCCATCCAGAATTTAGAAACAAATTGAGTGTCCTCTGTCAGAAATCGAAGGATAAGGAGGCATGGAGGCGAAAAAATATGAGAAATAAATATTGAGCCCATCACAGAAGATGGCAATTTAGGAGCGGGACAAAATTAGCCTTTTACGGAAGCGGTCTATAGTTACCCCAATGACAGTTTCTCTTGGAAGGAGGAAGCTCAACAATGAAATCCATAGACAAATAGTCCAGGGTCAGAGAATGTGAAGGGGTTGAATGGAAGTCCACTGGAAGGGTTCTAGGAGATTTGACTGGGTTACAGCGAGAAACGGCGAGATTAAAGTCCTTAAAGATGCCTTCTAATGGTTGGCCACCAGGAGAGCGCTCGAAGATCGAAAGTTTGTTCATACCAGGATGTCCGGCCCCGTCTGGGCAATTGAGGGTTCCAAAGAAAACAGGTACAAAGGTTCTGCCAGTCAGGGTTGTAAGGAGGAGGCAGGCTCCTGAGGTGCTTGGAATCTGGAACAGAGTTGTGGAGTAGAGGAGGCAAGAAGATTGATTGCAAGGATACAGGACACCCTTTATCCTGGTCAGAAAAATCAGAAGAAAATGAAGGATCTGGAGCGGGCATTGGAGCTTTAGTGTTTGGGAACCTGGTTTGGTAGGTGATGATAAAATTGAATCGGGAAAAGAACAAACGACCACCGTGATTGGAGAGGAGGATTTAACCTTTAAGGTTTTGGAGTATTCAAGTTTTATGGTCGGTAAAGATGGTAATGGGCAAAGAAGTGCCCTCTAGCAAATGGCGCCATCCTTGGAGCCAATTTGATGGCGAGTAGTTCACGGTTTCCGACATAATTCGGTCATTAGGCAGGAACTCTTAGAAAAATAGCACCACGGATGAAGTTTCTTCTTGAACTGTCTTGTGACAGGATGGTCACCAGCCACCCAAGTCAGAGGCATCTACATCAATATAGAAGGGAGGTTGGGTATCCGGAGGTTAACTAAAATAGGGGCAGAGGCCAAAGGCGTCCTTAATGTTAATGCTTGAATGGAAGACGGAGAACAGAGTTGGGCTACCACCCTTTCTAATCGAGGCCAAATAGGAGAAAGAGGGATGAGAATCCTTTAATTACTGGTCTATAATAGTTCGCAAAGCCGCTAAACCATTGAATGCTTTTGGTACTGAGTAGGAGAGGCGAGTTGGATGGACCTGAACTTTGACAGGATTGATCAAAAAACCCTTGAGCGGATCAATGTAACAAGAAAGGTCTTGAGGGAAGTTCCCAAGAGACAGTTTTCAAGTTTGCAAAGTTATTTTTCCGTAAAGTGCTAAGACCTGTGTACATGGAGAGGACGATTTGTAGGTAGATCTGAAATAGATTAAAATGCGTCGAGATATAGGACCAATGAGTTACCAGAAGATCTCGAAGATGTCGTTAACAAACTCTTGAAAAAACCGCTGGGATCACAAGATATTCGTAAATGGCCATCACGTGATATAACGCAGTTTTTTCCACTCATCCCAATTTAACGAATGAGGATTAGATTATATGCTCCAGAGTTTGGGAATATTTTAGCTCCTTTGATCTGTCGAATTAATCACAGATGAGTGGAAGAGGGGTCACGGTTCTTTATAGTGATTTTAGTAAAAACCCCTATAATCAATACAGGGAACGGTAAACCTCTGTCCTTTCTTCTCCACAAAAAAGGAAACCAGCCCCAGCTGGAGCGCTAGGAAGGTTCTCATGAATCCCGAGCCCAAGTTCCATTAATATAGTCTTTGATGGCTTTGGTCTCAGGGGGGAATTAAAGGATATGTGCGTCCCCGAGAAGGCCATCGGAACAGGATAGAGATCAAGGGGCAATCAGTAAGGGCGGTCCTTTGTGGAGGCAGTTTTCAGCCCGTTTCTTACAAAAGACAGATTAAATTCATGGAAACATCAGCAAAGGTTTAACTAGGTTTATTTCACAATTAATACAAAGAACAAAGAATAGGAGAGAGAGACCTTGGCAAAAAAGAAGAACTCCAAGATAACTAATTCTTGTCAGGACCAGTCTACGACGGGTTGGGAACACGGAGTCATGGAACGTCCTAGGATCAGTCGTAGCAGAAGGACTGTGAATACCAAAAGGATAAAGTTTTCTTGATGGCGATATGGCAAAGAACACTTCGTACGTAGATTTGCAGATGAATGCTGAAGCCAACGATTATATCAATAGCCAGAACCCGCACAAAGAGGTTGTTGAGGTGAAGAGAAGCCCCAATTGTCTTCAATTGTGCTGCGAAGGTGGTAGAGTCAATGAAGTTCCGGCAGCCCCCAGAATTGACAAGGCTGAGTGGAAAAAGTTTTAGCTTAAAGGAGATAGTCAAGTGCCCCCCCAAAAAAGAGTTTCAGTGTTTCAATTTAGTAGGAGACTTGAAAATTACCTAGAAGGAGCTCTCATTACTTTCGGTCATGGATGTTTATGGACTTCAAGGAAGTTCTTAGCAAAGTGCCCTTGTCCGGCACAATAGAGACAAAAGTCCGTTAGGTACGTGAAGTGACTTTTCTTCAGGGGGACCAGATGAGTGCGCCAATTGCATAGGCTCTTCCAACCAAAGATACAGATTTGTGAGAGGTGCTGAGCAGGCTGAGGAAGGAAAGGTCTTAGAGAACTTAGAACATGCTGCAGAATTTTGCCTGAAATTCACGAAGAGGGTACTCAATTTGGATGCCAGAGAGTAATTAAATATCCAACGGGAATGGTAATTCTCTAGACACAAATTCATCCTTAGGCGGTCAGAGAGTCACATGCCAAAAGGCGCAGAACGAGTGCCTCATTATTCCAGTAAGTCTCCTCAGCTAGGTACGAAATTTCAATAGCATATTGTCCTACGGAACAAGAACCTTTCCTGGAGCATCGAAGACCTTGCGAACATACCCAGGTAACGGTAACATATGACTAGAGGATCATCTTTCTCCAAGCGGGGAGAAGCCAAAGGCAACAGAGAATTGCCCTCAAGCAATTGGCAATGGATGTAACAAACCTTTGCTCGATCAGATGCAAATGAGAGGTTGAAGTTCAAATTGGATTTGGACACTGATGAATGACACCACGCAAGCCGGAGCATTACCATCCAACGGGGAAGGGGGAGGTATGCGGGGGCTCTCTACGAAGAAAGGAGTCGCCAGATGCGGACGGTTGAAGGAGGCGTGTTAGATTGTTAGAACCAGGAGTTGCGGCTGAATCTGGGTAGTCAGGAAGCGGGGTGTCCATGGAATTGAGGCCAACAGTCCCTGATGATGTTCATTAACCGTCCATGCGTGTGGACAAAGTTGTTTGGGCATTTTATCAATTCCGTCATAGCCCCCGCAGGCGTTTCCATGGCCCTGACTGTACTGTAAGGCATATGGCATTGATTGCCTTGGTATCACAAGTACGCTTTCAGGAAGGTGGCTGATGTCCGGAAAAGCAGGCCAGAGGCTGCTGGAAAAAGTAGGCTGGATTATGGAACAAGTGTTGATGGGACACTGTGGCTGCGATTCTGGACAAGTGTGTGTGCTTGCTGGGAACTGTAGGCGGGATCTGGAACAAGGTGCTGCTGGGAAAACTGTATGACTGAATACTGGAACAAGGTGCTGCTGGGACTGCTATGCTGTGTCAGGTACTTACCTTGCGCGGGTCGGGGTCCGCCTCCGGCGGTCGCGAGCTGGGAGCGCGCGATGACGCGCCTCGCCCGCTCGCACGCCCGCTCACGTGCCCGCGGTCCTCAGTTGGATGCGAGGACGTGGGCGGGGCAGGTGTACCCTGAATTGCAAGCCGTTCCTTCCGGGGCACGGCCAGCAGGGAGAGGCACGGGGGCCTATTTAGATCCTCTGGCAGTGCCTCTTGCATGCCAGTTTCAGAGTTGTTTTGCTTCTGGACGCGAGCTCCCTGGTTCTCTAGCGTGTGTTTCCTGTTGGTCTGACTCCTACCTCGGTCCGAAGATCTACACAGCTCCTACCTCCAGTGATCTCCGGTCTGCATATCCTCCACAGCTCTACCGCCGGTCCGAATATCTACCCAGATCCTACCTCCAGTTATCTCCGGTCTGCCTTATCCTCACCAGCTCTACCTCCGAGTCCGAATATATACCACAGCTCCTACCTACAGTTATCTACGGTAGGCATATTCTCCACAGCTCCTACCTCGGTCCGAATATATACTACCAAGCTCCTACCTCCAGTTATCTCCGGTGCTGCATATCCTCCACAGATCCTACCGCCGGTTCCGAATATTCACACAGCTCCTACCTCCAGTTATCTCCGGTCGCATATCTCCAAGCTCCTACCTCCGGTCGAATATCATACACAGCGCAGATTCCAGTTATCTCCGGTTCGGCATATTTCCACAGCTCTTACTCCGGTCCGAAATTACACCAGTCTACCTCCAGTTATCTCCGGTCTGCATATCCTCACAGCTCCCCTACGCCGTTATACACAGTTCTCGATCCGAATATCATACCACAGCTCTACCCATATCTCGCTCCGATATTCTACACAGCTCTACTCCGGTCCCGAATTACCACAGCTCCTACCTCCAGTTATCTCCGCGTCTGCATATCTCCACAGCTCCTACTTCCGATCCGAATATCATCCCCAGGTTCTACTTCCTGTTACACCTGTATCTGTTCTGCTGCCTCTCCACATTGTGGGATTGGCCTTTGGGGTTCTCTTCTCTGGAGCCGCGACTGTATCTGTCCGCCGCAAACATCCTCACCATTAGAGGCTCTGGTGAAAACGGCTGGTCTAGATTCCGCGGCCAGAGGGGGTCTCAGGGGGTCTTTTCCTGAAGATTCATAACAGCTGGATACTGGAACAAGGTGCTGCTGGGAACTGTAGGTGGATACTGGAACAAGGTGCTGCTGGATTGTAGGCTGGAATTTCGAACAAGCAGGGTAAGTGGCACGAGAAAGGCAGGTAAGTGGTCACGGAGCAGGCAAGGTAGGAATAGCTCTTGGAGCGGGAAGGGTAAGTAGCAGGAGAGGACAGGAGCCAGGGGTAGCGGAGCTACAATCAGACACAAGAGGAGGATGCCGCCGCCTTTCAAAGTTCGCGTGGGAGATATGCCGGTGTAGTGACGTTCATCACGCCGGCGTCGCTGCTACCTGGAAACGCCGGCTGTGACCACAAAGCGGCGGAATCGGAGCAGCAGGAAAGTTTGTGACAGTGCCTTAGATCATAATCTTTTTTGTAATGTATAGTTTTGCTATTGCAGAATGGTGGTGAGTTCAATACCATTAAGAGGTTGGAAATTCCCTCTCCCAATTCCTTAGAGTAAGTGTTGCTACATGTGTGTATTTATAGATTGAAATGAGGCAGTCATTTTTACATGCACAGTTACTTTAATTCTACTGCTATCTTATGTGGATACGTATACCTATTTCTCCCATGCTGTTTCATGTAATTAAAAGAATCCTTGTTTCCTGTTTCCATACAATCTGTATTCAGGAAGCAATGAAATGAATGAAGACAATACATTTTACTAAGTAATCATACAAAGGCAATTCAGGAAAACAATTAATATTAATGTTGTTGAAGGGGAACTGGGAACAGTTAATTTTAAATGAAATGCATGTTCCTACCTAAAAAAGCCATCGCATACTAACATGAAATTACTAAGTAGGATATTTAACCACAAAGCCAAGCAGGAAAGCAATTGAATTGATTACCATGTTGAACACTTTAGGTGGAGCACTTGGAGACACGTTAAGTGATTAAAAGAAAGCCATCTAGGGCCATTAAATAAAAGAAAAGAGAACTCATCGGAATCCGTACGCAAAAACGGCTGTTTCTGTATTAGGCACTCAATGTTGGGCCAATCAGACGGAGCTGAACGAAGCTGCTGAGAGCGGAACGCCGTTATCGTGACATGACACCGGAAAGAAGGAGGGGGTTCCAAGCGCCAGCAAGATTGGAATTCAAATTCGAATACCCACGCCACGAGTTTCCCGCATCCGACGGATACGGAACACAGTACCTACATAGGATCGCCTAAAAATCCCGAGTGCAAAAAGGCCATGAACTCCAAACATACCAGTGTCGGGGGATAACAGGATCGCTATAGCGTGGGGAAGCGTATCTCGTGGGGAGAGGGTGAGTATACTAAATCTTGTAATAACTATACCACCCATTGAAACTTTATGTGCACACTATTCTACTTTTATACTGTAAAACGGACCCAGAGGAGTAATAAAGGATCCACTGTTTCCTATATATTCAGGATTGACCGATCATGAAGTACGATTGCCGGTTTGAATTAATCACATATTCCAGTGACTGCACTTTATCTGCTCTGTATCTGGCGTGCTATTTTAGATCCACATTTAGATATAGTCTATATTTTGAAGTTTCATTATAGTACTGTATAGATACTTTATTATTCGGTAGAGATAGTGTTGTAGCTGGCAGGATATATATTGGTAATGTGTGTTTTATGATAATAAATTGTAGTTTTATGTTTTAGCTTCAGTGTATTTTGTGGTGTACACAGGTTGCATCTATTATATCAGGCAGGAGCAACCTGATAGCATTATGATTTATTAATGTCCTGTGCCTAATCCTTCTGTAGGGTATAAGGCAATTGGAAAAATTCTCAGGAATCAATTACCTAAAAATATTTGGACCACAGGTACCTTTAAGTCTTGTGTATTTAGATAACAATCATTAGCAAAACACCCCAGTAGAACTGTTTAACTTTCTGCTTTCAGTATTTCATTTTGTTCTTTTACTAAACGAAATCCTGGCAATTCCTTTCTTTATATGCAGCTGCAAATATGTTAACAGTATATTAGTCAAAACATCTTGATGTGTCAAGTTCCTGCCTTTTCAAGGACCTTTGTATCTCTAGAACATTTCATGCCCTTTACTATTGTAGTGTGTGTAGGGTGCAACTAATGGTCACATATGGAAAACAATTCTATTTCCTACACAAGAATTTTGGATGCCTATTATAAAGTCAAGTGGGCAATACAGAAGTGTCCCTGCATTAACAGAGATATGCTATGAAAGAGCATTATCTCCACTGTCAATGATATTTGCGCAAACAGAGAGCAGAGTTTAAGGCTGCAAACGTACAAACTATCTGGGAATGATTGCAATACACTGCTGTCAGCATCAATGTTACTGCAGCAAATAAATCAAAGGAAAAGATGTCAGAAATTTTTTTCTGTAAATTTAGTTTGAATTGGTATATTTCAATGAATTAAAAATAAGCCAACATGAGTATCCTTTGGACCAGTGATTTATTAGGAAGGAGGGACATGGATGAGCAGTGATTTGTTTAATGGTCACTAGTAGAGATGAGGATCCGGGTCCGACACGAACCGGATATGACAACAAAACTCCTCGATTCGAAATCTGAATGATCGTCCGAATCCAGATCGTCCGGATCGGACTTTGGAGCGCCTTTTCGATAAATTTCAAATGTGTACGGAACTATTTCGATAATTTTGAGAAAATAGCATAAACGTTCGAAAATCCTCGAAAATACGATCAGAAGCTTGAAAATGGTCTCTAATCGTATTTTCGAATTTAAATGTACAGAGGTATTTTCGATAATTTTCGAAAATAGCTCCGGGGTACATTTGAAAATTACCGCAAATTCGTTTTGCGTTTCGCGACTCTCGCGGACTTTCGAGATCCGGTAATCCAAAACGGAACGAAACTAGTGAGTTTTGGCCATCTCTAGTCACTAGTGGTTTGGTAATAGTAGGTAAATTCCTAAATGCAAAGTTTTTATCAATCCAACGATATGACTTTCATGTTGATACTAAATCCATATAGAATTTTGGGTACAAGGAAGGAAATTAGTTCAGTTTGGATTTTGAAAAAGATCACGTTTCCTAATTTAATTCTCCTCTTTGACATTGTAGACAGACTCCTGCAATATGAACAAGAAGAAAACTCCTATTTAAGACCTTCATTTTCTTTTTTCTTTTCTCAGTTTTTCCCATTAGAGTGATTCTTTTCATTGGTGGCCCCACACAAACATATTGAACATTCTATTCTCCATTAACCAAAAGAAAAGTGTTTTATTATGCAGATGTCTTTTAAGATGCAGGGGGTTTATCGTGTTTTTAGTTCATTTGTGAACAGTTAATTGCTTTATTCTGCATAGGTAGTCAGAGGCTGAAACAATGTTTTGTAAAAGGAAGACTATTCCTGGTGTGAACTCTCTCTAAATCATCCTGGCTTGCACAGTTCAAGACCACAGGTATTTGAAGCTTATTATTTTCTTGAATGGGAAAAGAAAAAAGGAATCCTAGAGGTATTAGAGAGATTGCCAAGACTGCAGATCTTAATGATACATGCCATAAGACTGGCAGGGCTCTTTCTTTCAGACTAAGGATAGCATAACCTTTAGATTTCTCACTGGTTCCAGCATCTTAGCTCTGGATGCACAGGGAAAAACCGTGTTCTCCTCAATCAAACATGTTCTGTTCATAAGGATATAGGTGATGTTTTCATTCTCTGTTTCTATGCACTGCCACGGCCACTTCGAAAACAAAGAATAATTAAAATGGTTTAGCTTAAAGAAATACACGAAAATACCTTACTTTGCAATATTTGTTGCAATATGTTCTTCTGATAGGCATCAATGTTGCGGCCATATCAGACGGAGCTGAACGAAGCTCTGAGGAGCGAAACGCCGTTATGTGACAACACCGGAAAGAAGGAGGGGTCCAGCGCCAGCAAGATTGGAATTCAAATTCGAATTACACACCGCCACGAGTTCCCAGCATCCGACGGCATACGGAACACAGTACCTACTTAGGATCGCCTAAAAATCCCGAGTGCAAAAAGGCCATGGAACTCCAAACATACCGTGTCCGGGGGATCACAGGATCGCTATAGCGTGGGGAAGGTATCTCGTGGGGAGCGGTGATGTATACTATAATCTTGTAATAACTATACCACCTCATTGAACTTATATGTGACACTTATTCTACTTTTATACTGTAAAAACGGACCCCAGAGGAGTAATAAGGATCCACTGTTTCCTATATATCTCAGGATTGACCGATCATGAAGTACGATTGCCCGGTTTGAATTAATCACATATTCCAGTGACTGCACTTTATCTGCTCTGTATCTGGCGTGCTATTTTAGATCCACATTTAGATAGTGTCTATATTTTAGAAGTTTCATTATAGATACTTGTATAGATAACTTTATTATTAGGTAGAGATAGTGTTGTAGCTGGCCAGCTAATATATTGTTATGTGTGTTTTATGATAATAAATTGTATTTATGTTTTATGCTACAGTGTATTTTGTGTGTACACAGGTATCTATTATATCAGGCGGAGCACCTGATAGCCTATGATTTATTAAATGTCCTGTGCCTAATCTTCTGTAGGTATAAGGCAATTGGAAAAATTCTCAGGAATCAATTTACCTAAAAATATTTTGGACCACAGTTACCTTTTAAGTCTGGTATTTAGATAACATATATTTAGCATAAAACACCCAGTAGAACTGTTTAACTTTCTGCATTTTCAGTATTTCATTTTGTTCTTTTACTAAAAGTAATCCTGGCCAATTTCCTTTCTTTATATGCAGCTGCAAATATGTTAACAGTATATTAGTAAAAACGTCTTGTATGTAGTCATAGTTCATGCCTTTTCAAGGACCTTTGTATCTACTAGAACATTTCATGCCCTTTACTATATGTAGTGTGGTAGGGTGCAACTAATGGTAACATAGGAAACAATTCTATTTCCCTACACAGAATTTTGGATTGCTATTATAAAGTCAAGGGCAATACAGAAGTGTCCCTGCATTAACATGATATGCTATGAAAGAGCATTATCTCCACTGTCCATATGATATCTTGCGCAAACAGAGAGCAGAGTTTAAGGCTGCAACGTACAAACTATCTGTGATGATTGCAATACACTGCTGTCAGCATCAAGTTACTGCAGCTAAATAATCAAGGTAAAAGATGTCAGAAATTTTTTTCTGTAAATTTAGTTTGAATTGGTATATTTCAATGAATGCTAAAAATAAGCCAACATGCGTATCCTTGGACAATGTGATTATTAGGAAGGAGGGACATGGATGAGCAGTGATTTGTTTAATGGTCACTAGTAGAGATGGGATCCGGGTCCGACACGAACCCGGATCTGACAAAACTCCTCGATTACGAAATCTGAATGATCCGTCCGAATCCAGATCGTCCGGATTACGAGACTTTGGAGCGCATTTTCGATAAATTTCAAATGTGTACGGAACTATTTTCGATAATTTAGAAATAGCATCAAACGTTCGAAAATCCTCGAAAATACGATCAGAAGCTGAAAATGGTCTCTAATCGTATTTTCGAATTTTTAAATGTACAGAGTTATTTTCGATAATTTTCGAAAATAGCTCGGGTACATTTAAAATTACCGCAAATTCGTTTGGTTTCGGCATCTTCGGGATTTTCCGAGATCCGGTATCCAAAAACGGAACGAAACTAGTGAGTTTTGGCCATCTCTAGTCACTAGTGGTTTGGTAATAGTAGGTAAATTCCTAAATGCAAAGTTTTTATCAATCCAACGATATGACTTTCATGTTGATACTAAATCCATATAGAATTTTGGGTACAAGGAAGGAATTAGTTCAGTTGGATTTTGAAAAAGATCACGTTTCCTAATTTAATTCTCCTCTTGACATTGTAGACAGACTCCTGCAATATGACAAGAAGAAAACTCCTATTTAAGACCTTCATTTTCTTTTTTTCTTTTCTCAGTTTTTCCCATTAGAGTGATTCTTTTCATTGGTGGCCCCACAAACATATTGAACTTACTATTCTCCATTAACCAAAAGAAAAGTGTTTTATTATGCAGATGTCTTTTAAGATGCAGGGGTTTATCGTGTTTTTAGTTCATTTGTGAACAGTTAATTGCTTATTCTGCATAGGTAGTCAGAGCTGAAACAATGTTTTGTAAAAGGAAGACTATTCCTGGTGTGAACTCTCTCTAAATCATCCTGGCTTGCACAGTTCAAGACCACAGGTATTTGAAGCTTATTATTTTCTTGAATGGGAAAAGAAAAAGGAATCTAGGTATAGAGAGATTGCCAAGACTGCAGATCTTAATGATACATGCCATAAGACTGGCAGGGCTCTTTCTTTCAGAACTAAGGATAGCATAACCTTTAGATTCTCACTGGTTCCAGCATCTTAGCTCTGGATGCACAGGAAAAACCGTTTCTCCTCAATCAAACATGTTCTGTTCATAAGGATATAGGTGATGTTTCATTCTCGTTTCTATGCACTGCCACGGCCACTCGAAAACAAAGATAATTAAAATGGTTTAGCTTAAGAAATACAACGAAAATACCTTACTTTGCAATATTTGTTGGTAATTGCTGAAAACACAATTAATCATTGTTGATTATTCTGAGCAATTGTAATTCATTTAGTGCAGGGTATGCCATTTTTGTAAACTGTGAATGTATTTTGTACCCGTCCTGACTGCTTTCCGTCTGAATACTACAAAGAGGGTTAAACATATCTGCACATTACAGCACATTTGCTTATTGTCTATTTATTTTAACCGCTGTCATCCTTCCATATTTGGGTAGTTTATTTTTAAGTATAGCGGAGAGAAATATTAAAATCATAAGATTTATAAGAATTTTTATAAGATTTTCATAAGAAAATTTTATCTGAGATAAACTTCCCATAATATGACCACTTCGAGGTTTATAAGTATTTGAAGATGTCCTTCCTCTTGCATAAAATATAAAAAAAAACCAACCAACACTTATAAGAAAAAAGGACAATTGGTGTTGATTTATTAAGGAATGTAGCACGGGAAATTTAGTTTTTTTTTTAATTGCCCATTACTGGAAACTATAATTCTTCTCTCTCTACCATTTTTTTTGTTGACCTAACATTCAGCTGTCAATCAAGTGCCTTAGTATCATAAGCTCTTCTGTTATGTATAGTTTGCTGTAGCTGGAAGGAATAGTGACAGTTGGTATGTGAACTGCATGGTGGGATATTTATCTTACCATTATGTCTGTGCTAGTACATACCAAACTGGAAAACTGGAGGTACTGAGTTGAGCAACACAAGTACTGGATTGAAGGCAATGCAGCAACTTCAGCACATGAAAATAAGTGCTGCTTACATATATTCATATATAGATTGAAATGAGGCAAATAATTTTTTTCAGTGAACTTTTCCTGAAACATACAACTTGAGACAGGAGAATACTTTCCCAATGGCCATTAAGCAATATTAGAATTATTCTCAAATAGGACAAAAAAAACCCCCAACAGGGTGCTGTCACAATGACTTTTGTCACCTCACTGTTCAACATGAAACTATTACCTTTATATATACTGAGTATAAGCCGACCCGAGTACAAACAGAGGTACCTATCTACCCCCAAATAGGAAAACCTGATTGACCCGAATATAAGCCAAGGTTTGAAATTATGACACTAACTGCCTTCTATATCTGTATTTTTTTGAGGCTTTAATTGCCCTGTAAATGGACAGCGAATTCCATACAATAGTCCATACAGTAATAGCCAATACACTATGGCTATTACTGTATGGGACACTGTATGGGAATTCTTCTGTCCATTTAAGGGCAACTAAAGCCTCAAAACAATACAGAATAGTAGGAACAATAAATACCATCCTCCTATGATTTTGTATTTTTTTAAGGCTTAAGTTGCCCTTAAATGGGGAGTAGATTCCCATACAGTAGTCCCATACAGTAATAGCCATACTGGACTCATAATAGCCAACTCTCATAATATATATCATCAGTTCAGATATTTCACCCTGGTGATATAGAAATTTCACCCTGGTGTCGCCGGGGCTGGAAGAAAGAAGGTGCCGCCAAAGAGCTCTTTTTAGAGCTGCTCACTGGGGGTCCCGGTTTGAGCTGCAGGACCCCTGCCAAAGATACTTGTAAGTGCTGCAAAGACCCTTATAAGGGCCAGGAGGGGGGGTCCCGGTTCGAGCTGCAGGACCCCCTTAAGCCCCAAAGCCCTTCTCAGGGCCGCAAGGGCACTTGTAAGTCCCGCAAGGGCCTGATAGGGCGGGGAAGGGGGGCCCGGTTTGAGCTGCAGGACCCCCGCTGGGGGGGTGGAGGGGGGGTGGAGGGACCCGAGAGGAACGCAAAGGTACGGGCGGGGGTGGGAGAGGCTGCTGGGAACGGGTTGCGGCAGGACCACCCACCGCAGGGGCGAGGGTGGACGTACCACCCCGCCCTCGACATGGTGTGTGTGCGAGGGCGGGTGGTGTAGCACCCCACCACACCCCTGAGGAATGTGACAACCCGCAGCGATCCTTTCCCTGCCATCCCTCTCAGCTCCCTGCTCTCAGCCGCAAAACTTCGCCGCAATGCGCTCACCATTATAAATATGGCTGATAGCGTATTTTTTTTTCCCGGCAATGTGCGGTGGTATTTTCTGGCGCTATTATCAGCCTGTTAAAATATGGCCCTTAGGCTGTTTCTGCCTGCATGCTGTTGCATCAAAACAGCGAGGAGGATAAGACTCTGTACAGGTAAGTTAGATAATTGTAAGCACATCCACACAGATATATATATATACAATACCACTCCACTCCTGTATTCAGTGCTCTCTACTTTGCATCCAATGCATGGGACGTATCAGTCTAGCACATTCAGGATTTCCCAAATCCTGTGTCCATAGATAGTTTTAGAGTGTCCCGATATTCCAATGGCTGAACTCTCGCTGTAATGCTGATGCGATTTCCAGTTCTGCTGAACTCTCGCTGTAATGCTGCATGCGCATTTTGTCACACTCCACGTGACTTCGTCAGGATGTCAGAAAGATATTTCTTTGGGACAATGTGCCTGGAGATGAAAGTGTATGTATAACTGAAAAATTACTTTGCATCATCTTAAACTATAAAGTACATGTAAGTGTGAGGTGTGTGTGTTGCTGCATGCCTACAATACAACACTGTTTTGCTCAGGCTCTGACCACTGACCTGACTATTTCCCCCCATACCAACTGTCAATACTGCATACAGCACACCACTGTTAAACCATTCCAGCTACAGAAACTGCTTTACGAAATACTAAAACCTAAGATGTTTCAATCTAATGATATAGGGGTCAGATCAACAAAAAGCGGTACAGTGGTAGCTGGGAGATTAATTTCTACTAAAGGGCAATTTGAAAAAGAAATTCCCAGTGTGCATACCCTTAAGTTCCCATTTAAAGGTAAAATACAGACCCTACTAAAAAGATAATTTAATAAAAAGGAAAGGGTGGCACTACAAGATCTTAAAAATGATAAATCTTTAATATCCTGAGTGCCAATAATGGGGGGTATCTAGATATTTCCTAATAGTGAAAACTGTAGAGGGAAGACCTTAAGCAGCTCAACGAGGCAGACCCCTATTATAGACTGAAAGACGATCTGATGAGTCATTTTATGAGAGTTGGACGTTTTGGTACCGGGAGAATCAGTATAGGTTTTATTATTAATTATAGATTTTTTTTGAACTCGGAACCCGGATTCCCAAAGAGTTTTATGGTTTTGCTTTGGTCCTGGGGTAAGTGGTAGATGAGTGTCTAATATGTAGGTTTAGTGACCAACAAAGCGATTATAAATTTACCAACAATAGATAATTTCCTGTAGGGATGTTAGATGATATGCACATACATATGTCTAGAATCTGCCTGTTAAATAGGATTAAACTATCTGTAATTAATGTAATTAATTAATAAATGAATAAATGCAGTACAGTGAGAAAAAAAAATAATATATATATACATGCTATATATAGATATATATAGGAATATGCTGCTCAAAGGTTTTATCAAAATACTTTCAGTGCAGTGCAATGGAGGAACGGAATTTATACGTACACAAAGACTCCACCACTCAAACTACACATCAATCATAATGAATTAGGTAAAATAATTAGACAGATGCAAGCTATGAAGGGTAATCCATCTGCACTGAAGTTCAAAGGATACATTTAGTTACATTGTTGTACAACATGTGCAAGCTGATGCGCCAATCCAAGGCAGTATCTAGGCATCAGTCCTAACCTAGTGAAAAAAATATATGTTCCTGGGCCACAAGACCATACCTGCTTCTCTCTTTATTTAGTATGATCTATTCCAGGGACTCATGTGAGCTCACAAAGCTTTATACCTCTTTGCCTTCTTCATCTGGACTGCCTTAAAGGGGGGGAGAATCATTTACACAGGGAGCAAAGCATATATTAGGGCTTTTGCCGCACTGCCCTTAATTAATTACAAATATAGAGATATGCTGCTCAAACCTTTATTCAAAAATACTTTCAGTTGCGTGCATAGAGGATCTGCAATTTATACATTCACACAAAGACTCCAGCACTTAGTTAATGTAACTAAATGTATCCATTTAACAGTGCAGGTGATTATCCTTCATGCATACATGTCTAATTCTTTTACCTATTCATTATTTAAATGTGCAATTGAGGGTGTGCCTATGTATTGATGGGACTGCCTATTAAATCTATAGAGACCACCACCAATAGGTCCTCCAATAAAGTTCTAGAAAGTGAACACCAGGAGCCTGGCTGGAGGAAAAACATTTCCGCCTCTTGGCTGTCCTCGAGAGATTCAGGCTTACTCTGTGCAGCCCTTTGTCCCTCTCCCTCCCTCACTCCCGATCCATGTTGGCTGCCTGGTGCCCAGTGTATAACTATTTTTTGTAGGTAGGGCTCCCTCTCCACCCCCAACCGTTGTATTTGTGTGTAAAAAAACGAATCCGAACTCTACTTACACAGCCTCCCCCCCCCCCGCCTCTCAGCCAATCACAGATGCGGCTGCCGGTCCGGCCCCCTGCTTGCAAGCAGAGGCCGTGTTTGAACGCCACGGGATAGAGGCTGTGTATTAGAGTTCGGATTTGTTTTTTATACACAATTACAGCGGTTGGGGGTGGGAAAGGAGCCCTACACTACAGCAAATTTCTGTAAAAGAGGTGGACATGTCCTTTAAAGTAAATTGGCCCATACAGTGAGACTAGAATCAAATAGTTTTCTCAAGTCAGGGGGGAGTCTAGGAAAGATGGTAAAACACAATTTTAGCTTATAACTTGTTCTTAAAGCTGTTGCGTGTAAGAATGAAACTAATAAAATCTGGTGTCTGAATTTGCAAATAGAATTTTTTTATTTTTAAATTAAAAAAGATTCAAATTAAAAAAAAAAACAAATACAGTTGTATTCTGTATGTTTAATTGCTGTGCATGTATCAGTTTTCAGTGTATAACGATTGCTGTGCTGGTAATAGACAGGTATTGATGTTATTACAGTTAAATGATAACAGTTCCCACTTGTATTTTTTACCAAGTGCTTTTTGACCTCTTCTAATTCCCCCCTCTCTGATGTCTAACTAGGAACACAAGTAAGTACTGAAAGGATAAAGCTAACCAAGCTTTGAACTGCTATAAACTGTGTGAAAATGAAATCGATTCTGCAGTCTGATGACTCTGTAATGAAATTCAAGTTCCTACAGCAGCATGTCACCCAACGACATCTTTATCCTTTTATCTGCATTGAATGAGTGGATATGCTGTTCTGAGACAAGAAACAGCAAATGGGCCTAGATATTATGCTTTTCCCACAGACGTCCTTCAGGTATACTCTTGATCTTCAAGAAAGTCAAAACTCTTGTCTGCACTTTTTTTTAAAAGAATATTTTTTTGCACATGATATTTGTATTGATAGATAGATGGATGGATAGTTGGACAGATAAACAACAGACAGACCGCTGATATATTGGTATAGCATTTGGGTATAGATAATAAATAAATTATAGTTGAGTAAGCTTAGTTTTTTGACTCAATACTTGTGCTCTAATTCTGGTGGCACCGTGTCTGGCAATGCATCACCAGTGACCAGGCAAATGGGGCTTGTCTATAGAAGAAGTCAACAGTGGAGATTGGGGTATTGGGAGATGAAGGAGCACCAGGATTGGGATACTGCCATCACATGTTAATTTGGCAGGAAGTTTATAACACCCTGCCAAACTAAGGAGAAGGAAACCTGAAATGTTTTTTTTTTAACAATGTGGACAGTTTACTCTATTGAACACAGGACAATCTCCATTTCTGGGGTCCAGTAAAAGTGCAACACTTCCATGGTTTTAAGTCATATCACATTTGTTTGTGAGAATAGGCACTGTTTTGCAGAACTTTTAACATTACATTTTTCGGAATCAGATATGTACATTCACAAGCTGCAAAGTTTGTTTACTACTAATTCTTATTTCCTTAGTAAGCTTGAAATATAAACACTGTAAATAAAAGTAAAGTACACTGAATTTTGTGATTCCAGGTATATAGAAGTATACAATAAAGAATATTGCATACAGGTCTACTGGTGGATGTATTGATTGTAGTGTGTTCGTCAGTGAAAAACAAGGTGTCCTCATGCTATCATATGGTCGGCTGTAATTTGCGTCCAATCATCCGGATATTTTGCAGGGAAAATTGATGATTTGGCAACTACAGAGTTTGAAAGATATAATGATCTTGATTTTCCTGGGGCTGTATTGCATGTAAATAAGCCAGCTGTTCTGAACACAGTATTGGCATAAGCCATAAAGGAAAATTTTGCATATCTCGCCCCTTACTCTGGGGAACCTGGGAGTAAGAAATCACTTCTTGTTATTAGATTTTGTGGGCAATGCTATTCATATAGCATAAAACTGCAAGATACCTTTATGTTATTAAGAAGGCTTTGCTCCATTTTTATGCTCAGTGGGGGGCTTTTGCTCTTTTGGCCCCTCTCTCCCTAAGCTATATAGCTGACTTGTCTAATGAAGTTATAATGTAAATATAAACAGAGTATGTAACATTTGGGATCTCAGACATGTAAAACCAATTATCAACTAAATCTTCAATAGCCTATTTGGGAATATGGGAATTATGGGATATATATATACTAATTTATACTGTTTGCATAATACCTAAAATTTGAAAAATGAGAAATGTTAATATTCTGTTTTTTTTTACATGCATGCAACGATTACCTCAGAACAACACTGAATCAAAAGGAAAAGCACTTTAATAAAGGCAGTAATCTGTGTCTCACATCTCATTTTTATATGGTTGTTGAGAAATTTACCTTTCTAGCATTTGGTTTGTGTTTTATTTCCCAGCATCCAGTACACAGTGTGGTAACTGTATTCTTTACTCATGCCCAATCCTTAAATATAGCAGGTTCTTGTTACAGTTGGTTCACCCCCCAAATACGTAGCCTCTAGCCAACCCGTTTACAGGACAGATTAGGCAAGGAGCATCTGACAGAGATCAGGAGATAGCTTGTGGTCAATCACTGCACAGTAGTTTTAACAGTTATGTGTTTTTAGAGGAAATACAGTTTAGTTCTCCTTAAGTATTGGCTTGTGTTACCAGCCCATAGTGTCCTTCCAGCTTTCTTGCTAATTATTAATCCTGGCCTAAAAAATTGGGCTCTTAATTAAATCATGAATTATTGCACATTTCTGTGCACATAAGGTGGGAAGATAATCTAACATCTGTGCGTCATTAAAGTCTTATACTGACTGCTGTATCTGTACTTAACCTTCTGAGAACTATTACTGTGCCAAGATCAGTACTGTTCACAAACAACCTCGGATAACAGAAGAAGATATAAATGTTGCTTAAAACCCACTCTGCAAATGCTGTTTCTTACAGAAGTGTGCAAGAAAATATAACATATATCATGTATCTCTAGGACAGCAATGCAGGAATAAACTGTTTCTATTGTTCTATAAGTCACTTATAATGGTCAGTGTTGAGCACTGAGAATGGAGCTTTGATAAATTGGTGAGTAGAACAGTCTGAACTTCTTCTCCATCTCCAGCTAACCAGAAAGAAAAAAAAAGGTTATATATAAACTACTTGCGGTGACCCGGCGTTGCCCGTGTAACATGTGGGTATAGTATAGAAGTGACATTGCTTGAGGGATGTATAGCACATATGTTTATAGCAAAACTTTATATACAACTTATCAGTTTTTCCAGCGAAATATACAATGTTGTGGGAACCTGCTACATGGAATTTGCCGTGGGGAAAACATGTTCAGTGCAACTGAATATCACAGCACTTGAGTGAATGACAAGCGTCAGTGTCTCTCAGCATGTGACGTGCTGGCTCTTAGTCTGTGTTGTTAAGTCGGGCTTCATTCTGTTGCACTGAGCTCTGTTGTTTTATTAAGCGTGCTCTATTTTTTGCACATTAGTTAGCAGTATGTCACTTTGTTTGCACTTTAACACTTTATCCTTGCTCAAGGACCTCTTTATATTGACTATTAGACCTTCAACATAAAGTTAGTTTCTGGCCAAATTGAAAGTGCCTTGATATTTTAGTTGTAACGTTGTGAAGTGTGTGACATGGGGCAGTTGTCTGGTGCTTAGTCCGGTAATGCAAGTAATCCAATGTAGTCCATACCCCCAACTGTCCCGTTTGAATAGGTGGATGGGGCATGTCTGCGATTTTGCGGTGGGTGGGGCATGGCATTCTAGGGTGTGGACAGTCTGGGGCATGTCTGTGATGTGGTGTCCAGAGGATTGCACATGACATTTGGTGGTCACAAAATTTGGGGGCCTGGCCACGCTGTTTCAAGCGTAGCGTGGCCATGCCATTTAGGGGTGTGGGTATGATGTTATGGGGCATAGGTGTCAAGTTTGGTGTGTGGAATTTAGAAGTGTGTCCTGTGATGTTTGTGGGCCATGGACAGAGTGTAAGGGGCGGATTGTAATGGTGTTGTTTTTTTGTGGGTGGGGGTGAACACATATCTGGTAGTGTGCTCAGAACAAGGTTGTGATGTTTGGGGGCATGGCATTTATTCTTTGGGGGCATGGCCTTGATGGTTGGGGTATGAGCGTGATCGTGATGTTAGGAGGTGGACAGCAATATCTGGGGGCGCGGTCACATTCCAGGAGGCCCTCCGATAAATTTTTTAGCATGACAATAACCGCAAATGTGGTTAATATCACCAATAGTAACATAGCCTTTCCAGGTTTATATTTTAAACCCTCCAGGAGCAAAATAATGTCTTACAGACCTTAAGGGAAATGTCTGTTTCCTCTGTTATAGAAGCTGTTGTTCTGGGTGTGCAGCTCTCTGATGTTGTTGTAACCTTAATTACGTTTTTTTCACTTGTTCGTTGAAAATTCCTCCCCTCCTCCCTTCTCTTCCCCCTTCCCCCCCCTCTTCCTTTCTCTTTTTTTCCCCTTTTTTTCTTTCTCCCCCCCCCCCCCCCCCCCCCCCTCCCTCCTTCCTCCCCCTTTCCCCCCTTTTTTCTTTTTTTTCCCCCCCCTCCCCCTTCCCCCCCCCATATGTGCACAGATGGCTCTTTTTAAAGGTAGGAACATGGCATTTCATTTAAAATTAACTTGTTCCCCCAGTTCCCCTTTAAAGCAACATGTAATATTAAATTGTTTTCCTGAATTGCCTTTCGTAAATGATTACTTAGTAAAATGTATTTGTCTTTCATTCATTTCTAATTTGCTTCCTGAATACAGATTGTATGGAAGACAGGAAACAAGGATTCTTTTAATTACATGTAAACAGCATTGGGAGAAATTATTCTACTATCCACATAAGGATAGCAGTAGAATTAAAGTAACTGTGCAGTGAAAAATGACTGCCTCATTTCAATCTATAAATACACACATGTAAGCAACACTTACTCTAATGAATTGGGAGAGGGAATTTCCAACCTCTTAAGTGGTATGTGAACTCACCACCATTCTGCAATAGCAAAACTATACATTACAAAAAAGATTATGATACTAAGGCACTGTCACAAACTTACCTGCTGCTCCGATTCAGCTCCGCTTTGGTCACAGCCGGGCGTTTCCAGGTAGGCAGCGACGCCGGCGTGATGACGTCACTACACCGGCATATCTCCCAGCGCGAACTTTGAAAAGGCGGCGGCATCCTCCTCTTGGTGTCTGATTGTAGCTCCGCTACCCCTGGCTCCTGTACTCATCCTGCTACTTACCCTTCCCGCTCCAGAGACTATTCCTACCTTGCCTGCTCCTGTGACCACTTACCTAGCCTGTTTCTGTGCCTACTTACCCTGCTTGTTCGAATATCCAGCCTACAAATCCCAGCAGCACCTTGTTCCAGTATCCAGCCTACAGTTCCCAGCAGCACCTTGTTCCAGTATCCAGCTGTTATGAGATCTTCAGGAAAAGACCCCCGTGAGACCCCCTCTGGACGCGGAATCTAAGTACCAGCCGGTTTTCACCAGAGCCTCTAATGGTGAGGATGTTTTGCGGCGGACAGATACCAGGTCGCGGCTCCAGAGAAGAGAACCCCAAAGGCCAATCCCACAATGTGGAGAGGCAGCAGAACAGATACAGGTGTAACAGGAAGTAGAACCTGGGGATGATATTCGGATCGGAAGTAGGAGCTGTGGAGGATTGGTAATTGCTGAAAACACAATTAATCATTGTTTGATTATTCTGATCAAATTGTATATTCATTTAGTGCGGGTATGCCATTTTTGTAAATCTGTGAATGTATTTTTGTACCCGTCCTGACTGCTTTCCGTCTGAATACTACAAAGAGGGTTAAAACATATCTGCACACATTTGCTTATTGTCTATTTATTTTAAAACCGCTGTCATCCTTCCATATTTGGGTTCATATTTTTAAGTATAGCGGAGAGAATATTAAATCATAAGATTTTATAAGAATTTTTATAAGATTTTCATAAGAAAATTTCTCTCAATTTCTTTTATACTTTCTATTTGTATTGGATGTATTACCCCTTTAGGTTCTAAAGGATATGTAAAACCCTTTCCTTTACATAAAAAACTTTTAGCCAATTTACTTAGGACAAACCAGCCCAACTCACCATTTCTCAGTTATACTTCCAGTGACTTACTTCACAATTTGAAATTGTACATATCTAGGATATACATATGGGAAAACCAACTAATCACCGAAGGTGGTTCTATAGGTTATCTGAGATAAAACTTCCCATAATTATCCCTGACCAACTTCAGAGCCTTAATAAGATAGATGTCCTCTCTGCAAAAAAAAAAAAAAAAACCAAACCAACAACTTAAAAAAAAAAGGACATTGGTTGATTTATTAAAGGATATGTACACTGGGAAATTTAGTTTTTTTAATTGCCCATTACTGGAAACTATAATTCTTCTCTTCTACCATTTTTTTTGTTGACCTAACATTTCAGCTGTCAATCAAGTGCCTTAGTATCATAAGCTCTTCTGTTATGTATAGTTTTGCTGTACTGGAAGGAATAGTGACAGTTGGTATGTGAACTGCATGGTGTGGATATTACCTCTCCCAATGCTGCCTCGTAGCAATTACCAAACTGGAAAACTGAGGTACGAGTTGGCAAGCACAAGTACTGGATTGAGGCAATCAGCAACTTCAGCACATGAAAATAAGTGCTGCTTACATATATTCATATATAGATTGAAATGAGGCAAATATTTTTTTCAGTGAACTTTTCCTGAAACATACAACTTGAGACAGGAGATTACTTTCCCAATGGCCATTAAGCATATATTAGAATTATTCTCAAATAGGACAAAAAAAACCCCCAACAGGGTGCTGTCACAATGACTTTTGTCACCTCAGCTGTTCAACATGAAACTATTACCGTTTATAATACTTGAGTATAGCCGACCCAGTACAAACAGAGGTACCTATCTTAACCCCAAATAGGAAAACCTGATTGACCCGAATATAAGCCAAGGTTGAAATTATGACCACATACGCCTTCTTATTCTGTATTTTTTTGAGGCTTTAATTGCCCTGTAAATGGACAGCGAATTCCCATACAATAGTCCATACAGTAATAGCCAAATACACTATGGCTATTACTGTATGGACTACTGTATGGGAATTCTTCTGTCCATTTAAGGGCAACTAAAGCTCAAAACAATACAGAATCAGTAAGGAACAATAAATACCATCCTCCTTATGATTTTGTATTGTTTTAAGGCTTAAGTTGCCCTTAAATGGGGAGTAGAATTCCCATACAGTAGTCCCATACAGTAATAGCCATACTGGACTCATAATAGCCAACTCCTCATAATATATATCATCAGTTCAGATATTCACCCTGGTGATATAGAAATTTCACCCTGGTGTCGCCGGGGCTGGAAGAAAGAAGGTGCCGCCAAAGAGCTCTTTTAGAGCTGCTCACTGGGGGTCCCGGTTTGAGCTGCAGGACCCCTGCCAAAGATACTTGTAAGTGCTGCAAAGACCCTTATAAGGGCCAGGGAGGGGGGGTCCCGGTTCGACTGCAGGACCCCTTAAGCCCCAAAGCCCTTCTCAGGGCCGCAAGGCACTTGTAAGTCCCGCAAGGGCCCTGATAGGGCCGGAAGGGGCCCGGTTTGAGCTGCAGGACCCCCGCGGGGGGGGTGGAGGGGGGTGGAGGGACCCGAGAGGAACGCAAGAGTACGGGCGGGGGGCTGGGAAGGCTGCTGGGAACGGGTTGCGGCAGGACCACCCACCGCAGGGGGCGAGGTGGACGTACCACCCCGCCCTCGACATGGGTGTGTGTGCGAGGGCGTGGTAGTAGCACCCCACCACACCCCTCTGAGGAATGTGACAACCCGCAGCGATCCTTTCCTGCCATCCCCCTCCAGCTCCCTGCTCTCAGCCGCAAAACTTCGCCGCAATGCCGCTCACCATTATAAATTGGCGATAGCAGTATTTTTTCCCGGCAATGTGCGGTGGTAATTTCTGGCGCTATTATCAGCCTGTTAATAAATATGGCCCTTAGGCTGTTTCTGCCTGCATGCTGTTGCAATCAAAACAGGGGGAAGATCTCTGTACAGGTAAGTTAGTAATTGTAAGCACACCACACAGATATTATATATACAATACCACTCCACTCCTGTATTCAGTGCTCTCTACTTTGCATCCAATGCTATGGGACGTATCAGTCTAGCACATTCCGATTTCCCAAATCCGTGTCCATAGATAGTTTTAGAGTGTCCGATATTCCAATTGGCTGAACTCTCGCTGTAATGCTGATGCGCATTTCCAGTTCTGCTGAACTCCTCGCTGTAAGGCTGATGCGCATTTTGTCACACTCCACGTGACTTCGTCAGGATGTCAGAAAAGAATTTTCTTTGGACAATGTTGCCTGGAGACTTAAGTGTATGTATACTGAAAAAATTACTTTGCATCATCTTAAATATAAAAGTACATGTAAGTGTGAGGTGTGTGTGTTGCTGCATGCCTACAATACAACACTTGTTTTGCTCAGGCTCTGACCACGTGACCTGACTATCCCCCCCATACCAACTGTCAATACTGCATACACACACCACTGTTAAACCATCCAGCTACAGAAACTGCTTACTGAAATACTAAAACCTAAGATGTTTCATATCTAATGATATAGGGGTCAGATCAACAAAAGCGGTACAGTGGTAGCTGGATGATTAAATTTCTACTAAAGGGCAATTTGAAAAAAGAAATTTCCCAGTGTGCATACCCTTAAGTCCCATTTAAAGGTAAAATACAGACCCCTACTAAAAAGATAATTTAAATAAAAAGGAAAGGGTGGCACTACAAGATCTTAAAAATGTAAATCTTTAATTATCCTGAGTGCCAATAATGGGGGGTATCTAGATATTTCCTAATAGTGAAAACTGTAGGAGGGAAGACTTAAGCAGCTCAACGAGGCAGACACCTATTATAGACTGAAAGACGATCTGATGATCATTTTATGAGAGTTGGACGTTTTGGTACAGGGAAATCAGTATAGGTTTTATTATTAATTATAGATATTTTTGAACTCGGAACCCGGATTCCCAAAGAGTTTTATTATGGTTGCTTTGGTCCTGGGGTAAGTGGTAGTATAGTGTCTAATATGTAGGTTTAGTGACCAACAAAGCGATTATAAATTTACCAACAATAGAGTAATTTCCTGTAGGGATGTTAATGATATCCACATACATATGTCTGAATCTGCCTGTTAAATAGGATTAAACTATCTGTAATTAATGTAATTAATTAATAAATGAATAAATGCAGTACAGTGAGAAAAAAAAATAATATATTATATCTATAATATATATAGATATATATAGGAATATGCTGCTCAAAGTTTTAATCAAAATACTTTCAGGTGCAGTGCATGGAGGAACGGCAATTTATACGTACACAAAAGACTCCACCACTCAACTACACATACAATCATAAATGAATTAGGTAAAATAATTAGACATGTATGCAAGCTATGAAGGGTATCATCTGCACTGAAGTTCAAAGATACATTTAGTTACATTGTTTGTACAACATGTGCAAGCTGAGGCGCCAATCCAAGGCAGTATCTAGGCATCAGTCCTAACCTAGTGAAAAAATATATGTTCCCTGGGGCCACAAAACCATACCTGCTTCTCTCTTTATTAGTATGATCTATTCCAGGGACTCATGTGAGCTCAACAAGCTTATATACCTCTTTGCCTTCTTCATTGGAGGACTGCCTTAAAGGGGGGGAGAATACATTTACCCAGGGACGCAAAGCATATATTAGGGCTTTTGCCGCACTGCCCTTAATTCAATTACAAATATAGAGATTGCTGCTCAAACCTTTATTCAAAAATACTTTCTTGCGTGCAATGAGGATCTGCAATTTTATGCATTACACAAAGACTCCAGCACTTAGTTAATGTAACTAAATGTATCCATTTGCAGTGCAGGTGATTATCCTTCATGCATACATGTCTAATTCTTTTACCCTATTCATTATTTAAATGTGCTTTGAGGGTGTGCCTATGTATATGATGGGACTGCCTATTAAATCTATAGAGACCACCACCCAATGGTCCTCCAATAAAGTTCTAGAAAGTGAACACCAGGAGCCTGGCTGGAGGAAAAACATTTCCGCCTCTGGCTGTCCTCGGAGAGGATTCAGGCTTACTCTGTGCAGCCTTTGTCCTCTCCCCCTCCCTCACTCCCGATCCATGTTGGCTGCCTGGTGCCCAGTGTATAACTACTTTTTTGTAGTGTAGGGCTCCCTCTCCAACCCCCAACCGTTGTATTTGTGTGTAAAAAAACGAATCCGAACTCTACTTACACACCTCCCCCCCCCCCCCTCTCAGCCAATCACAGATGCGGCTGCCGGTCCGGCCCCCTGCTTGCAAGCAAGGGCCGTGTTTGAACGCCACGGGATAAGGCTGTGTATTAGAGTTCGGATTGTTTTTTTATACACAATTACAGCGGTTGGGGTGGGAAAGGGAGCCCTACACTACAGCAAATTTCTGTAAAAGAGGTGGACATGTCCTTTAAAGTAAATTGGCCCCATACAAGTGAGACTAGAATCAAATAGTTTTCTCGTCAAGGGGGAGTCAGAAAGTGGTAAAACACAATTTTAGCTTATAACTTGTTCTTAAAGCTGTTGCTGTGTAAGAATGAAACTAATAAAATCTGGTGTCTGAATTGCAAATAGAATTTTTTTTTTTATTTTTAAATTAAAAAAGATTCAAATTAAAAAAAAAAACAAATACAGTTGTTTCTGTATGTTAATTGCTGTGCATGTATCAGTTTTCAGTGTATAACGATTGCTGTGCTGGTAATAGACAGTATTTTGATGTTATACAGTTTAAATGTAACAGTTCCCACTTGTATTTTTTACCAAGTGCTTTTTGACCTCTTCTAATTCCTCCCCCTCTTTGATGTCTACTCAGGAACACAAGTAAGTACTGAAAGGATAAAGCTAACCAAGCTTTGAACTGCTATAAACTGTGTGAAAATGAAATCGATTCTGCAGTCTGATGACTCTGTAATGAACTTAAGTTCCTCACAGCAGCATGTCCACCCAACGACATCTTTATCCTTTTATCTGCATTGAATGAGTGGATATGCTTTGTTCTGAGACAAGAAACAGCAAATGGGCCTATGATTATTGCTTTTCCCACGAACGTCCTTCAGGTTATACTCTTGATCTTCAAGAAAGTCAAAACTCTTGTCTGCACTTTTTTTTTAAAAGAATATTTTTTGTCACATGATATTTGTATTGATAGATAGATGGATGGATAGTTGGACAGATAAACACAGACGACCGACTGATATATTGGTAAGCATTTGGGTATAGATATAAATAATTATAGTTGAGTAAGCTTGTTTTTTGACTCAATACTTGTGTGCTCTAATTCTTGGTGGCTACCGTGTCTGGCAATGCATCACCAGTGACCAGGCAAATGGGGCTTGTCTATAGACGAAGTCAACAGTGGAGATTGGGGTATTGGGATGAAGGAGACCCAGGATTGGGATACTGCCATGCACATGTTAATTTGGCAGGAAGTTTATAACACCCTGCCAAACTAAGGAGAAGGAGAAACCTGAAATGTTTTTTTTTTAACAATGTGGACAGTTACTCTATTGAACACAGACAATCTCCATTTCTGGGGTCCAGTAAAAGTGCAACACTTCCATGGTTTAAGTACATATCACATTTGTTTGGAGAATAGGCAACTGTTTGGCGAACTTTTAACATTACATTTTTCAGAATCAGATATGTACATTCCCAAGGCTGCAAAGTTTGTTTACTACTAATTCTTATTTCCTTAGTAAGCTTGAATATATAACACATTGTAAATAAAGTAAAGTACACTGAATTTTGTGATTCCAGGTAGATGAAGTATACAATAAAGCAATATTGCATACAGGTCTACTGGTGGATGTATTGATTGTAGTGTGTTCGTCAGTGAAAAACAAGGTGTCCATCATGTCTACATATGGTCGCTGTAATTGCGTCCAATCATCCGGATATTTTGCAGGGAAAATTGATTGATTTGGCAACTACAGAGTTTGAAAATATAATGATCTTGATTTCCTGGGGCTGTATTGCATGTAAATAAGCCAGCTGTTCTGAACACATGTATTGGCCATAAACATAGGAAAATTTTTGCATATCTCCGCCCTTACTCTGGGGAACCTGGGAGTAAGAAATCACTTCTTTTTTATTAGATTTTGTGGGCAATGCTATTCATATAGCATAAAACTGCAAGATACCTTCTATGTTTAAAAGGCTTTGCTCCATTTTTATGCTCAGTGGGGGGCTTTTTCTACTTTTGGCCCCTCTCTCCCTAAGCTATATAGCTGACTTGTCTGAAGTTATAATGTAAATATAAACAGAGTATGTACATACATTTGGGATCTCAGACATGTATAAACCAATTATCAACTAAATCTTCAAATAGCCTATTTGGAATATGGGAATATTTGGGATATTATATACTAATTTATACTGTTTGCATAATACCTACAATTTGAAATGAGAAATGTTAATATTCTGTTTTTTTTTACATGCATGCAACAGATTACCTCAGAACAACACTGAATCAAAAGGAAAAGCACTTTAATAAAGGCAGTAATCTGTGTCTCACATCTCATTTTTTATATGGTTGTTGAGAAATTTACCTTTCTAGCATTTGGTTTGTGTTTTATTTCCCAGCATTCCATTATCACAGTGTGGTAACTGTATCTTTTACTCTGCCCAATCCTTAAATATAGCAGGTTCTTGTTACGTTGGTTACACCCCCAAATACGTAGCCTCTAGCCAACCCGTTTACAGACAGATTAGGCAAGGAGCATCTGACAGAGATCAGGAGATAGCTTGTGGTCAATCACTGCACAGTTTTAACAGTTATTGGTGTTTTAGAGAAATACAGTTTAGTTTCTCCTTAAGTATTGGCTTGTGTGTACCAGCCCATAGTGTCCTTCCAGCTTTCTTGCTAATTATTAATCCTGGCCTAAAAATTGGGCTTTAATTTAAATCATGAATTTTTGCACATTCTGTGCACATAGGTGGGAAGATAATCTAACATCTGTGCGTCATTAAAGTCTTTAACTGACTGCATGTATCTTGACTTAACATTCTGAGAACATTACTGTGCCAAGATCAGTACTGTTCACAACAACCTCCGGATAACGAAGAATTATAAATGTTGCTTAAAACCCACCTCTGCCAAATGCTGTTTCTTACATAAGTTTGCAAGAAAATATAACATATATCATGTATCTCTAGGACAGCAATGCAGGAATAAACTGTTTCTTTGTTCTATAAGTCATTATAATGGTCAGTGTTGAGCACTAGAATGGAGCTTTGATAAATGTGTGAGTAGAACAGTCTGAACTTCTTCTCCTCTCCAGCTAACCAAAAATGAAAAAAAAGGTTATATATAAACTACTTGCAGGTGTCCCGGCGTTGCCCGTGTACACATGTGGGTATAGTATAGAAGTGACATTGCTTGAGGGATGTAGAGCACATATGTTTATAGCAAAACTTTATATACAACTTATCAGTTTTCCAGCGTAATATACATGTTGTGGTGAACCTCTACATGGAATTTGCCGTGGGGAAAACATGTTCATTGCAACTGAATATCACACACTTGAGTAATGACAAGCGTCAGTGTCTCTCAAGCATGTGACTGCTGGCTCTTAGTCTGTGTTGTTAAAGTCGGGCTTCATTCTGTTGCATGAGCTCTTTGTTTTTATTAAGCGTGCTCTATTTTTTGCACATTAGTTAGCAGTATGTCACTTTGTTTGCACTTTAACACTTTATCCTTGCTCAAGGACCTCTTTATATTGACTATTAGATTCCCAATCAATAAGTTAGTTTCTGGCCAAATTGAAATGGCCTTGATATTTTAGTTGTAACTGTCTGAAGTGTGTGACATGTGGGCAGTGTGTCTGGTGCTTAAGTCCAGTAATGCAAGTAATTCCCGTAGTCCATACCCCCCAACTGTCCCGTTTGAATAGGTGGATGGGGCATTGTCTGCGATTTTGCGGTGGTGGGGGGCATGGCATTCTAGTGTTGGACAGTCTGGGGCATGTCTGTGATGTGGTGTCCGAAGGATTGCACATGACATTTGGTGGTCACAAAATTTGGGCCTGGCCACGCTGTTTCAAAGCGTAGACGTGGCCATGCCATTTAGGGTGTGGGTATGATGTTTATGGGGCATAGTTGTCAAGTTTGGGTGTGTGGAATTTAGAAGTGTGCCTGTGATGTTTGTGGGCATGGACAGGATGTATAGGGGCGGATTGTAATGGTTTGTTTTTTTTGGGTGGGGGTGAACACATATCGGTAGTGTGCTCAGAACAAGGTTGTGATGTTTGGGGGCATGGCATTTTATCTTTGGGGGCATGGCCTTGATGGTTGGGGTATGAGCGTGATCGTGATGTTAGGAGGTGTGCAGCAATATCTGGGGGCGTGTCACATTCCAGGAGGCCCTCCGATATTTTTTAGCATGACAATAACCGCAAATGTGGTTAATATCACCAATAGTAACATAGCCTTTCCAGGTTTTATATTTAAACCCTCCGGAGCAATTATAATGTCTTACACGACCTTAAGGGAATGTCTTGTTTCCTCTGTTATAGAAGCTGTTGTTCTGGGTGTGCAGCTCTCTGAGTTGTGTAGCCTTACATTACACTGTTTTTGTGTCACTGAAGTGGAAATCGCACTCTGCAAGAACCTGCAGATTTTTATTGGTCAAACTGGACTTAACAGACGTCGGCTCTTTCAGAGATGTCGCCGTTATGTGGTGCATTCGGGGTGTGGCTGTGAGGTGAGCACATACATACATACATACATACATATATACATACATATTACATCATACATACATGTTTCTACTTGATATAGTAGATATACATGCATATAAACCCACTCATCATTGCATGATAGATGTGTTTCCATAAACTTTCATTCACAATATTTAAATGCAATACATGGTTGGAATAAGTTGTAGGTCAACCTGTAGTTCCACTGGTAACTTTTCATCTCCAAGCATTAACACACAAACTGGTTTTTGTTTGTTTTTAAACAACGCCTCTTATAATTCATTTTCACCCTCTTTTAACTTTCCCTTATTTCGTCCTTCTAAACTCTCCTTATTTTATGTCTTAATCTTTTCTATTGCTTACTATTTTCTTGTGTTTTCTTTTTTCACATTCCATTTTTCTTAATTATCCCTTTTCGACATCTTCTCATCACTTCTTTTCCTGTTTCTTCTTCGGTTTACCCAGTTTATCTATCTCCTTGTTACCATTTTCATTTTGTAAGAACTGTACAATAAAAACTAGGAAGTGGGAGTGACAGAGATTGCTCTGATGAAAGATTTAATTTCTAATATATCTTTGACTCAAAGCCAAAGCAAATATGAGTCACCTCTTCAGCCAGTATCTGAAAAAAAATCTGCTTTATTGGATTAAAATAAAAAAAAGTGTGTAATGAATCGAGGGACG
Organism: Hymenochirus boettgeri; assembly: GCA_019447015.1. Lineage (NCBI taxonomy): Eukaryota > Metazoa > Chordata > Amphibia > Anura > Pipidae > Hymenochirus > Hymenochirus boettgeri. The sequence goes on along the minus strand of CM033470.1, from coordinate 107,555,259 downwards.
AAGTTCACTGTATCTTTTAGAGGAGTTTCAGACTGTAGGCAGGATTTCAAAACAATGAGGCTGGATACAATGGCTGGATACGATGTGGCTGGAACAATGGAGTTGAAACAATGCTGGATACAATGGCTGGAACAATGGATTTGAAGCAATGGCTGGATACATGCTGGATACAATGCTGGACACAATGGCTGGAACAATGGAGTTGAAACAAATGGCTGGATACAATGCTGGTAAATGCTGGATACAATGACTGGAACAATGGAGTTGAAACAATGGCTGGATACAATGCTGGATACAATGGCTGGAACAATGAGTGGAAACAATGGCTGGATACAATGCTAGATACAATGGCTGGAGCAATGGAGTTGAAACAATAGCTGGATACAATGCTGGATACAATGGCTGGAAACAATGGCTGGATACAATGGCTAGATACAAGGCGGATAAAATGCTGGATACAATGCTGGATACAATGGCTGGAAACAATGCTGGATACAAAGGCTGGAACATGGCTGGATACAATGCTGGAGACATGGCTGGAAACAATGCTGGATACAAGGCTGGAAACAATGGCTGGATACAATGCTGGATACAATGCTGATACATGGCTGGAAACAATGTTGGATACAAAAGCTGAACACTGGATACAAGGCTGGAAAAAGCTGATACAAAGGCTGGAACAATGCTGATACAAAGGCTGGATGGCTACAATGTCAGGAAGGAGCGACAACTGACACACCTGACAGTCTGGTAGCGAGGTCTACGAATAGCACTTGCTCCATCTGCGAGTGCCTATTTGACGCCGGTGACATCACCAGTCCTGGACATCTAGGGAGCGCGGCAGGTAAGATCCTTACAGTACCCCCCTTCCACAGGGGCCTCAGGACCACTTGAAGCAGTTTGTCAGGAAATCTTCTATGAAAGGTTTTGATTAACTGGGGTGCTGTAAATCTGAATGTTTGACCCAGGACCTTTCTTCTGGTCCAAATCCTTTCCAATGAACAAATATTAAGAGAACTCCTGACAATCTGAATCCACTTTCTCCCCTCCAAATTTTCTTGCTGACCGTTGATCATAATAGGATCAGGTGACTAAAGAAGGAAGAAATCGATTCAGCACCACCGGCTTAATAAGAGACATGGAAAACATTAGGATTCTCATGATGTTGGCAATTTAAGTTGTTTGTCAGTCTTTTGTACAAAGGCAGATTTTCCAGACAGTTTTTTGTAGCCTGCTAGATGGCTGACATTTCTCGCTACAGTGTTAGTTGCTGGAACTGGTCCAGAAAAAAAAATCCGTGGAAAACCCTTGGGGTTCAAACCTAAACACAGAAAAAGAGAGATTTTCCGGTGTGAAGAGTGGACGGCATTGTTATGGGCAAATTCCGCCCATGGTAGGAGATCAGTCCAATTCTTGAGAGTAAGAAATATAGCATCGAAGGAATGTTCCAGACATTGGTAAGTGCGTTCTGCGGCTCTGTTAGTTGGGGATGGTAACGATGAGAATTGAAGTTTTATTCCAAGTAACTTGCAAAGTGCCCGCAGAATTTGGAGATAAATTGGGTTCCTCGATCGGACACTATTTCAACCAGTAATCCATGCAGGCAAAATATATGTGTAATGAATAATTGAGCAAGTTCAGCAGAGAGGGCCATTTATGAAGAGGAACAAAATGAGCCATTTTGCTAAGCGATCTACAGTAACCCATAACTGTATTTTTCTTAGAAATAGGAGTTCACAAATAAAGTCCATAGAGAGGTAGTCCTGGTAGGGAAGGGATCGGCAGAGGTTGAAGAAGTCCACAGGAAGAGTATGAGAGGATTTGGAAGTGCACAAACGGAACAGCCGGTGACAAGTTCTTGATATCAGTTCTCATGGAGGCCACCATACCGAACGACTAAGGATATTGAAATTTTGTGGACGCTAGTGTGACCGCCTGTTTGGATCATGTTAGTTGTAATATTTTTCTTTCCGAAGGGAGAGGGGAAAAAAGGTTTTATTGGAAGTAGGGCAGCGAAGCAGATCCTGAGCAGATAGAATCCGATGGCAAAGTTGAGGGGTGATAGTGCTAGGATCTTGGAAGATCGTATGATAGGACCTTTATCCTTTTCAGTAGTATCGACTGCGAGAAAGACCTGGAGAGGGTCTGCGTTTTTATTCTGGAACAGGATGAAAGGAATGATGAAATTAAAATGAGAGAAGAACAAGGCCCAACGGGCTTGACGAGGATTCAATCTTTTAGGTTTTGGATATATTCAGATTCTTGTGATCAGTGAGGATGGTGACAGGATGTACCGCCCCTTCCAGAAAGTGTCGCCATTCTTCCATTGCCAGTTTGATGGCCAGAAGTTCCCGATTCCCAATATGATAGTTTAGTTCATTAGAAGAAATTTCTTAGAGAAGAACGCACATGGGTGGAGTTTACCACAATCAATTTGCCTTTGGAGAGGACGGCACCTCACTCTAACATTAGAGGCGTCCACTTCGATGATGAATGGCAGGCTAGGGTCAGATGTAGAAGTACTGGAGCCGAGAAAAATAATTTTTAAGCTTCTTAAGGCTTCCAGGTGCAGGAGTCCAGATTCTAGGTTTGCCTCCTTTCCTGATAAGGGCTAAGATAGGGGCAACAATGGAAGAAAACCCTTTAATAAATTGCCTAGATAATTGGCGAAACCAAGGAATCATTGGATAGCCTTAGTGCCAATGGGAAGAGTCCAGTTAGGAATAGCTGAGACTTTGGTTGGGTCCATCCAAAGCCTTGTGCCGAAACCAGTAGCCCAAAAAGGTACTGTGATCATTCAAAAAAGCATTTTTCAATTTAGCTACAGTTGGTTAGCTCCTAGTCGGGACAAGACTTGAAGTACATGGCGACGATGAGAAGAAAGATCTTGAGAAAAGATTGAAGATGTCATCTGGTGACTACTACTGAATAACTATAGAGATCACGAAAAATATCATTAACCACTTTTGGACACCCGCTGGAGCATCACAGAGACCAAGGGCATCACCAAATATTGTAGTGTCCATTTCTGGTATTGAAGGCCGTTTTCCACTCACCTCCTTCCCGAATGCAAATTAAGTTGTAGGCTCCATGGAGATCAAGCTTGGAAAAATTTTAGCCTTTTAACTGGTCAAAAGTTTCAGAAATGTGAGTTGAGGGTAGGGGTTCTTGATTGTGATTTTATTGAGGCCACGAAGTCGATGCATGGATGTAGCCCACCATCTTTCTTTTCACAAAAAGAAGCCAGCACCGGTATGGGAGTGGAGGTCTGATGAAGCCTCGAGACAGGTTTCCTTTGATAATCCCCTCCATAGAGGTGGTCTCAGCAGATAGCGGATAGGTCGACCTCGGGGTGAGAGGTACCGGTCAACATATCAATGGGACAATCATAGGTCGTTGGGGAGCAGGGTTTCAGCAGACTTTTTTTTATTCAAAGACATCCTTATAGTCAAGGTACTGATGAGTAGAGAAGTAAGATTTTATTTTCACAGGAGATAGAGGAACAAAGACCTTAGGAGGGAAGACATCTAGAAAGGCAGATGACTCCAAGAGACAAGTTCATTATTAGTCCAGTCTATGATGGGATTATGAAGTCAGAGCCAAGGGAGTCCTAAGATGAGAGGAGCTGTGGGGCTTTGTATAACCAAGAAAGAAATAGATTCAAGATGAAGACACCAATTTGAAGAAGAATTTCTGCAGAAGACATGGAAATAAATTCTGTAGACAAGGTTGATTGTCAATAGCCAGCACTCGGAGAGGATGAGGTAGGGAGAACATGGAATGCCTAGAAGAGAAGCAAAGGCGGCGTCAATAAATTACACTGCGGCTGCTCCAGAGTCTATAAAGGCTTGGGTAGAGAAGGTTGGGATTTGAATATGAGGGTAGCTGGTAAAACGACTTAGAGAACTCTTGGAAAGGAGATTTGAATTTACCTAGAAAGACTCCTTCTCCAAATCTAGGATTGTAAGTTTCCCGGCTTGGAAGGACAACCTTTAGCGAAGTGCCCCTGGGCGGCACAGTACAGCAGAGCCCATGATTCCTCCTCCTTAGTTTTTTTTTTATGTATAGTTTTGCTGTAGCTGGAAGGAATAGTGACAGTTGGTATGTGAACTGCATGGTGGGATATTACCTCTCCCAATGCTGCCTCGTAGCAATTACCAAACTGGAAAACTGAGGTACTGAGTTTGAGCAACACAAGTACTGGATTGAAGGCAATGCAGCAACTTCAGCACATGAAAATAAGTGCTGCTTACATATATTCATATATAGATTGAAATGAGGCAAATAATTTTTTTCAGTGAACTTTTCCTGAAACATACAACTTGAGACAGGAGAATACTTTCCCAATGGCCATTAAGCATATATTAGAATTATTCTCAAATAGGACAAAAAAAACCCCCAACAGGGTGCTGTCACAATGACTTTTGTCACCTCAGCTGTTCAACATGAAACTATTACCGTTTTATAACTTAGTATAAGCCGACCCGTAGTAAAACAGAGGTACCTATCTTTACCCCCAAAATGGAAAACCGATGTGACCATATAACCCAAGGTTTGAAATTATGACACTACTACTCGCTTCTTATTCTGTTTTTTTTGAGGCTTTAATTGCCCGTGTAAATGGACAGCAAATTCCCATACATAGTCCATACAGTAATAGAACCACATACCCTATGGCTATTACTGTATGGGACTACTGTATGGGAATTCTTCTGTCCATTTAAAGGCAAACAAAGCCTCAAAACAACTACAGAAGACATAATAAAAACAATAAATCCATCCTCTTATGATTTTGTATTGTTTTAAGGCTTAAGTTGCCCTTTAAATGGGGAGTAGAATTCCATACTACGTATCCCATACAGTAATAGCCATACTGGACTCATAATAGCCAAACATCCTCATAATATATATCATCAGTTCAATATTTCCACCCTGGTGATATAGAAATTTCACACCCTTGGTGTCGCGGGGCTGGAGAAAGAAGTGCCGCCAAGAGCTCTTTTTAGAGCTGCTCCCTGGGGGTCCCGGTTTGAGCTGCAGGACCCCTGCCAAAGAATTTGTAAGTGCTGCAAAGACCCTATAAGGCCAGGGAGGGGGGGTCCCGGTTCGAGCTGCAGGACCCCTTAAGCCCCCAAAGGCCCTCTCAGGGCCGCAAGGGCACTTGTAAGTCCCGCAAGGGCCCTGATAGGGCCGGGAAGGGGGGCCCGTTTTTGAGCTGCAGGACCCCCGCTGGGGGGGTGGAGGGGGGTGGAGGGACCCGAGAGGAACGCAAGAGTACGGGCGGGGGGCTGGGAGAGGCTGCTGGGAACGGGTTGCGGCAGGACCACCCACCGCAGGGGGCGAGGGTGGACGTACCACCCCGCCCTCGACATGGGGTGTGTGTGCGAGGGCGTGGTAGTAGCACCCCACCACACCCCTCTGAGGAATGTGACAACCCGCAGCGATCCTTTCCTGCCATCCCCTCTCAGCTCCCTGCTCTCAGCCGCAAAACTTCGCCGCAATGCCGCTCACCATTATAAATATGGCGATAGCAGTATTTTTTTCCCGGCAATGTGCGGTGGTAATTTTCTGGCGCTATTATCAGCCTGTTATAAATATGGCCCTTAGGCTGTTTCTGCCTGCATGCTGTTGCAATCAAAAAGCAGGGGGAAAGATCTCTGTACAGGTAAGTTAGATAATTGTAAGCACATCCACACAGATATATATATATACAATACCACTCCACTCCTGTATTCAGTGCTCTCTACTTTGCATCCAATGCTATGGGACGTATCAGTCTAGCACATTCAACGGATTTCCCAAATCCTGTGTCCATAGATAGTTTTAGAGTGTCCCGATATTCCAATTGGCTGAACTCTCGCTGTAATGCTGATGCGCATTTCCAGTTCTGCTGAACTCTCGCTGTAATGCTGATGCGCATTTTGTCACACTCCACGTGACTTCGTCAGGATGTCAGAAAAGATATTTCTTTTGGGACAATGTTGCCTGGAGACTTAAAGTGTATGTATACTGAAAAAATTACTTTGCATCATCTTAAACTATAAATAAGTACATGTAAGTGTGAGGTGTGTGTGTTGCTGCATGCCTACAATACAACACTTGTTTTGCTCAGGCTCTGACCACTGACCTGACTATTTCCCCCCATACCAACTGTCAATACTGCATACAGCACACCAACTGTTAAACCATTCCAGCTACAGAAACTGCTTACAGAAATACTAAAACCTAAGATGTTTCATATCTAATGATATAGGGGTCAGATCAACAAAAAAGCGGTACAGTGGTAGCTGGGATGAATTATAATTTCTACTAAAGGGCAATTTGAAAAAAGAAATTTCCCAGTGTGCATACCCTTTAAGTTCCCATTTAAAGGTAAAATACAGACCCCTACTAAAAAAGATAATTTAAATAAAAAGGAAAGGGTGGCACTACAAGATCTTAAAAATGATAAATCTTTAATTATCCTGAGTGCCAATAATGGGGGGTATCTAGATATTTCCTAATAGTGAAAACTGTAGGAGGGAAGACCTTAAGCAGCTCAACGAGGCAGACACCTATTATAGACTGAAAGACGATCTGATGAGTCATTTTATGAGAGTTGGACGTTTTGGTACAGGGAGAATCAGTATAGGTTTTATTATTAATTATAGATTTATTTTTGAACTCGGAACCCGGATTCCCAAAGAGTTTATTATGGTTGCTTTGGTCCTGGGGTAAGTGGTAGATGAGTGTCTAATATGTAGGTTTAGTGACCAACAAAGCGATTATAAATTTACCAACAATAGAGTAATATTCCTGTAGGGATGTTAGATGATATGCACATACATATGTCTAGAATCTGCCTGTTAAATATGGATTAAACTATCTGTAATTAATGTAATTAATTAATAAATGAATAAATGCAGTACAGTGAGAAAAAAAAATAATATATATATATCTATAGATATATATAGATATATATAGGAATATGCTGCTCAAAGGTTTAATCAAAAATACTTTCAGGTGCAGTGCAATGGAGGAACGGCAATTTATACGTTACACAAAAGACTCCACCACTCAACTACACATACAATCATAAATGAATTAGGTAAAATAATTAGACATGTATGCAAGCTATGAAGGGTAATCATCTGCACTGAAGTTCAAAAGGATACATTTAGTTACATTGTTTGTACAAACATGTGCAAGCTGATGCGCCAATCCAAGGCAGTATCTAGGCATCAGTCCTAACCTAGTGAAAAAAATATATGTTCCCTGGGGCCACAAGACCATACCTGCTTCTCTCTTTATTTAGTATGATCTATTCCAGGGACTCATGTGAGCTCACAAAGCTTATATACCTTCTTTGCCTTCTTTCTATCTGGACTGCCTTAAAGGGGGGGAGAATACATTTACACAGGGAGCAAAGCATATATTAGGGCTTTTGCCGCACTGCCCTTAATTCAATTACAATATAGAGATATGCTGCTCAAACCTTTATTCAAAAATACTTTCAGTTGCGGTGCAATAGAGGATCTGCAATTTATACATTACACAAAAGACTCCAGCACTTAGTTAATGTAACTAAATGTATCCATTTGAACAGTGCAGGTGATTATCCTTCATGCATACATGTCTAATTCTTTTACCCTATTCATTTATTTAAATGTGCAATTTGAGGGTGTGCCTATGTATTGATGGGACTGCCTATTAAATCTATAGAGACCACCCACCCAATGGTCCTCCAATAAAGTTCTAGAAAGTGAACACCAGGAGCCTGGCTGGGAGGAAAAACATTTCCGCCTCTTGGCTGTCCTCTGAGAGGATTCAGGCTTACTCTGTGCAGCCCTTTGTCCCTCTCCCTCCCTCACTCCCGATCCATGTTGGCTGCCTGGTGCCCTAGTGTATAACTACTTTTTTGTAGTGTAGGGCTCCCTCTCCAACCCCCAACCGTTGTATTTGTGTGTAAAAAAACGAATCCGAACTCTACTTACACAGCCTCCCCCCCCCCCCGCCTCTCAGCCAATCACAGATGCGGCTGCCGGTCCGGCCCCCTGCTTGCAAGCAGAGGGCCGTGTTTGAACGCCACGGGATAGAGGCTGTGTATTAGAGTTCGGATTTGTTTTTTATACACAATTACAGCGGTTGGGGGTGGGAAAGGGAGCCCTACACTACAGCAAATTTCTGTAAAAGAGGTGGACATGTCCTTTAAAGTAAATTGGCCCCATACAGTGAGACTAGAATCAAATAGTTTTCTCAAGTCAGCGGGGGAGTCAGGAAAAGTGGTAAAACACAATTTTAGCTTATAACTTGTTCTTAAAGCTGTTGCTGTGTAAGAATGAAACTAATAAAATCTGGTGTCTGAATTGCAAATAGAATTTTTTTTTATTTTTAAATTAAAAAAGATTCAAATTAAAAAAAAAAACAAATACAGTTGTATTCTGTATGTTTTAATTGCTGTGCATGTATCAGTTTTCAGTGTATAACGATTGCTGTGCTGGTAATAGACAGGTATTTTAATGTTATTACAGTTTAAATGTAACAGTTCCCACTTGTATTTTTTACCAAGTGCTTTTTGACCTCTTCTAATTCCTCCCCCTCTTTGATGTCTAACTAGGAACACAAAGTAAGTACTGAAAGGATAAAGCTAACCAAGCTTTGAACTGCTATAAACTGTGTGAAAATGAAATCGATTCTGCAGTCTGATGACTCTGTAATGAACATTCAAGTTCCTCACAGCAGCATGTCACCCAACGACATCTTTATCCTTTTTATCTGCATTGAATGAGTGGATATGCTTGTTCTGAGACAAGAAACAGCAAATGGGCCTATGATTATTGCTTTTCCCACAGACGTCCTTCAGGTTATACTCTTGATCTTCAAGAAAGTCAAAACTCTTGTCTGCACTTTTTTTTTAAAAGAATATTTTTTTGCACATGATATTTGTATTGATAGATAGATGGATGGATAGTTGGACAGATAAACAAACAGACAGACCGACTGATATATTGGTATAGCATTTGGGTATAGATATATAAATAAATTATAGTTGAGTAAGCTTAGTTTTTTGACTCAATACTTTGTGCTCTAATTCTTGGTGGCTACCGTGTCTGGCAATGCATCACCAGTGACCAGGCAAATGGGGGCTTGTCTATAGACGAAGTCAACAGTGGAGATTGGGGTATTGGGAATGAAGGAGACACAGGATTGGGATACTGCCATACACATGTTAATTTGGCAGGGAAGTTTATAACACCCTGCCAAACTAAGGAGAAGGAGAAACCTGAAATGTTTTTTTTTTAACAATGTGGACAGTTACTCTATTGAACACAGGACAATCTCCATTTCTGGGGTCCAGTAAAAGTGCAACACTTCCATGGTTTAAGTACATATCACATTTGTTTGTGAGAATAGGCAACTGTTTTGCAGAACTTTTAACATTGCATTTTTCGGAATCAGATATGTACATTCCACAAGGCTGCAAAGTTTGTTTACTACTAATTCTTATTTCCTTACGTAAGCTTGAATATATAACACATTGTAAATAAAAGTAAAGTACACTGAATTTTGTGATTCCAGGTATATAGACAGTATACAATAAAGACAATATTGCATACAGGTCTACTGGTGGATGTATTGATTGTAGTGTGTTCGTATGAAAACAAGGTGTCCATCATGTCTATCATATGGTCGGCTGTAATTGGCGTCCAATCATCCGGATATATTTTGCAGGGAAAATTGATTGATTTGGCAACTACAGAGTTTTGAAAGATATAATGATCTTGATTTTCCTGGGGCTGTATTGCATGTAAATAAGCCAGTGGTTCTTGACACATGCATTAGCCATAGGTCATAAAAGAGAAATTTTTGCATATCTCCGCCCCTTACTCTGGGGAACCTGGGAGTAAGAAATCACTTCTTGTTTATTAGATTTTGTGGGCAATGCTATTCATATAGCATAAAACTGCAAGATACCTTCTTATGTTATAAGAAGGCTTTGCTCCATTTTTATGCTCAGTGGGGGGCTTTTTGCTACTTTTGGCCCCTCTCTCCCTAAGCTATATAGCTGACTTGTCTGAAGTTATAATGTAAATATAAACAAGAGTATGTACATACATTTTGGATCTCAGACCATGTATAACCAATTATCAACTAAATCTTCAAATAGCCTATTTGGGAATATTGGGAATATTTGGGATATATATATACTAATTTATACTGTTTGCATAATACCTAAAATTTTAAAAATGAGAAATGTTAATATTCTGTTCTTTTTTACATGCATGCAAACAGATTACCTCAGAACAACACTGAATCAAAAGGAAAAGCACTTTAATAAAGGCAGTAATCTGTGTCTCACATCTCATTTTTTATATGGTTGTTGAGAAATTTACCTTTCTAGCATTTGGTTTGTGTTTTATTTCCCAGCATTCCAGTATCACACAGTGTGGTAACTGTATTCTTTACTCATGCCCAATCCTTAAATATAGCAGGTTCTTGTTACAGTTGGTTACACCCCCAAATACAGTAGCCTCTAGCCAACCCGTTTACAGGACAGATTAGGCAAGGAGCATCTGACAGAGATCAGGAGCATAGCTTGTGGTCAATCACTGCACAGTTTTAACAGTTTATTGGTGTTTTTAGAGGAAATACAGTTTAGTTCTCCTTTAAGTATTGGCTTGTGTGTACCAGCCCATAGTGTCCTTCCAGCTTTCTTGCTAATTATTAATCCTGGCCTAAAAAATTGGGCTTTAATTTAAATACATGAATTTATTGCACATTTCTGTGCACATAAGTGGGAAGATAATCTAACATCTGTGCGTCATTAAAGTCTTTATACTGACTGCATGTATCTGTACTTAACATTCTGAGAACTATTACTGTGCCAAGATCAGTACTGTTCACAACAACCTCCGGATAACAGAAGAATTATAAATGTTGCTTAAAACCCACCTCTGCCAAATGCTGTTTCTTACATGAAGTGTGCAAGAAAATATAACATATATCATGTATCTCTAGGACAGCAATGCAGGAATAAACTGTTTCTATTGTTCTATAAGTCACTTATAATGGTCAGTGTTGAGCAGCTGAGAATGGAGCTTTGATAAATTGTGAGTAGAACAGTCTGAACTTCTTCTCCATCTCCAGCTAACCAGAAAATGAAAAAAAGGTTTTATATATAAACTACTTGCAGGTGTACCCGGCGTTGCCCGTGTACACATGTGGGTATAGTATAGAAGTGACATTGCTTGAGGGATGTATAGCACATATGTTTATAGCAAAACTTTATATACAACTTTATCAGTTTTTCCAGCGTAAATATACAAATGTTGTGGTGAACCTGCTACATGGAATTTGCCGTGGGGAAAACATGTTCATTGCAACTGAATATCACAGCACTTGAGTGAATGACAAGCGTCAGTGTCTCTCAAGCATGTGACGTGCTGGCTCTTAGTCTGTGTTGTTAAAGTCGGGCTTCATTCTGTTGCACTGAGCTCTGTGTGTTTTTATTAAGCGTGCTCTATTTTTTGCACATTAGTTAGCAGTATGTCACTTTGTTTGCACTTTAACACTTTATCCTTGCTCAAGGACCTCTTTATATTGACTATTAGATCCCAATCAATAAAGTTAGTTTCTGGTCCAAATTGAAAGTGCCTTGATATTTTAGTTGTAACTGTCTGTGAAGTGTGTGACATGTGGGCAGTGTGTCTGGTGCTTAAGTCCAGGTAATGCAAGTAATTCCCATGTAGTCCATACCCCCCAACTGTCCCAGTTTGAATAGGTGGATGGGGCATGTCTGCGATTTTGCGGTGGGTGGGGGCATGGCATTCTAGTGTGTGGACAGTCTGGGGCATGTCTGTGATGTGGTGTCCAGAAGGATTGCACATGACATTTGGTGGTCACAAAATTTGGGGGCCTGGCCACGCTGTTTCAAAGCGTAGACGTGGCCATGCCATTTAGGGGTGTGGGTATGATGTTATGGGGCATAGGTGTCAAGTTTGGGTGTGTGGAATTTAGAAGTGTGCCTGTGATGTTTGTGGGCATGGACAGGATGTATAGGGGCGGATTGTAATGGTTTGTTTTTTTTTGGGTGGGGGTGAACACAATATCTGGTAGTGTGCTCAGAACAAGGTTGTGATGTTTGGGGGCATGGCATTTATCTTTGGGGGCATGGCCTTGATGGTTGGGGTATGAGCGTGATCGTGATGTTAGGAGGTGTGACAGCAATATCTGGGGGCGCGGTCACATTCCAGGAGGCCCTCCGATAAATTTTTTAGCATGACAATAACCGCAAATGTGGTTAATATCACCAATAGTAACATAGCCTTTCCAGGGTTTATATTTTAAACCCTCCAGGAGCAAATTATAATGTCTTACAGACCTTAAGGGAAATGTCTTGTTTCCTCTGTTATAGAAGCTGTTGTTCTGGGTGTGCAGCTCTCTGAGTTGTGTAGCCTTACATTACACTGTTTTTGTGTCACTGAAGTGGAAATCGCACTCTGCAAGTAACCTGCAGGATTTTTATTGGTCAAACTGGACTTAACAGACGTCGGCTCTTTCAGAGGATGTCGCCGTTATGTGGGTGCATTCAGGGGTGTGGCTGTGAGGTGAGCACATACATACATACATACATACATATATACATACATATTTACATACATACATACATGATTTCTACTTGATATAGTAGATATACATGCATTAGTAACCCACTCATCATTGCATGATAGATGTGTTTCCATAAACTTTCATTCACAATATTTAAATGCAATACATGGTTGGAATAAAGTTGTAGGTCAACCTGTAGTTCCACTGGTAACTTTTCATCTCCAAGCATTAACACAAACTGGTTTTTGTTTTTTTTAAACAACGCCTCTTTATAATTCATTTTCACCCTCTTTTAACTTTTCCCTTATTTCGTCCTTCTAAACTCTCCTTATTTTATGTCTTAATCTTTTCTATTGCTTACTTAGTTTCTTGTGTTTTCTTTTTTCACATTCCTTTTTCTTAATTATCCCTTTTCGACATCTTCTCATCACTTCTTTTCCTGTTTCTTCTTCGGTTTACCCAGTATTATCTAGCTCCTTGTTTACCATTTTCCATTTTCTAAGTACTGTACAATAAAAACTAGGGAAGTGGGAGTGACAGAGATTGCTCTGATGAAAGATTTAATTTCATAAGTATATCTTTGACTCAAAGCCAAAGCAAATATGAGTCACCTATTCAGCCAGTATCTGAAAAAAAATCTGCTTTATTGGATTAAAATATAAAAAAAGTGTGTAATGAATCGAGGGACGAAGTTCACTGTATCTTTTAGGAGGAGTTCAGACTGTAGGGCAGGATTCAAAACAATGATGCTGGATACAATGGCTGGATACGATGTGGCTGGAACAATGGAGTTGAAACAATGCTGGATACAATGGCTGGAACAATGGAGTTGAAGCAATGGCTGAATACAATGCTGGATACAATGCTGGACACAATGGCTGGAACAATGGAGTTGAAACAATGGCTGGATACAATGCTGGATAAAATGCTGGATACAATGACTGGAACAATGGAGTTGAAACAATGGCTGGATACAATGCTGGATACAATGGCTGGAACAATGGAGTGGAAACAATGGCTGGATACAATGCTAGATACAATGGCTGGAGCAATGGAGTTGAAACAATAGCTGGATACAATGCTGGATACAATGGCTGGAAACAATGGCTGGATACAATGGCTGGATACAAGGCTGGATAAAATGCTGGATACAATGCTGGATACAATGGCTGGAAACAATGCTGGATACAAAGGCTGGAAACAATGGCTGGATACAATGCTGGATACAATGGCTGGAAACAATGCTGGATACAAAGGCTGGAAACAATGGCTGGATACAATGCTGGATACAATGCTGGATACAATGGCTGGAAACAATGCTGGATACAAAAGGCTGGAACAATGCTGGATACAAAGGCTGGAACAATGCTGGATACAAAGGCTGGAACAATGCTGGATACAAAGGCTGGATGGCTACAATGTCAGGAAGGAGCGCTACAGACTGACAACCTGACAGTCTGGTAGCGAGGTCTACAAATAGACACTCGCTCCCTCTGCGAGTGCCTATTTGAATTTTCGTGCCGGCATCTGGACGTGGTGACGTCACGACACCAACGTCCGGCGCCGGAGACGTCACCAGTCCCGGAACATCGAGGGAGCACGGCAGGTAAGATCCTTACACAAGTGTAAACATACTGTAACAGCAGAATTCTCCGCCATTAATCATAGGTATACCTGTGGAGCATTACACATCCCCTGTAAAGATAACCCAACCGCCTCTTCTCCCCTCAAACAAATCAAACACATGAACAAAATACAAAAAAACACTAATCTACACACATAAATCCACAACTGATCAAGCTAAACTTGAACGCATATTATTTAAAAAGATGAGACAATTTAAACTAACAGTGAAAAATCCCATATTGAATGGAGGCATGAAGATTAAAAACCCAGAAGGCCTTCTTCTTATCCAGAGATTTACAGAAGAGGTGATTGTACCCTTTTTACAACTATTATTAGTTCAGTGGAAAATATGTTGTTTTTTTAATTCTTAGCTTATATTATGCAAACTTTGTTATTCAACATATTCTCTTCCGTTTTAAAAAATTGTGTCAAACATTCAGATTTACATGCACCCCAGTTAATCAAAACTTTCATAGAAGATTTCCTGACAAACCTGCTTCAAGTGGTCCTGAGGCCCCCTGTGGAAGGGGGGTACTGTAAGGATCTTACCTGCCGCGCTCCCTAGATGTTCCAGGACTGGTGATGTCACCGGCGTCAAATAGGCACTCGCAGATGGAGCAAGTGCCTATTCGTAGACCTCGCTACCAGACTGTCAGGTTGTCAGTCTGTTGCGCTCCTTCCTGACATTGTAGCCATCCAGCCTTTGTATCCAGCATTGTTCCAGCCTTTGTATCCAGCATTTTTCCAGCCTTTGTATCCAGCATTGTTCCAGCTTTTTGTATCCAACATTGTTTCCAGCCTTGTATCCAGCATTGTATCCAGCATTGTATCCAGCCATTGTTTCCAGCCTTTGTATCCAGCATTGTTTCCAGCCATGTCTCCAGCATTGTATCCAGCCATGTTTCCAGCCTTTGTATCCAGCATTGTTTCCAGCCATTGTATCCAGCATTGTATCCAGCATTTTATCCAGCCTTGTATCTAGCCATTGTATCCAGCCATTGTTTCCAGCCATTGTATCCAGCATTGTATCCAGCTATTGTTTCAACTCCATTGCTCCAGCCATTGTATCTAGCATTGTATCCACCATTGTTTCCACTCCATTGTTCCAGCCATTGTATCCAGCATTGTATCCAGCCATTGTTTCAACTCCATTGTTCCAGTCATTGTATCCAGCATTTTATCCAGCATTGTATCCAGCCATTGTTTCAACTCCATTGTTCCAGCCATTGTGTCCAGCATTGTATCCAGCATTGTATCCAGCCATTGCTCAACTCCATTGTTCCAGCCATTGTATCCAGCATTGTTCAACTCCATTGTTCCAGCCACATCGTATCCAGCCATTGTATCCAGCATCATTGTTTTGAATCCTGCCCTACAGTCTGAACTCCTCCTAAAAGATACAGTGAACTTCGTCCCTCGATTCATTACACACTTTTTTTTTTATTTTAATCCAATAAAGCAGATTTTTTTTCAGATACTGGCTGAAGAGGTGACTCTATTTGCTTTGGCTTTGAGTCAAAGATATACTTATGAAATTAAATCTTTCATCAGAGCAATCTCTGTCCACTCCACTTCCCTAGTTTTTATTGTACAGTACTTACAAAATGGAAATGTGTAAACAAGATAGATAATACTGGGTAAACCGAAGAAAAACAGGAAAAGAAGTGTGAGAAGATGTCGAAAAGGGATAATTAGAAAAAGGAATGTGAAAAAAAGAAACACAAGAAACTAAGTAAGCAATAGAAAGATTAAGACATAAATAAGGAGAGTTTAGAAGGACGAAATAAGGGAAAAGTTAAAAGAGGGTGAAAATGAATTATAAAGAGGCGTTGTTTAAAAACACAAAACCAGTTTGTGTTAATCTTGGAGATGAAAAGTTACCAGTGGAACTACGGTTGACCTACAACTTTATTCCAACCATGTATTGCATTAAATATTGTGAATGAAAGTTTATGGAACACATCATCATGCAATGATGAGTGGGTTACTAATGCATGTATATCTACTATATCAAGTAGAATCATGTATGTATGATTTAAATATGTATGTATATATGTATGGTATGTATGTTGTAGTGCTAACCTCACAGCCACACCCCTGAATGCACCCACATAACGGCGACATCCTCTGAAAGAGCCGACGTCTGTTAAGTCCAGTTTGACCAATAAAAATCCTGCAGGTTACTTGCAGAGTGCGATTTCACTTCAGTGACACAAAAACAGTGTAATGTAAGGCTACACAACTCAAGAGACTGCACACCCAACAACAGCTTCTATAACAGAGGAAACAAGACTTTCCCTTAAGTCTGTAAGACATTATAATTTGCTCCTGGAGGGTTTAAAATATAAACCCTGGAAAGGCTATGTTACTATTGGTGATATTAACCACATTTGCGGTTATTGTCATGCTAAAAAATTTATCGGAGGGCCTCCTGGAATGTGACCACGCCCCCAGATATTGCTGTCACACCTCCTACATCACGATCACGCTCATACCCCACCATCAAGGCCATGCCCCCAAAGATAAATGCCATCCCCCAAACATCACAACCTTGTTCTGAGCACACTACCAGATATTGTGTTCACCCCCACCCAAAAAAAACAAACCATTACAATCCGCCCCTATACATCCTGTCCATGCCCACAAACATCACAGGCACACTTCTAAATTCCACACACCCAAACTTGACACCTAGCCCCATAACATCATACCCACACCCCTAAATGGCATGGCCACGTCTACGCTTTGAAACAGCGTGGCAGGCCCCCAAATTTTGTGACCACCAAATGTCATGTGCAATCCTTCTGGACACCACATCACAGACATGCCCCAACTGTCCCCACCCTAGAATGCCATGCCCCCACCCACCGCAAAATCGCAGACATGCCCCATCCACCTATTCAAACTGGGACAGTTGGGGGGTATGGACTACATGGGAATTACTTGCATTACCTGGACTTAGCACCAGACACACTCCCACATGTCACACACTTCACAGACAGTTACAACTAAAATATCAAGGCACTTTCAATTTGGACCAGAAACTAATTTATTGATTGGGATCTAATAGTCAATATAAAGAGGTCCTGAGCAAGGATAAAGTTTTAAAGTGCAAACAAAGTGACATACTGCTAACTAATGTGCAAAAAATAGAGCACGCTTAATAAAAACACACAGAGCTCAGTGCAACAGAATGAAGCCCGACTTTAACAACACAGACTAAGAGCCAGCACGTCACATGCTTGAGAGACACTGACGCTTTTCATTCACTCAAGTGCTGTGATATTCAGTTGCAATGAACATGTTTTCCCACGGCAATTCCATTTAGCAGGTTCACCACAACATTTGTATATTTACGCTGGAAAAACTGATAAAGTTGTATATAAAGTTTTGCTATAAACATATGTGCTATACATCCTCAAGCAATGTCACTTCTATACTATACCCACATGTGTACACGGGCAACGCCGGGTACACCTGCAAGTAGTTTTATATAAACCTTTTTTTCATTTTCGGTTAGCTGAGAGGGAAGAAGTTCAGACTGTTCTACTCACAATTTATCAAAGCTCCATTCTCAGCTGCTCAACACTGACCATTATAAGTGACTTATAGAACATAGAAACAGTTTATTCCTGCATTGCTGTCCTAGAGATACATGATATGTTATATTTTCTTGCACACTTCATGTAAGAAACAGCATTTGGCAGAGGTGGGTTTTAAGCAACATTTATAATTCTTCTGTTATCCGGAGGTTGTTGTGAACAGTACTGATCTTGGCACGTAATAGTTCTCAGAATGTTAAGTACAGATACATGCAGTCAGTATAAAGACTTTAATGACGCACAGATGTTAGATTATCTTCCCCCTTTGTGCACAGAAATGTGCAATAAATTCATGTATTTAAATTAAAGCCCAATTTTTTAGGCCAGGATTAATAATTAGCAAGAAAGCTGGAAGGACACTATGGGCTGGTACACCACAGCCAATACTTAAAGGAAACAAACTGTTTCCTCTAAACACCAATAAACTGTTAAAACTGTGCAGTGATGACCACAAGCTATACTCCTGATCTCTGTCAGATGCTCCTTGCCTAATCTGTCCTGTAAACGGGTTGGCTAGAGGCTACTGTATTTGGGGGTGTAACCAACTGTAACAGAACCTGCTATATTTAAGGATTGGGCATGAGTAAGAATACAGTTACCACACTGTGTGATACTGGAATGCTGGGAAATAAAACCACAAACCAAATGCTAGAAAGGTATTTCTCAACAACCATAAAAAATGAGATGTGAGACACAGATTACTGCCTTATTAAAGTGCTTTTCCTTTTGATTCAGTGTTGTTCTAGGTAATCTGTTTGCATGCATGTAAAAAACGAATATTAACATTTCTCATTTTTCAAATTTTAGGTATTATGCAACAGTATAATTAGTTATATATTCCCAAATATCCAATAGGTGATGTATACTATAATCTTGTAATAACTATACCACCTCATTGAACTTATATGTGCACACTTATTCTACTTTTATACTGTAAAACGGACCCCAGAGGAGTAATAAGGATCCACTGTTTCCTATATATCTCAGGATTGACCGATCATGAAGTACGATTGCCCGGTTTGAATTAATCACATATTCCAGTGACTGCACTTTATCTGCTCTGTATCTGGCGTGCTATTTTAGATCCACATTTAGATAGTGTCTATATTTTAGAAGTTTCATTATGATACTTGTATAGATACTTTATTATTAGGTAGAGATAGTGTTGTACTGGCCAGCTATATATATTGTTAATGTGTGTTTTATTGATAATAAATTGTATTTTATGTTTTTAGCTACAGTGTATTTTGTTGTGTACACAGGTTGCATCTATTTTATCAGGCGGAGCACCTGATAGCCATTATTGATTTATTAAATGTCCTGTGCCTAATCTTCTGTAGGGTATAAGGCAAATTGGAAAAATTCTCAGGAAATCAATTTACCTAAAAATATTTTGGACCACAGTTACCTTTTAAGTCTGTGTATTTAGATAACATATATTTGAAAATGAGGGAAAGTTAAACAGTTCTACTGGGTGTTTTATGCTAAAATATGTTATCTAAATACAGACTTAAAAGGTTACTGTGGTCCAAAATATTTTTAGGTAAGTTGATTCCTGAGAATTTTTCCAATTGCCTTATACCTACAGAAGATTAGGCACAGGACATTTAATAAATCATAATGGCTATCAGGTGCTCCGCTTATAATAGAGAACCTGTGTACACCACAAAATACACTGTAGCTAAAAACATAAAAATACAATTTATTATCATAAAACACACATTAACAATATATATAGCTGGCCAGTACAACACTATCTCTACCTAATAATAAAGTATCTATACAAGTATCATAATGAAACTTCTAAAATATAGACACTATCTAAATGTGGATCTAAAATAGCACGCCAGATACAGAGCAGATAAAGTGCAGTCACTGGAATATGTGATTAATTCAAACCGGGCAATCGTATTCATGATCGGTCAATCCTGAGATATATAGGAAACAGTGGATCCTTATTACTCCTCTGGGGTCCGTTTACAGTATAAAAGTGAATAATGTGGCACATATAAGTTCAATGAGGTGGTATAGTTATTACAAGATTATAGTTACATCACCGCTCCCCACGAGATACTCTTCCCACGCTATAGCGATCCTTGATCCCCCGGACCACCGGGTCGTTGGCCCACGCTGGCCATGTTGCCGTCTCCTATGACAGTTGTGTAACACAAGGCTGTTTGTTCCTTCCCTCCTGTCACGCTCGTGAGTTCAGTTCCATTTGATGATCATTGCTCCGTAAGGAGGTACTGTGACTCTGCCGTTCTTCCAGTACCCATCGCTTCTACCTCTGTATTCATCAACTTTGGTCCACTCAAAAGTTGAATACCTCAGGCCCATGACTTCCTGTTCAGACCTCTGCATGAAGAACCGTACGACCAGTTGTGTTCTCGGCGAGTGGTAGAAGTCGCAAACAGTGGAAATCCAATCTTGTGGCGCACTCAGGACCCACCCGGCCCTTTTCCGGTTGTCTGGTCACTATGACGCGTTTCGCTCCTCAGAGCTTCGGGCAGCTCCGTCTGAATTATGGTACCCAACTTGACCGGTTTGGCCATTCAAATAATTCAGGGAGAGCACGTACGGACGGACGGGTATTGCTTTCTGCGAGGTACGGGAAGTTGTCACCTGCTGACGTGGGCCGGTATTTCATTTTGTTCTTTTACTAAAAGTAATCCTGGCCAATTTCCTTTTCTTTATATGCAGCTGCAAATATGTTAACAGTATATTAGTCAAAAACAGTCTTGTATGTAGTCATAGTTCATGCCTTTTCAAGGACCTTTGTATCTACTAGAACATTTCATGCCCTTTACTATATGTAGTGTGTGTAGGGGTGCAACTAATGGTAACATAGGAAACAATTCTATTTCCCTACACAGAATTTTGGATTGCTATTATAAAGTCAAGTTGGGCAATACAGAAGTGTCCCTGCATTAACATGATATGCTATGAAAGAGCATTATCTCCACTGTCCATATGATATCTTGCGCAAACAGAGAGCAGAGTTTAAGGCTGCAAACGTACAAACTATCTGTGAATGATTGCAATACACTGCCTCTACTAGTGACCATTAAACAAATCACTGCTCATCCATGTCCCTCCTTCCTAATAATCACATTGTCCAAGGATACGCATGTTGGCTTATTTTAGCATTCATTGAAATATACCAATTCAAACTAAATTTACAGAAAAAAATTTCTGACATCTTTTACCTTGATTATTTAGCTGCAGTAACTTGATGCTGACAGCAGTGTATTGCAATCATCACAGATAGTTTGTACGTTGCAGCCTTAAACTCTGCTCTCTGTTTGCGCAAGATATCATATGGACAGTGGAGATAATGCTCTTTCATAGCATATCATGTTAATGCAGGGACACTTCTGTATTGCCCTTGACTTTATAATAGCAATCCAAAATTCTGTGTAGGGAAATAGAATTGTTTCCTATGTTACCATTAGTTGCACCCTACCACACTACATATAGTAAAGGGCATGAAATGTTCTAGTAGATACAAAGGTCCTTGAAAAGGCATGAACTATGACTACATACAAGACGTTTTTACTAATATACTGTTAACATATTGCAGCTGCATATAAAGAAAGGAAATTGGCCAGGATTACTTTTAGTAAAAGAACAAAATGAAATACTGAAAATGCAGAAAGTTAAACAGTTCTACTGGGTGTTTTATGCTAAATATATGTTATCTAAATACCAGACTTAAAAGGTAACTGTGGTCCAAAATATTTTTAGGTAAATTGATTCCTGAGAATTTTTCCAATTTGCCTTATACCTACAGAAGATTAGGCACAGGACATTTAATAAATCATAGGCTATCAGGTGCTCCGCCTGATATAATAGATCACCTGTGTACACACAAAATACACTGTAGCATAAAACATAAATACAATTTATTATCATAAAACACACATAACAATATATAGCTGGCCAGCTACAACACTATCTCTACCTAATAATAAATATCTATACAAGTATCTATAATGAAACTTCTAAAATATAGACACTATCTAAATGTGGATCTAAAATAGCACGCCAGATACAGAGCAGATAAAGTGCAGTCACTGGAATATGTGATTAATTCAAACCGGGCAATCGTACTTCATGATCGGTCAATCCTGAGATATATAGGAAACAGTGGATCCTTATTACTCCTCTGGGGTCCGTTTTTACAGTATAAAAGTAGAATAAGTGTCACATATAAGTTCAATGAGGTGGTATAGTTATTACAAGATTATAGTATACATCACCGCTCCCCACGAGATACGCTTCCCCACGCTATAGCGATCCTGTGATCCCCCGGACACGGTATGGTTTGGAGTTTCATGGCCTTTTTGCACTCGGGATTTTTAGCGGATCCTAGTAGGTACTGTGTTCCGTATGCCGTCGGATGCGGGAACTCGTGGCGTGTGTACTTCGAATTTGAATTCCAATCTTGCTGGCGCTGGACCCCTCCTTCTTTCCGTTGTATGTCACGATACGGCGTTTCGCTCCTCAGGCTTCGTTCAGCTCCGTCTGATTGGCCGCACATTGATGACCTATCAGAGACTATGTGCACAGATGGCTCTTTTTAAAGGTAGGAACATGGCATTTCATTTAAATTAACTTGTTCCCCCAGTTCCCCTTTAAAGCAACATGTAATATTAAATTGTTTTCCTGAATTGCCTTTCGTAAATGATTACTTAGTAAAATGTATTTGTCTTTCATCATTTCTAATTTGCTTCCTGAATAAAGATTGTATGGAAGACGGAAACAAGGATTCTTTTAATTACATGTAAACAGCATTGGGAGAAATTATTCTACTATCCACATAAGGATAGCAGTAGAATTAAAACTGTGCAGTGAAAAATGACTGCCTCATTTCAATCTATAAATACACCATGTAAGCACACTTACTCTAATGAATTGGGAGAGGGAATTTCCAACCTCTTAAGTGGTATGTGAACTCACCACCTTCTGCAATAGCAAAACTATACATTACAAAAAAGATTATGATACTAAGGCACTGTCACAAACTTCCTGCTGCTCCGATTCAGCCCGCTTTGGTCACAGCCGGGCGTTTCCAGGTAGGCAGCGACGCCGCGTGATGACGTCACTACACCGGCATATCTCCCAGCGCGAACTTTGAAAGGCGGCGGCCATCCTCCATTGGTGTCTGATTGTAGCTCCGCTACCCCTGGCTCCTGGACTCATCCTGCTACTTACCCTTCCCGCTCCAGAGACTATTCCTACCTTGCCTGCTCCTGTGACCACTACCTAGCCTGTTTCTGTGCCTACTTACCCTGCTTGTTCGAATATCCAGCTACAAATCCAAGCACACCTTGTTCCAGTATCCAGCCTACAGTTCCAGCAGCACCTTGTTCCAGTATCCAGCTGTTATGAGATCTTCAGGAAAGACCCCCGTGAGACCCCTCTGGACGCGGAATCTAAGTACCAGCCGTTTTCACCAGAGCCTCTAATGGTGAGGATGTTTGCGGCGGACAGATACCAGGTCGCGGCTCCAGAGAAGAGAACCCCAAAGGCCAATCCCACAATGTGGAGAGGCAGCAGAACAGATACAGTGTAACAGGAAGTAAACCTGGGGATGATATTCGGATCGGAAGTAGGAGCTGTGGAGGATATGCAGCCGAGACACGTAGATAACGTGGGTGGGAGTGTAGGAGCTGTGGTAGGATCTTCGGGACCGGAGTACGAGGCTTGTAGAATATTCGGAGCGGCAGGGTATGAGCTGGGATGATATGCAACCGGAGATAACTGGAGGAGGAGCTGTGGGTATATATTCGGACGGAGGTAGGAGCTTGGAGATATGCAGACCGGGATAACTGGAGGTAGAGCTGTGGTAGATTTCGGACCGGAGGTAAGAGCTGTGGAGATATGCAGAACCGAGATAACTGGAGGGGCTGTGTAGATATTCGGACCGGAGGGTAGGAGCTTGGAGGATATGCAGACCGGAGATAACTGGAGGTAGGAGCTGTGTGATATTCGGTGAAAAAAAACTAAGGAGGAGGACATCATGGGCTCTGCTGTACTGTGCCGCCCAGGGGCACTTCGCTAAAGGTTGTCCTTCCAAGCCGGGAAACTTACAATCCTAGATTTGGAGAAGGAGTCTTTCTAGGTAAATCAAATCTCCTTTCCAAGAGTTCTCTAAGTCGTTTTACCAGCTACCCTCATATTCAAATCCCAACCTTCTCTACCCAAGCCTTTATAGACTCTGGAGCAGCCGCAGTAATTTATTGACGCCGCCTTTGCTTCTCTTCTAGGCATTCCATGTTCTCCCTACCTCATCCTCTCCGAGTGCTGGCTATTGACAATCAACCTTGTCTACAGAATTTATTTCCATGTCTTCTGCAGAAATTCTTTTCAAATTGGTGTCTTCATCTTGAATCTATTTCTTTCTTGGTTATACAAAGCCCCACAGCTCCTCTCATCTTAGGACTCCCTTGGCTCTGACTTCATAATCCCATCATAGACTGGACTAATACATGAACTTGTCTCTGGAGTCATCTGCCTTTCTAGATGTCTTCCCTCCTAAGGTCTTTGTTCCTCTATCTCCTGTGAAAATAAAATCTTACTTCTCTACCTCATCAGTACCTTGACTATAAGGATGTCTTTGATAAAAAAAAGTCTGCTGAAACCCTGCTCCCCAACGACCCTATGATTGTCCCATTGATATGTTGACCGGTACCTCTCACCCCGAGGTCGACCTTCCGCTATCTGCTGAGACCACCTCTATGGAGGGGATTTATCAAAGGAAACCTGTCTCGAGGCTTCATCAGACCTCCACTCCCATACCGGTGCTGGCTTCTTTTTGTGGAAAAGAAAGATGGTGGGCTACATCCATGCATCGACTATCGTGGCCTCAATAAAATCACAATCAAGAACCCCTACCCTCAACTCACATTTTGAACTTTTGACCAGTTAAAAGGCTAAAATTTTTCCAAGCTTGATCTCCATGAGCCTACAACTTAATTTGCATTCGGGAGGAGGTGAGTGGAAAACGGCCTTCAATACCAGAAATGGACACTACAAATATTTGGTGATGCCCTTGGTCTCTGTGATGCTCCAGCGGGTTCCAAAAGGTGGTAATGATATTTTTCGTGATCTTATAGTTATTCAGTAGTAGTCTACCTGAGATGACATCTTCAATCTTTTCTCAAGATCTTTCTTCTCATCGTCGCCATGTACTTCAAGTCTTGTCCCGACTAGGAGCTAACCAACTGTAGCTAAACTTGAAAAATGTCTTTTTTGAATGATCACAAGTACCTTTTTGGGCTACTGGTTTCGGCACAAGGCTTTGGATGGACCAACCAAAGTCTCAGCTATTCCTAACGGACTCTTCCCATTGGCACTAAGGCTATCCAATGATTCCTTGGTTTCGCCAATTATTCTAGGCAATTTATTAAAGGGTTTTCTTCCATTGTTGCCCCTATCTTAGCCCTTATCAGGAAAGGAGGCAAACCTAGAATCTGGACTCCTGCACCTGGAAGCCTTAAGAAGCTTAAAAATTATTTTTCTCGGCTCCAGTACTTCTACATCTGACCCTAGCCTGCCATTCATCATCGAAGTGGACGCCTCTAATGTTAGAGTAGGTGCCGTCCTCTCCAAAGGCAAATTGATGTGGTAAACTCCACCCATGTGCGTTCTTCTCTAAGAAATTTCTTCCTAATGAACTAAACTATCATATTGGGAATCGGGAACTTCTGGCCATCAAACTGGCACTGGAAGAATGGCGACACTTTCTGGAAGGGGCGGTACATCCTGTCACCATTCCTCACTGATCACAAGAATCTTGAATATATCCAAAACCTAAAAAGATTGAATCCTCGTCAAGCCCGTTGGGCCTTGTTCTTCTCTCATTTTAATTTCATCATTCCTTTCATCCTGGTTCCAGAATAAAAACGCAGCACCCTCTCCAGGTCTTTCTCGCAGTCGATACTACTGGAAAAGGATAAAGGTCCTATCATACGATCTTCCAAGATTCCAGCACTATCACCCCTCAACTTTGCCATCGGATTCTATCTGCTCAGGATTCTGCTTCTGCTGCCTAACTTCCAATAAAACCTTTTTCCCTCTCCCTTCGGAAAGAAAAATATTACAACTAACATGACTCCAAAACAGGCGGTCACCACTAGCGTCCACAAAATTTCAATATCCTTAGTCGTTCGGTATGGTGGCCTCCATGAGAACTGATATCAAGAACTTGTCACCGGCTGTTCCGTTTGTGCCACTTCCAAATCCTCTCATACTCTTCCTGTGGACTTCTTCAACCTCTGCCGATCCCTTCCCTACCAGGACTACCTCTCTATGGACTTTATTTGTGAACTCCCTATTTCTAAGAAAAATACAGTTATGGGTTACTGTAGATCGCTTAGCAAAATGGCTCATTTTGTTCCTCTTCCATAAATGTGCCCTCTCTGCTGAACTTGCTCAATTATTCATTACACATATATTTTGCCTGCATGGATTACTGGTTGAAATAGTGTCCGAACGAGGAACCCAATTTATCTCCAAATTCTGGCGGGCACTTTGCAAGTTACTTGGAATAAAACTTCAATTCTCATCGTTACCATCCCCAACTAACAGAGCCGCAGAACGCACTTACCAATGTCTGGAACAATTCCTTCGATGCTATATTTCTTACTCTCAAGAATTGGACGATCTCCTACCATGGGCGGAATTTGCCCATAACAATGCCGTCCACTCTTCACACCGGAAAATCTCTCTTTTTCTGTGTTTAGGTTGAACCCAAGGGTTTTCCACAGGATTTTTTTTTCTGGACCAGTTCCAGCAACTAACACTGTAGCAGAAAATGTCAGCCATCTGCAGGCTACAAAAAACTGTCTGGAAAATTGCCTTTGTACAAAAGACTGACAAACAACTTAAATTGCCAACATCATGAGAATCCCTAATGTTTTCCATGTCTCTTATTAAGCCGGTGGTTGCTGAATCGATTTCTTCCTTCTTTAGTCACCTGATCCTATTATGATCAACGGTCAGCAAGAAGAATTTGAGAGGGGAGAAAGTGGATTCAGATTGTCAGGAGTTCTCTTAAATTTGGTTCATTGGAAAGGATTTGGACCAGAAGAAAGGTCCTGGGTCAAACATTTCAGATTACAGCACCCCAGTTAATCAAAACCTTTCATAGAAGATTTCCTGACAAACTGCTTTCAAGTGGTCCTGAGGCCCCTGTGGAAGGGGGGTACTGTAAGGATCTTACCTGCCGCGCTCCCTAGATGTCCAGGACTGGTGATGTCACCGGCGTCAAATAGGCACTCGCAGATGGAGCAAGTGCCTATTCGTAGACCTCGCTACCAGACTGTCAGGTGTGTCAGTTGTGCGCTCCTTCCTGACATGTAGCCATCCAGCCTTTGTATCAGCATTGTTCCAGCCTTTGTATCAGTTTTTCCAGCCTTGTATCCAGTGTTCCAGCTTTTGTATCCAACATTGTTTCCAGCCATGTATCAGCATTGTATCCAGCATTGTATCCAGCCATTGTTTCCAGCCTTGTATCCAGACATTGTTTCCAGCCTGTCTCCAGCATGTATCCAGCCATGTTCCCGCCTTTGTATCCAGCATTTTTTCCAGCCATTGTATCCAGCATTGTATCCAGCATTTTATCCGCCTGTATCTAGCCATTGTATCCAGCCATTGTTTCCAGCCATGTATCCAGCATTGTATCCAGCTATTGTTTCAACTCCATTGCTCCAGCCATTGTATCTAGCATTGTATCCAGCCATTGTTTCCACCATTGTTCCAGCCATTGTATCCAGGCATGTATCCAGCCATTGTTTCAACTCCATTGTTCCAGTCATTGTATCCAGCATTTACCAGCATTGTATCCAGCCATTTGTTTCAACTCCATTGTTCCAGCCATTGTGTCCAGCATTGTATCCAGCATTGTATCCAGCCATTGCTTCAATCCATTGTTCCAGCCATTGTATCCAGCATTGTTTCAACTCCATTGTTCCAGCCACATCGTATCCAGCCATTGTATCCAGCCTCATTGTTTTGAAATCCTGCCTACAGTCTGAAATCCTCCTAAAAGATACAGTGAACTTCGTCCCTCGATTCATTACACACTTTTTTTTATTTAATCCAATAAAGCAGATTTTTTTCAGATACTGGCTGAAGAGGTGACTCATATTTGCTTTGGCTTTGAGTCAAAGATATACTTAGAAATTAAATCTTTCATCAGAGCAATCTATGTCACTCCCACTTCCTAGTTTTTATTGTACAGTTCTTACAAAATGGAAAATGGTAAACAAGGAGATAGATAATACTGGGTAAACGAAGAAGAAACAGGAAAAGAAGTGATGAGAAGATGTCGAAAAGGGATAATTAAGAAAAATGGAATGTGAAAAAAGAAAACACAAGAAACATAGTAAGCAATAGAAAAGATAAGACATAAAATAAGGAGAGTTTAGAAGGACGAAATAAGGGAAAGTTAAAAGAGGGTGAAAATGAATTATAAGAGGCGTTGTTTAAAAAAAACAAAAACCAGTTTGTGTTTAATGCTGGAGATGAAAAGTTACCAGTGGAACTACAGGTTGACCTACAACTTATTCCAACCATGTATTGCATTTAAATATTGTGAATGAAAGTTTATGGAAACACATCTATCATGCAATGATGAGTGGGTTTATATGCATGTATATCTACTATATCAAGTAGAAACATGTATGTATGATGTAATATGTATGTATATATGTATGTATGTATGTATGTATGTGCTCACCTCACAGCCACACCCCGAATGCACCACATAACGGCGACATCTCTGAAAGAGCCGACGTCTGTTAAGTCCAGTTGACCAATAAAAATCTGCAGGTTACTTGCAGAGTGCGATTTCCACTTCAGTGACACAAAAACAGTGTAATGTAAGGCTACACAACTCAGAGAGCTGCACACCCAGAACAACAGCTTCTATAACAGAGGAAACAAGACATTCCCTTAAGGTCGTGTAGACATTATAATTGCTCCTGGAGGGTTTAAAATATAAAACCTGGAAAGGCTATGTTACTATGGTGATATTAACCACATTTGCGGTTATTGTCATGCTAAAAAATATCGGAGGGCCTCCTGGAATGTGACCACGCCCCCGATATTGCTGCACACCTCCTAACATCACGATCACGCTCATACCCCACCATCAAGGCCATGCCCCAAAGATAAAAATGCCATGCCCCCAAACATCACAACCTTGTTCTGAGCACACTACCGATATGTGTTCACCCCCACCCAAAAAAAACAAACCATTACAATCACGCCCCTATACATCCTGTCCATGCCCACAAACATCACAGGCACACTTCTAAATTCCACACACCCAAACTTGACAACTATGCCCCATAAAATCATACCCACACCCTAAATGGCATGGCCACGTCTACGCTTTGAAAACAGCGTGGCCAGGCCCCAAATTTTGGACCACCAAATGTCATGTGCAATCCTTCGGACACCACATCACAGACATGCCCCAGACTGTCCACACACTAGAATGCCATGCCCCCCCCACCGCAAAATCGCAGACAGATGCCCCATCCACCTATTCAAACGGACAGTTGGGGGGTATGGACTACGGGAATTACTTGCATTACTGGACTAAGCACCAGACACACTGCCCCATGTCACACACTTCAGACAGTTACAACTAAAATATCAAGGCCACTTTCAATTTGGCCAGAAACTAACTTATTGATTGGGAATCAATAGTCAATATAAAGAGGTCCTTGAGCAAGGATAAAGTTGTTAAAGTGCAAACAAAGTGACATACTGCTAACTAATGTGCAAAAAATAGAGCACGCTTAATAAAAACAACAGAGTCAGTGCAACAGAATGAAGCCCGACTTAACAACACAGACTAAGAGCCAGCAGTCACATGCTGAGAGACACTGACGCTTGTCATTACTCAAGTGTGTGATATTCAGTTGCAATGAACATGTTTTCCCCACGGCAAATTCCATGTAGAGGTTCTCACCACAACATTTGTATATTACGCTGGAAAACTGATAAGTTGTATATAAGTTTTGCTATAAACATATGTGCTTACATCCCTCAAGCAATGTCACTTCTATACTATACCCACATGTGTACACGGGCAACGCCGGGACACCTGCAAGTAGTTTATATATAACCTTTTTTTTCATTTTTGGTTAGCTGGAGATGGAGAAGAAGTTCAGACGTTCTACTCACACATTTATCAAAGCTCCATTCTCAGCTGCTCAACACTGACCATTATAATGACTTATAGAACAAAGAAACAGTTTATCCTGCATTGCTGTCCTAGAGAACATGATATATGTTATATTTTCTTGCAAACTTATGTAAGAAACAGCATTTGGCAGAGGTGGGTTTTAAGCAACATTTATAATTCTTCGTTATCGGAGGTTGTTGTGAACAGTACTGATCTTGGCACAGTAATGTTCTCAGAATGTTAAGTCAAGATACATGCAGTCAGTTTAAAGACTTTAATGACGCACAGATGTTAGATTATCTTCCCACCTATGTGCACAGAATGTGCAAAAATTCATGATTTAAATTAAAGCCCAATTTTTAGGCCAGGATTAATAATTAGCAAGAAAGCTGGAAGGACACTATGGGCTGGTACACACAAGCCAATACTTAAGGAGAAACTAAACTGTATTTCTCTAAAACACCAATAACTGTTAAAACTGTGCAGTGATTGACCACAAGCTATACTCCTGATCTCTGTCAGATGCTCCTTGCTAATCTGTCTGTAAACGGGTTGGCTAGAGGCTACGTATTTGGGGGTGTAACCAACTGTAACAAGAACCTGCTATATTTAAGGATTGGGCAGAGTAAAGAGATACAGTTACCACATCTGTGATAATGGAATGCTGGGAAATAAAACACAAACCAAATGCTAGAAAGGTAAATTTCTCAACAACCATATAAAAATGAAGATGTGAGACACAGATTACTGCCTTTATTAAAGGCTTTTCCTTTTGATTCAGTGTTGTTCTGAGGTAATCTGTTGCATGCATGTAAAAAAAAACAGAATATTAACATTTCTCATTTTTCAAATTTAGGTATTATGCAAACAGTTATAAATTAGTATATATATCCCAAATATTCCCATATTCCAAATAGGCTATTGAAGATTTAGTTGATAATTGGTTTATAAATGTCTGAGATCCCAAAGTATGTACATACTCTGTTTATATTTACATTATAACTTCAGACAAGTCAGCTATATAGCTTAGGGAGAGAGGGGCCAAAAGTAGAAAAAGCCCCCCACTGAGCATAAAAATGGAGCAAAGCTTCTTAAACATAGAAGGTATCTTGCAGTTTTATGCTATATGAATAGCATTGCCCACAAAATCTAATAAAAAAGAAGTGATTTCTTACTCCCAGGTTCCCAGAGTAAGGGCGGAGATATGCAAAAATTTTCCTATGTTTATGGCCAATACATGTGTTCAGAACAGCTGGCTTATTACATGCAATACAGCCCCAGGAAAATCAAGATCATTATATTTTCAAACTCTGTAGTTGCCAAATCAATCAATTTTCCCTGCAAAATATCCGGATGATTGGACGACAATTACAGCGACCATATGTAGACAGATGGACACCTTGTTTTTCACTGACGAACACACTACAATCAATACATCCACCAGTAGACCTGTATGCAATATTGCTTTATTGTATACTTCATCTACCTGGAATCACAAAATTCAGTGTACTTTACTTTATTTACAATGTTTATATATCAAGCTTACTAAGGAAATAGAATTAGTAGTAAACAAACTTTGCAGCCTTTGGAATGTACATATCTGATTCTGAAAAATGTAATGTTAAAAGTTGCAAACAGTGCCTATTCTCCAAACAAATGTGATATGTACTTAAAACCATGGAAGTGTTGCACTTTTACTGGACCCCAGAAATGGAGATTGTCTGTGTTCAATAGAGTAACTGTCCACATTGTTAAAAAAAAAACATTTCAGGTTTCTCCTTCTCCTTAGTTTGGCAGGGTGTTATAAACTTCCTGCCAAATTAACATGTGCATGGCAGTATCCCAATCCTGGGTCTCCTTCATCCCAATACCCCAATCTCCACTGTTGACTTCGTCTATAGACAAGCCCCATTTGCCTGGTCACTGGTGATGCATTGCCAGACACGCGTAGCCACCAAGAATTAGAGCACACAAGTATTGAGTCAAAAAACAAGCTTACTCAACTATAATTTATTTATATCTATACCCAAATGCTTACCAATATATCAGCGGTCGTCTGTGTTTATCTGTCCAACTATCCATCCATCTATCTATCAATACAAATATCATGTGCAAAAAAATATTCTTTTAAAAAAAAAGTGCAGACAAGAGTTTTGACCTTTCTTGAAGATCAAGAGTATACCTGAAGGACGTGTGGGAAAAGCAATAATCATAGGCCCATTTGCTGTTTCTTGTCTCAGACAAAGCATATCCACTCATTCAATGCAGATAAAGGATAAAGATGTCGTTGGGTGGGACATGCTGCTGTGAGGAACTTTAAGTTCATTACAGAGTCATCAGACTGCAGAATCGATTTCATTTTCACACAGTTTATAGCAGTTCAAAGCTTGGTTAGCTTTATCCTTTCAGTACTTACTTGTGTGTCCTGAGTAGACATCAAGAGGGGGGAGGAATTAGAAGAGGTCAAAAAGCACTTGGTAAAAAATACAAGTAGGAACTGTTACATTTAACTGTATAACATCAAAAAACTGTCTATTACCAGCACAGCAATCGTTATACACTGAAAACTGATACATGCACAGCAATTAACATACAGAAACAACTGTATTTGTTTTTTTTTTTAATTTGAATCTTTTTTATTTAAAAATAAAAAAAAAAATTCTATTTGAATTCAGACACCAGATTTTATTAGTTTCATTCTTACACAGCAACAGCTTTAAGAACAAGTTATAAGCTTAAAATTGTGTTTTACCACTTTCTGACTTCCCCCTGACTTGAGAAAACTATTTGATTCTAGTCTCACTGTTATGGGCCAATTTACTTTAAAGGACATGTCCACCTCTTTTACAGAAATTTGCTGTAGTGTAGGGCTCCCTTTCCCACCCCAACCGCTGTAATTGTGTTATAAAAAAACAATCCGAACTCTAATACACAGCCTTATCCCGTGGCGTTCAAACACGGCCCTTGCTTGCAAGCAGGGGGCCGGACCGGCAAGCCGCATCTGTGATTGGCTGAGAGGGGGGGGGGGGGGGAGGTGTGTAAGTAGAGTTCGGATTCGTTTTTTTACACACAAATACAACGGTTGGGGTGGAGAGGGAGCCCTACACTACAAAAAAGTAGTTATCACTACGGGCACCAGGCAGCCAACATGGATCGGGAAGTGAGGGAGGGGAGAGGACAAAGGCTGCACAGAGTAAGCCTGAATCTCTCCGAGGACAGCCAAGAGGCGGAAATGTTTTTCCTCCAGCCAGGCTCCTGGTGTTCACTTTCTAGAACTTTATTGGAGGACCATTGGTGGTGGTCTCTATAGATTAATAGGCAGTCCCATATATACATAGGCACACCCTCAAAGCACATTTAAATAATGAATAGGGTAAAAGAATTAGACATGTATGCATGAAGGATAATCACCTGCACTGCAAATGGATACATTTAGTTACATTTAACTAAGTGCTGGAGTCTTTGTGTAATGCATAAATTGCAGATCCTCCATTGCACGCAAGAAAGTATTTTTGAATAAAGGTTTGAGCAGCATATCTCTATATTTGTAATTGAATTAAGGGCAGTGCGGCAAAAAGCCCTAATATATGCTTTGCGTCCCTGTGGTAAATGTATTCTCCCCCCTTTAAGGCAGTCCTAATGAAGAAGGCAAAGAGGTATATAAGCTTGTGAGCTCACATGAGTCCCTGGAATAGATCATACTAATAAAGAGAGAAGCAGGTATGGTTTTGTGGCCCCAGGGAACATATATTTTTTCACTAGGTTAGGACTGATGCCTAGATACTGCCTTGGATTGGCGCATCAGCTGCACATGTTGTACAAACATGTGTAACTAAATGTATCTTTGAACTTCAGTGCAGATGATACCCTTCATAGCTTGCATACATGTCTAATTATTTTACCTAATTCATTTATGATTGTATGTGTAGTTGAGTGGTGGAGTCTTTTGTGTAACGTATAAATTGCCGTTCCTCCATTGCACGCACCTGAAAGTATTTTGATTAAAACTTTGAGCAGCATATTCCTATATATATCTATATATATCTATAGATATATATATATTATTTTTTTTTCTCACTGTACTGCATTTATTCATTTATTAATTAATTACATTAATTACAGATAGTTTAATCCATATTTAACAGGCAGATTCAGACATATGTATGTGGATATCATTAACATCCCTACAGGAATATTACTCTATTGTTGGTAAATTTATAATCGCTTTGTTGGTCACTAACCTACATATTAGACACTCATCTACCACTTACCCCAGGACCAAAGCAACCATAATAAACTCTTGGGAATCCGGGTTCCGAGTTCAAAAAAATCTATAATTAATAATAAAACCTATACTGATTTCCCGTACCAAAACGTCCAACTCTCATAAAATGAATCATCAGATCGTCTTTCAGTCTATAATAGGTGTCTGCCTCGTTGAGCTGCTTAAGTCTTCCCTCCTACAGTTTTCACTATTAGGAAATATCTAGATACCCCCCATTATTGGCACTCAGGATAATTAAAGATTTATCATTTTTAAGATCTTGTAGTGCCACCCTTTCCTTTTTATTAAATTATCTTTTTAGTAGGGTCTGTATTTTACCTTTAAATGGAACTTAAGGGTATGCACACTGGGAAATTTCTTTTTTCAAATTGCCCTTTAGTAGAAATTAATCATCCCAGCTACCCACTGTACCGCTTTTGTTGATCTGACCCCTATATCATTAGATATGAAACATCTTAGGTTTTAGTATTTCAGTAAGCAGTTTCTGTAGCTGGATGGTTTAACAGTGGTGTGTGTATGCAGTATTGACAGTTGGTATGGGGGGGATAGTCAGGTCGTGGTCAGAGCCTGAGCAAAACAAGTGTTGTATTGTAGGCATGCAGCAACACACACACCTCACACTTACATGTACTTTTATAGTTTAAGATGATGCAAAGTAATTTTTCAGTATACATACACTTAAGTCTCCAGGCACATTGTCCAAAGAAAATCTTGTTCTGACATCCTGACGAAGATCACGTGGAGTGTGACAAAATGCGCATCAGCCTTACAGCGAGGAGTTCAGCAGAACTGGAATGCGCATCAGCATTACAGCGAGAGTTCAGCCATTGGAATATCGGACACTCTAAAACTATCTATGGACACCGGATTTGGGAAATCGGAATGTGCTAGACTGATACGTCCCATAGCATTGGATGCAAAGTAGAGAGCACTGAATACAGGAGTGGAGTGGTATTGATATATATAATATCTGTGTGGTGTGCTTACAATTACTAACTTACCTGTACAGAGATCTTCCCCCTGCTTTTGATTGCAACAGCATGCAGGCAGAAACAGCCTAAGGGCCATATTTATAACAGGCTGATAATAGCGCCAGAAAATTACCACCGCACATTGCCGGGAAAAAAATACTGCTATCGCCAATTTATAATGGTGAGCGGCATTGCGGCGAAGTTTTGCGGCTGAGAGCAGGGAGCTGGAGGGGGATGGCAGGAAAGGATCGCTGCGGGTTGTCAATTCCTCAGAGGGGTGTGGTGGGGTGCTACTACCACGCCTCGCACACACACCATGTCGAGGGCGGGGTGGTACGTCCACCTCGCCCCCTGCGGTGGGTGGTCCTGCCGCAACCCGTTCCCAGCAGCCTCCCAGCCCCCGCCCGTACTCTTGCGTTCCTCTCGGGTCCCTCCACCCCCCTCCACCCCCCCCGCGGGGGGTCCTGCAGCTCAAACCGGGCCCCTTCCGGCCCTATCAGGGCCCTTGCGGGACTTACAAGTGCCTTGCGGCCCTGAGAAGGGCTTTGGGGCTTAAGGGGTCCTGCAGTCGAACCGGGACCCCCCCTCCCTGGCCCTTATAAGGGTCTTTGCAGCACTTACAAGTATCTTTGGCAGGGGTCCTGCAGCTCAAACCGGGACCCCCAGTGAGCAGCTCAAAAGAGCTCTTTGGCGGCACCTTCTTTCTTCCAGCCCCGGCGACACCAGGGTGTGAAATTTCTATATCACCAGGGTGAATATCTGAACTGATGATATATATTATGAGGAGTTGGCTATTATGAGTCCAGTATGGCTATTACTGTATGGGACTACTGTATGGGAATTTCTACTCCCCATTTAAGGGCAACTTAAGCCTTAAAACAATACAAAATCATAAGGAGGATGGTATTTATTGTTCCTTACTGATTCTGTATTGTTTTGAGGCTTTAGTTGCCCTTAAATGGACAGAAGAATTCCCATACAGTAGTCCATACAGTAATAGCCATAGTGTATTGGCTATTACTGTATGGATATTGTATGGGAATTCGCTGTCCATTTACAGGGCAATTAAAGCCTCAAAAAAATACAGAATAAGAAGGCGTATGTGGTCATAATTTCAACCTTGGCTATATTCGGGTCAATCAGGTTTTCCTATTTGGGGTTAAGATAGGTACCTCTGTTTGTACTGGGTCGGCTATACTCAAGTATTATAAACGGTAATAGTTTCATGTTGAACAGCTGAGGTGACAAAAGTCATTGTGACAGCACCCTGTTGGGGGTTTTTTTGTCCTATTTGAGAATAATTCTAATATATGCTTAATGGCCATTGGGAAAGTAATCTCCTGTCTCAAGTTGTATGTTTCAGGAAAAGTTCACTGAAAAAAATATTTGCCTCATTTCATCTATATATGAATATATGTAAGCAGCACTTATTTTCATGTGCTGAAGTTGCTGCATTGCCTCCAATCCAGTACTTGTGCTTGCCAACTCGTACCTCAGTTTTCCAGTTTGGTAATGCTACGAGGCAGCATTGGAGAGGTAATATCCACACCATGCAGTTCACATACCAACTGTCACTATTCCTTCCAGTACAGCAAAACTATACATAACAGAAGAGCTTATGATACTAAGGACTTGATTGACAGCTGAAATGTTAGGTCAACAAAAA
This sequence comes from Hymenochirus boettgeri, assembly GCA_019447015.1. Lineage (NCBI taxonomy): Eukaryota > Metazoa > Chordata > Amphibia > Anura > Pipidae > Hymenochirus > Hymenochirus boettgeri. The sequence continues at coordinate 107,518,319 of CM033470.1, read as the reverse complement.
AAGTGTGTAGAAGAGAAGAATTATAGTTTCCAGTAATGGGCAATTAAAAAAAACTAAATTTCCCAGTGTACATATCCTTTAAAATCAACCAATGTCCTTTTTTTTTTAAGTTGTGGTTTGGTGTTTTTTTTTTTTTTGCAGAGAGGACATTATCTTATTAAGGCTCTGAAGTTGGTCAGGATATTATGGGAAGTTTTATCTCGAGAACCTATAGACCACCTTCGGGATTAGTTGGTTTTCCCATATGTATATCCTAGATATGTTACAATTTCAAATTGTGAAGTAAGTCACTGGAAGTATACTGAGAAATGGTGAGTTGGGCTGGTTTGTCCTAAGTAAATGGTAAAAGTTTTTTATGTAAAGAAAGGGTTTTATATCTTAGAACCTAAAGGGTAATACTCCAATACAAATAGAAAGTAAAGAAATTGAGAGAAATTTTCTTATGAAAATCTTATAAAAATTCTTATAAAATCTTTGATTTTAATATTTCTCTCCGCTATACTTAAAAATATGAACCCAAATATGGAAGGATGACAGCGGTTTTAAAATAAATAGACAATAAGCAAATGTGTGCAGATATGTTTTAACCCTCTTTGTAGTAGTTCAGACGGAAAGCAGTCAGGACGGGTACAAAATACATTCACAGATTTACAAAAATGGCATACCCGCACTAAATGAATATACAATTGTCAGAATAATCAAACAATGATTAATTGTGTTTTCAGCAATTACCAACAAATATTGCAAAGTAAGGTATTTTCGTGTATTTCTTAAGCTAAACATTTTAATTATTCTTTGTTTTCGAAGTGGCCGTGGCAGTGCATAGAAACAGAGAATGAAAACATCACCTATATCCTTATGACAGAACATGTTTGATTGAGGAGACACGGTTTTTCCGTGCATCCAGAGCTAAGATGCTGGAACCAGTGAGAATCTAAGGTTATGCTATCCTAGTCTGAAAGAAAGAGCCCTGCCAGTCTTATGGATGTATCATTAAGATCTGCAGTCTTGGCAATCTCTCTATACTCTAGGATTCCTTTTTCTTTTCCCATTCAAGAAAATAATAAGCTTCAAATACCTGTGGTCTTGAAATGTGCAAGCCAGGATGATTTAGAGAGAGTTCACACCAGGAATAGTCTCCTTTTACAAAACATTGTTTCACCTCTGACTACCTATGCAGAATAAGCAATTAAATCGTTCACAAATGAACTAAAAACACGATAAACCCCCGCATCTTAAAAGACATCTGCATAATAAAACACTTTTCTTTTGGTTAATGGAGAATAGATGTTCAATATGTTTGTGGGGCCACCAATGAAAAGAATCACTCTAATGGGAAAAACTGAGAAAAGAAAAAAAGAAAATGAAGGTCTTAAATAGGAGTTTCTTCTTGGTCATATTGCAGGAGTCTGTTACAATGTCAAAGAGGAGAATTAAATTAGGAAACGTGATCTTTTTCAAAATCCAAACTGAACTAATTCCTTCCTTGTACCACACAAATTCTATATGGATTTAGTATCAACATGAAAGTCATATCGTTGGATTGATAAAAACTTTGCATTAGGAATTTACCTACTATTACCAAACCACTAGTGACTAGAGATGGCCAAAACTCACTAGTTTCGTTCCGTTTTTGGATTACCGGATCTCGGGAAAAATCCGAAGATCCGAAACCAAAACGAATTTGCGGTAATTTTCAATGTACCCGGAGCTATTTTCGAAAATTATCGAAAATACTCTGTACATTTAAAAATTCGAAAATACGATTAGAGACCATTTTCAAGCTTCTGATCGTATTTTCAGAGGATTTTCGAACGTTTGATGCTATTTCTAAAATTACGAAAATAGTTCCGTACACATTTGAAATTTATCGAAAATGCGCTCCAAAGTCTCGTAATCCGGACGATCTGGATTGGACGGATCATTCAGATTTCGTAATCGAGGAGTTTTGTGTCAGATCCGGGTTCGTGTCGGACCGGATCCATCTACTAGTGACCATAAACAAATCACTGCTCATCCATGTCCCTCCTTCTAATAATCACATTGTCCAAAGGATACGCATGTTGGCTATTTTTAGATTCATTGAAATATACCAATTCAAACTAAATTTACAGAAAAAAATTTCTGACATTTTTCCTTTGATTTATTTAGTGCAGTAACATGAGGCTGACAATGGGATCCGGGTCCGACACGAACCCGGATCTGACACAAAACTCCTCGATTACGAAATCTGAATGATCCGTCCGAATCCAGATCGTCCGGATTACGAGACTTTGGAGCGCATTTTCGATAAATTTCAAATGTGTACGGAACTATTTTCGATAATTTTAGAAAATAGCATCAAACGTTCGAAAATCCTCGAAAATACGATCAGAAGCTTGAAAATGGTCTCTAATCGTATTTTCGAATTTTTAAATGTACAGAGTTATTTTCGATAATTTTCGAAAATAGCTCCGGGTACATTTGAAAATTACCGCAAATTCGTTTTGGTTTCGGATCTTCGGGATTTTCCCGAGATCCGGTAATCCAAAAACGGAACGAAACTAGTTTGGGACTAATCCTAGATGTTTTTTCTCAAGATTTTCTTTTCACACAAGTACCCGCTGCCAATGATGTCGGCTATCTGGCATGCTACAGAAATCAGCCTTCAGAATCTGCTCTGGTACAAAAAACTGCAGCAGACAGGAGACTAGAGAACCCCCAGCTTATTTGGTTGGAGATAAAGTGTGCTCTCCTCTGCTGTATTAATCTACGGGTTCTTCCTCCAAACTGGCACAAATTTATGGTCCTTTTCCTATCCTGGAATTAGTTGGTCCGGTGGCTGTGTCGCCTCCAACTTCCTTCCAGCATGCGGATTCCTAACGTGTTCCATATTTCTCTCATCAAGCAGTGTGCTCTAATCAGTATTTCACATCTTTACTACCTCTCGTTCCAATTTCCGTGATGGTCAGCAAGAGTTTGAGGTCGAGAAGATTTTGGACTCTAGATTCTTGAGGAGGTCTTCAGTATTTGGTCCACGGAAAGGTTTTGGTCCGGAAGAAAGAGCTTGGATTAAACATTCAGATTTGCATGCTCCTCGTCTAGTGTCCTGCTTCTCTCAGCAGCAAGCCACCATTCCTCAGCCTACAGTTCCCAGCAGTCCCTTGTATCCAGTTCTGCAATCCACCTGCCATCCTCCTAAAGCGTACTCGTAAGTACCCCGCCTCCTGGCCATTTATTACAATCCTACGTAATCAATATGTTTGATTGAATTAGTGCAAGAAACAGTTTAATGACTTATTCATCCTTTATTTAATCCTTTATTATCTCTATATAGGGATATGAATTAGAAATAGAGTGGGCTAGAACTTGAACTCGGTTTCGACCCGAGTTAAATAGTTCAGATGAACCCTGGCTATTTAGGACTTCTCTAAATTTCATAGTTCATATTTCAATATTCGATAATTAGCGTATTTTGCCATAACCCTCATATTTAGCATTTCGTCAATAGCTTTCTAATGCAGTGGCTCAGTGAAACCCTCGAATGTGGCATTTTGTGATAAACCTCAAATGTAGTGGTTCATTTGGTAGCCCTTGATAATATCATTCGGTAACCCTTGAATGTAGCAGTTCATTCTGCAACCTCAAATTCGCAATAACCATTGAATGTATTGACTGGTAACCCTCAAATTGGCAACCCCCAAATTTATCGTTCAGTAACCCCCCAATTCGATAAGCCTCGAATGTTAGCAAGAGCTCAATGCAGGCAATGCTCGATATGGGAAAAGTTAGCGTTTAAACAAGTTTTGGCAATATAGACATGGTCCCAGACCAATTCCTAGGTCCTACAGCCTTTATAGTAAGTTACCATTGCTTTTAACTGTATTTAACTAGAACATTTCAAACTATTTTCTTCCCCTTGACTTTAATGGGTTTGTTTTCGAACTATAGAACTATAGAACTTTTACTCAAGTTCTATAGTTTGGAAACTAACCTAACTTTAGGGAGTTTGGCCATCTCTATTTAAGTATAGCACATAAAGGCTTATCACTTTAACTTTATCACATTAGTATTTAGTTAATATTTATCCAGAATCTAATGTTCTAGTGACAAGGTAGCAAAAAGTTAATATGGTACATTTTTAAGTTTATAGTCTTTGAAGAACGTGTGGAATGGGGTCCCACTAACATCAACTGTCTGTTAGGGAGGCAGGCTAATTAAAAGATGGCAAGGATCAGGTGGATGCATTTTGCTCTGTTCCTCTGTGTTTCTAGAGCTTCCTGTCTAATTGATGCCAAGACATACATGATGTTGATAACATAATTGTGTGTGATGTCACTTTGGCCTTGGTATCTCGCCATATGTATTCGGGTTATAAATGAATATTCTAGTATATACACAACAGCGCCAACTTTTGGAATGTACAGAGTGTCAGTGTTTCAAAAGGTGTGTATCGCTATTTGCAATACAGAACCTTTAAAGTTTGGTACTGTGACTGCAAATCTGTGATAGCGTTTGTGGTCCTAAATTTTTGATCACCTATATAATACTATTGTATTTTTACTACTGCATGTATTCTATGGATGAACGTACAACTAGCATCTAGATTAATATAGAATAAGGCAGACAATATCCATCTTATATTTGTGTATTACACCATCACCATAAACAAATGGATAAACAACAATAGAACAAATTAATTTATGCAGGAAAATTATTTATCATTACATTGTACAGAGTGTTGCAGTTTAGTCCAAACACCACAGTCAAATTACAACTGCTGTGCCACAGCTTAAATCTATCTTCCCACTCAAACTTCCAATTAATAGTGGACATCAATCAATCAAGAAAAAGATTGGAAAATTTAAATCTATCTTTCAATACTCACCCTCCCATAAATCACATTGTTATGGGGGAGTAGGTTTAGAGGGGATCACTATTAAAAAATCTGAGGTCCTTGAAAGAACCCAGATATCCTGCCATGTTCATTCAGCTTGATAGATTCCATCAGGCATAAGAATGTGTAAAGAGCACGTCCACCCCAAAACTAAATTTTCCCCACTGCTGGCCCCCACTGTGTTAGTGTTAAAAAAATCCTTACCTTTCTCCTTGCTCCTTATGGTTGTCATGCAGGCTTGCTTAAGGTCCAGGAAACTGAAGAGTAAGGCCTGAGTGGGATCTGGTATCTGCCCTTCCCTGTCCTCCTGGAGGACTCTGGCATGCACAGGGAGCTCCTCCCTCCCCCTCCAGATCCCTCTGCCCACAATTATTCTTTTAAAAAATTAATCATTGAAATAGTGTAGGGGACTCCCCCAACCCTCTCTAAAATTGGCAGCCGCGTCGTGATTGCTACTCAAAAAACAGTAGAGGCTAAGGCTGTTGGTTAGGGATGAATAAGTGTAATGTTGGTAAGCTATTTTGGGCACACTTAAAAAACTTAAAAGCATGGTGTTTAGGGTTGGAAGGAGGGAAAACCTGTCTTGGCTTTTCTATTGGTTTTGGTAGGTTTTGGAGCACAAGATACCAGTCAGCTATATGGCTTAGGTGGGGGGCTTAAAGGGGCAAATGGGGAAATATCTTCACAGAGCTTAAAATGAACTAGAGCCTTCTTTATCTGTTGATTCAATTAGATCAACTGGACTTGAAGTTTATTCTAATTGAATACAACAGATATACCATGACCTGGATGAATGAGAACCTTCACAAGCATAGAGCCTTCTTAAACAGAAAGTACTTTACACGTCACCCCATTTAAAATACCAATTTATGTCATTTTATCATATACAGACATCAACTCCTGTATCAGCAGCGGGAATCCCCTACAGGAACTATTCTTTTTCCTATGGAGAGGGGAGAGGTAAGAGTGAATTTGCAGGTGGAGTCAGAATTTTTTTTCAGTTGGCTATAAAACTGTCACCCGTTTACAAACAACATATCATTGGGTTTGATACAGGAACTTTCTTACACTTCCTTTGTAGTTTTAAACACATGGAGAGGGTTTCAGCAGTGACAGACGTGTGGCAAAACCTTCAATTTTGACTTTATATATTAAAATAGGGGATTCAGCTGTGAGTACATTTATAAAGTTTTAACATTTGTCAAAACTTAATATAAGTGAGTACAATACTATATATACCCTTAGTTATGGTAATTGGATGGTAATGGTAAGAAATGCCACAAATACTTATACACTTTTCCTATATGTATAAATTACAGTTAGGAACATTCTAGGACGTGGTACATCCTGGGAAGGAGAAGGACCATTACAGAACCTGAAATGTCAGCTCAAATGACAACAGGAATAGAAAAGTCTATGAAATCAGATTCTTAATTCCAGGACCTTTCTTCTGGTCCAAATCCTTTCCAATGAACCAAATATTAAAGAGAACTCCTGACGAATCTAGAATCCAACACTTTCTCCACCTCAAATTCTTGCTGACCGTTGATCATAATAGGATCAGGTGACTAAAGAAGGGAAGAGAATCGATTCAGCACCACCGGCTTAATAAGAGAGACATGGAAAACATTAGGGATTCTCATGATGTTGGGCAATTGAAGTTGTTGCAGTCTTTTGTACAAAGGCAGATTTTTCCAGACAGTTTTTTGTAGCCTGCTAGATGGCTGACATTTCTGCTACTAGAGTGTTAGTTGCTGGAACTGGTCCAGAAGAAAAAAAATCCTGTGGAAAACCCTTGGGGTTCAAACCTAAAACACAGAAAAAAGGAGATTTTCCGGTGGAAGAGTGGACGGCATTGTTATGGGCAAATTCCGCCCATGGTAGGAGATCAGTCCAATTGTCTTGAGAGTAAGAAATATAGCATCAAAGGAATTGTTCCAGACATTGGTAAGTGCGTTCTGCGGCTCTGTTAGATTGGGGATGGTAAGCGGATGAGAATTGAAGTTTTATTCCAAGTAACTTGCAAAGTGCCCGTCAGAATTTGGAGATAAATTGGGTTCCTCGATCGGACACTATTTCAACCAGTAATCCATGCAGGCAAAATATATGTGTAATGAATAATTGAGCAAGTTCAGCAGAGGAGGGCAATTTAGGAAGAGGAACAAAATGAGCCATTTTGCTAAAGCGATCTACAGTAACCCAGATAACTGTATTTTTCTTAGAAATAGGGAGTTCACAAATAAAGTCCATAGAGAGGTGAGTCCATGGTAGGGAAGGGATCGGCAGAGGTTGAAGAAGTCCACAAGGAAGAGTATGAGAGGATTTGGAAGTGGCACAAACGGAACAGCCGGTGACAAAGTTCTTGATATCAGTTCTCATGGAGGGCCACCATACCGAACGACTAAGGAGATTGAAAGTTTTGTGGACGCTAGGGTGACCGGCCTGTTTGGAGTCATGAGTTAGTTGTAATATTTCTTTCCGAAGGAGAGGGGACAAAGGTTTTATTGCGAAGTAAGGCAGCAGAAGCAGAATCTTGAGCAGATAGAATCCGATGGCAAAGTTGAGGGGTGATAGTGGCTAGGATCTTGGAAGAGGGTATGATAGGACCTTTATCCTTTTCAGTAGTATCGACTGCGAGAAAAGACCTGGAGAGGGTGTCTGCCTTTTTATTCCTGGAACCAGGATGAAAGGAAATGATTAAATTGAAATGAGAGAAGAACAAGGCCCAACGGGCTTGACGAGGATTCAATCTTTTTAGGTTTTGGATATATTCAAGATTCTTGTGATCAGTGAGGATGGTGACAGGATGTACCGCCCCTTCCAGAAAGTGTCGCCATTCTTCCAGTGCCAGTTTGATGGCCAGAAGTTCCCGATTCCCAATATGATAGTTTAGTTCATTAGGAAGAAATTTCTTAGAGAAGAACGCACATGGGTGGAGTTTACCACAATCAATTTGCCTTTGGGAGAGGACGGCACCTACTCCAACATTAGAGGCGTCCACTTCGATGATGAATGGCAGGCTAGGGTCGGGATGTAGAAGTACTGGAGCCGAGGAAAAATAATTTTTTAGCTTCTTGAAGGCTTCCAAGGTGGCAGGAGTCCAGATTCTAGGTTTGCCTCCTTTCCTGATAAGGGCTAAGATAGGGGCAACAATGGAAGAAAACCCTTTAATAAATTGCCTAGAATAATTGGCGAAACCAAGGAATCGTTGGATAGCCTTAGTGCCAATGGGAAGAGTCCAGTTAAGGATAGCTGAGACTTTGGTTGGGTCCATCTCAAAGCCTTGTGCCGAAACCAGGTAGCCCAAAAAAGGTACTTGTGATCATTCAAAAAGACATTTTTCAAGTTTAGCATACAGTTGGTTAGCTCCTAGTCGGGACAAGACTTGAAGTACATGGCGACAAAGAGAAGAAAGATCTTGAGAAAAGATTAAGATGTCATCTAGGTAGACTACTACTGAAATACCTAAGAGATCACGAAAAATATCATTACCAAACTTTTGGAACACCGCTGGAGCATTACAGAGACCAAAGGGCATCACCAAATATTTGTAGTGTCCAGTTCTGGTATTGAAGGCCGTTTTCCACTCACCTCCTTCCCGAATGCAAATTAAGTTGTAGGCTCCATGGAGATCAAGCTTGGAGAACATTTTAGATCCTTTTAACTGGTCAAAAGTTCAGAAATGAGAGTTAGAGGGTAGGGGTTCTTGATTGTGATTTTATTGAGGCCACGATAGTCGATGCATGGACGTAGCCCACCATCTTTCTTTTTCACAAAAAAGAAGCCAGCACCGGCAGGGGAAGTGGAGGGTCTGATGAAGCCTCGAGACAGGTTTTCTTTGATATAATCCTCCATAGAGGTGGTCTCAGCAGGAGATAGCGGATAGGTGCGACCTCGGGGTGGAGAGGTACCGGTCAACAAATCAATGGGACAATCATAGGGTCGTTGGGGAGGCAGGGTTTCAGCAGACTTTTTTTTATCAAAGACATCCTTATAGTCAAGGTACTGATGAGGTAGAGAAGTAAGATTTTTATTTTACAGGAGATAGAGGAACAAGAGACTTAGAAGGGAAAGACATCTAGAAAGGCAGAATGGACTCCAAGAGACAAGTCATTATTAGTCCAGTCTATGATGGGATTATGAAGTCAGAGCCAAGGGAGTCCTAAGATGAGAGGAGCTGTGGGGCTTTGTATAACAAGAAAGAAATAGATTCAAGATGAAGACAACCAATTTGAAGAAGAATTTCTGCAGAAGACATGGAAATAAATTCTGTAGACAAAGGTTGATTGTCAATAGCCAGCACTGGAGAGGATGAGGTAGGGAGAACAATGGAATGCCTAGAAGAGAAGCAAAGGCGGCGTCAATAAAATTACCGGCTGCTCCAGAGTCTATAAAGGCTTGGGTAGAGAAGGTTTGGGATTTGAATATGAGGGTAGCTGGTAGAAACGACTTGAGAGAACTCTGTGGAAAGGAGATTTGAATTTACCTAGAAAAGACTCCTTCTCCAAATCTAGGATTGAAGTTTCCCGCGTTGGAAGGACAACCTTTAGCGAGTGCCCCTGGGCGGCACAGTACAGGCAGAGCCCATGAGTCCTCCTCCTTAGTTTTCTTCAGCAGAAATGTGTGTACCCCCAATCTGCATGGGTTCCTCAGATGGCTGAGCAGTTATCAGTGGTCCGGCCCTTTGAGGACGAGGAACAAATTTGGGAAGAAAAGGACGGTTAATGGACTTTTCAGCTTGCCTTTCCCTAATACGAGTATCCACCCGTATACACATGGAAATCATTTCTTCCAACATTGTGGGAAGCTCGCGAGACACTAAGTCGTCCTTGATACGATCAACAGGCCCTGCCAAAAGGCTGCTAACAGGCCTCATTATTCCAAGTAGTCTCAGCGGCTAAAGTCCGGAATTCGATAGCATATGTCCTGCAGAGCGGGAGCTTTGCGTGATTGCATCAACAGGAGGAAGCAGCAATAGTTCTGCCTGGAGCGTCAAATATTTTTCGGAAAGTTTCCAGAAATAAGGAGATGTCGTTAACCACTGGGTCATTTTTCTCCCACAGGGGGGATGCCCAGTCCAAGGCGTTGCCTCCCAACAAGGCAATGACATATCCGACTTTGGCACGGTCTGAGACAAAATGGGAAGGTTGCAACTCAAAATGTATAAGGCGTTGGTTAACGAACCCTCGACAGGCTTGAGCGTCCCTCTTAACCGCACAGGAGGTATTCGCGGCTCTCTATGGGGAACAGGTTCTCTGGGCAGAACAGGAGGAGCAGGAGGAGTAGGGCCCGGGGATAACCGAGCAGAAATGGAGTCCAGAAATTGAGCTAGTTGATTCTGCTGGTGCTCAGGGCATCCATGCGGAGGGAAATAGTCTGAAGAGTCTTGCCCAACTTGCCGCAGCTTCCTCAGGTACTTCCATGGTTTATTCGTACTGTAATGAATTGAGTCCCGAAGGGACAAAGTTCACTGTACCTTTTAGGAGGAGTTCAGACTGTAGGGCAGGATTCAAAGGAGCAAGAAGCAATGGTGGAACAATGGAGTAAGACAATGATGCTGGATACAATGGCTGGATACGATGTGGCTGGAACAATGGAGTTGAAACAATGCTGGATACAATGGCTGGAACAATGGAGTTGAAGCAATGGCTGGATACATGCTGGATCAATGGCTGGAACAATGGAGTTGAAACAATGGCTGGAACAATGCTGGATACAATGGCTGGAACAAGGAGTTGAAACATGGCTGGATACATGCTGGATACAATGGCTGGAACAATGGAGTGGAAACAATGGCTGGATACAATGCTGGATACAATGGCTGGAGCAATGGAGGTTGAAACAATAGCTGGATACAATGCTGGATACAATGCTGGAAACAATGGCTGGAACAATGGCTGGATACAAGGCTGGATACAATGCTGGATACAATGGCTGGAAACAAGGCTGGATAAAAGGCTGGAAACAATGGCTGGATACAAGCTGGATACAATGGCTGGATACAATGCGGATACAAGGCTGGAAACAAGGCTGGATACAATGCTAGATACAAGCTGGAACAATGGTGAAAACAATGCTGGATACAAAGGCTGGACAATGCTGGATACAAAGGCTGGAACAATGCTGGATACAAAGGTGGAACAATGCTGGATACAAAGGGCTGGATGGCTACAATGTCAGGAAGGAGCGCACAGACTGACAAACTGACAGTCTGGTTAGCGAGGTCTACAAATAGACACTCGCTCCCTCTGCGAGTGCCTATTTGAATTTTCGTGCCGGCCGGCCGGCGTCTGGACGTGGTGACGTCACGACACCAACGTCCGGTGCCGGAGACGTCACCAGTCCCGGAACATCGAGGAGCACGGCAGGTAAGATCCTTACACAAGTGTAAACATACTGTAACAGCAGAATTCTCCGCCATAATCATAGGTATACCTGTGGAGCATTACACATCCCCTGTAAAATAACCCAACCGCCTCTCTCCCCTCAAACAAATCAAACACATGAACAAAATACAAAAAAAACACTAATCTACACACATAAATCCACAACTGATCAAGCTAAACTTGAACAATTATTTAAAAAGATGAGACAATTTAAACTAACAGTGAAAAATCCCATATGAATGGAGGCATGAAGATTAAAAACCCAGAAGGCCTTCTTCTTATCCAGAGATTTACAGAAGAGGTGATTGTACCCTTTTTACAACTATTATTAGTTCAGTGGAAAATATGTTGTTTTTTAATTCTTAGCTATATTATGCAAACTTTGTTATTCAACATATTCTCTTCCGTTTTAAAAAATATTAAGAATCTGATTTCATAGACTTTTCTATGCCCTGTTGTCATTTGAGCTGACATTTCAGGTTCTGTAATGGTCTTCTCCTTCCCAGGATGTACCACGTCCTAGGAATGTTCCTAACTGTAATTTAACATATAGGAAAGTGTATAAGTATGTGTGGCATTTCTTACCATTACCATCCAAATTACCATAACTAAGGGTATATATGATTGTACTCACTTATATAAGTATTTGACAAATGTATAACTTTATAAATGTACCACAGCTGAATCCCCTATTTAATATATAAAGTCAAAATTGAGGTTTTGCACACGTCTGTCACTGCTGAAACCTCTCATGTGTTTAAAACTAAAGGAAGTGTAAGAAAGTTCCTGTATCAAACCCAATGATATGTTGTTGAAAACGGGTGACAGTTTTAGCCAACTGAAAAAAAATTCTGACTCACACTGCAAATTCACTCTTACCTCTCCCCTCTCCATAGGAAAAAGAATAGTTCCTGTAGGGGATTCCCGCGCTGATAGACGGAGTTGATGCTGTATGATAAAATGACATAATATTGGTATTTTAATGGGGTGAGGCTGTAAAGTACTTTCTGTTTAAAGAAGGCTCTATGCTTGTGAAGGTTCTCATTCATCAGTCATGGTATATCTGTTGTATTCAATTAGATAAACTTCAAGTCCAGTTGATCTAATTGAATACAACAGATAAAGAAGGCTCTAGTTCATTTTAAGCTCTGTGAAGGATATTTCCCCCTTTAAGCCCCCCCACCTTAGCCATATAGCTGACTGGTATCTTGTGCTCCCAAGTCCTACCCCAATAGAAGCCAAATACAGGTTTTCCCCCTTCCAACCCTAAACACCATGCTTTTAAGTTTAAGTTTAGTGCCCAAAAATAGACTTACCACTTTCATTCCCTCAGCCTTAGCCTCTACTGTTACTTTTGAGTAGCAATCACAGACGCGGCTGCCAGTTTGAGAGAGGGTTGGGGGAGTCCCCTACACTATTTCAATGATTAATTTTTTAAAGAATAAATTGTGGCGCAGAGGGATCTGGAGGGGGAGGGAGGAGCTCCCCTGTGCATGCCAGAGTCCTCCAGGAGGACAGGGAAGGGCAGATACCAGATCACACTCAGGCTCTTACTCTTCAGTTTCCTGGACCTTAAGCAAGCACTGCATGACAACCATAAGGAGCAGAGGAGAAAGGTAAGGATTTTTTTAACACTACACAGTGGGGCCAGCAGTGGGGAAAATTTTAGTTTGGGGGTGGACGTGCTCTTTAACATTTCTTATGCACTGATGGAATCTATCAAGCTTGAATCATGGCAGGATAGTCTGGGTTCTTTCAAGGACCTCAGATTTTTTAATAGTGATCCCTCTCTAACAGACTCCCCCATAACAGATGTGAGTTTATGGGGAGGGTGAGTATTGAAAGATAGATTTAAATTTTCCATCTTTTCTTGATTGATTGATTCCACTATTAATTGGAAGTTTGAGTGGGAAGATAGATTTAAGCTGTGCACAGCAGTTGTATTTGACTGTGGTGTTTGGACTAAACTGCAACACTCTGTACAATGTAATGATAAATATTTTCCTGCATAAATTAATTTGTTCTATTTTGTTTATCCATTTGTTTAGGTGATAGTGTAATACAACAAATATAAGATGGATATTGTCTGCCTTATTCTATATTAATCTAGATGCTAAGTTGTACGTTCATTCATAGAATACCATGCAGTAGTAAAATAACGCAATAGTATTATATAGGTGATCAAAAATTTAGGACCACAAACGCTATCACAGATTTGCAGTCACAGTACCAAACGTTAAAGGTTCTGTATTGCAAAATAGCGATACCACACCTTTTGAAACACTGACACTTCTAGTACATTCCAAAAGTTGGCGCTGTTGTGTATATACTGAGATATTCATTTATAACCCTGAATACATATGGCGAGATACCAAGGCCACAAGTCAGCTTTGGGGTTTAGTGGCTAACGTTTTCCACGCATCTTGGCAGGTGGTTTTAACAGCTACAGTGTTTAAGTGGAAAGAAGAAATTACCTTTATCATCACATAAAATGTGTGGACATCAAGATGTTTTGGCGGGATTCCCAACCTCGGAGAAGCACTGTTGCTATGGTGATATATATCAAAGCTCGGCAAGACATAACATGTATGTATTTTTTTTTTACTCTCATTTTCCAGCAATATGATTTCTTATTCTTACGGAGACGAACAATGTTTAAATGAATAACGTTCAACTGGAACGTAAAATATTGTTTCCTAAGATGCTATTTGTGCAAAATAATAAGTCTGAAATGAAACAGCCGATAGATGCAGCCAATATTAGTGGGAATATTTCATAACAAGTGCACATTGGTGTGTCTGTTACAATAGAAATTGCTTTTTAAAAATGTCAGAGATATTAACTGGTAAATTTGGAGCGTGACTGTTTCAAAAAGTTCTAAATATTTCGGTATGGAACATTCTGAACTACCACGGCCTAAACGGTGTTTGTTTTGTTATCGTCTGACCATATTTCCATAGTATTACAATGTTTGTTTTGATATAGTTCAAGGAGAATCTAACAATGAAATGAAGAATTAAATTACTATCAGGCCTATCTAATAAAACCTCTTATTGTTAAAAATGGTGCTAATTTTGTCCCAACCAACCAGATGTTAGCTACATTTGAAAGCTAACATCTAATTGGTTGGGGCAAAATTAGCACCATTTTTAACAATAAGAAATGTTATTACATAGGCCTGTATACTTTTTTACTAATGCTTAAAAATCTGTGTTGTTGTAAATATTGCGCCTTCTCCTGTGCTGCTGGAAACATCTCCATTTGATATAAGTCACATGGAATTTTATGGTCTTAAAGGGCATGTCCACACCCAAACTAAAATTTAACTCACTAGTGTCCCTACTACACTACTGTGTAGTTTAAAAAAACAAATCCTTTCCTTATATGCCTTTTCCTTATGGTTCTCCTGCAGTGCCTGTTCAAAGTTCAGAAAACTGAAAAGTAGCAGCTGTTTCTGCCTCCTCCTTGTCTTCCTGGAGGACTGTGACATGTGCAGGGGAGCCCCCCCCCCCCTTCATCTAGATCCCTCCATGCCTGCCTCACCCCTACCAATAAATGTTCTTTTCTGTAGCAACCGCCAAGTTATACTAGTAAAAAAAAACAACAGAAACATACTTACTCACCTTCATTTCCGCCTTCGTCTGTGGCTGCCAGTCTGGCCCCTGTTTGCAACTTCCAGTAAACAAAGTACTGGGAGGAGAGAGCCGAGGGAACGAAGGACTGTAAGTTTATTTCTGCTGCTTTTTTTAATAATCTAACTTGGCGGTTGGGGGTGGGCAGTGGTGCCCTACAATATATTAAAAATATATTTTCAGGGTGGAGATACCCTTCAATATAAACAAATGCAGGGGTAAAATGGAAAACAAGAGGAGAGTCAACATCAGTTATTGGATTGTACCAGATAATACATTCTCTGCTACTGTAAAGAGCATTAGAAGGCATGGTGGGCTCTGTGAATTGTATGTAAGAATAGAACTGGTAGCTTCACAGTTTTCAAAAGCTATAGAACTCAGTCAGGCCAATTTAACAAGAGCCGCTAGTCAGTTTGGCGTTAAAATCATGCTGTGGATTAAACCCTACCAGTTCCACTTTCTGAATTCTATGTAGTACAAAAACTAACACATTTGAATTGCTGGCGTTAGGATGGTGCAGCTTACATTCTGGGTTCCTGCAGCACAATGTAGCACATTGAGTGATTATTACATCGTGGGGACCCGGAAGGTAAGCTGTACTCTTGGGAAATTATTGAATCTTCCTACATAGTTACATAGTATTGGAGGTTGAATAACTGTATGTCTATCCAGTTAAACCTTTATAACCTACACAAGAGCCAATCCTAACAGTTGATTCAGAGGAAGGCAACTTATCACACAGATAGAGGCTATAAAGTATATATTTATATATACTTTAACAACAGAGTGGTATTTAAAAAAGGGGTGCTCCCCACCATGATAACCCTTTTAGGAATCCGTTCATTGAAAATCCCGAATTTGCCTCTATCTATCTATCTATCTATCTATCTATCTATCTTCTATATTCGTTTCACCTATCTACCTGTCTTCCTATCCTTCTATGTAATAATGATTGTACACTGAAATGTTAATCTCTTCACAACAATGAAAATTCCTTGCCTTTATTTTCCAAGCAGAATCTTTACAGGGTTGTTACACAGAGAGCTCTTTTGAAGCACACATTCACTTTCTCTCACATCTGGGCATAATTAAGAGAAATGACAGCTGTCTAAGTAAGTGAAGATATACATCTTTTGAACACATCATCTACCTTCCCCTATGGAACTGTTGATGTGATGGAGATGATGAAATTCATCTGTGTGGATTCCTGCCATCCGGCAAGCATTAAAAAGCATGCTTCCTGAATTCCCATTTCACAATCTCACCCAGTTTCACACAGGTATAAATAAAATTGAGACCTTTAAAAAAAAAACGGTTTGGCAGTTTTTGTACTTAAGTACTTTAAAATTTTACATTTTAGTGGGTATTAATGGACATTTTTTTATTTTTAAACATGATTAAATTTTTTAAGCAACATTACATTTTTATCTATTAATTCATTTTTAACTTTGGATGCAAATGCAAACTAAATAGACTATTCACTTTATATTCACACAGCTGTGGTTTCCCAGACTGCATTATTCCCCCTTTAGAATTATTGAAATGTTTTGCTTCTCATTAATTTGAAATTCTAGACAAATTATAACTTGAATAGCCATAATTTTTAGACTAAAGGTAGCCATACATGGTCCAATGGTTTCTCATTTGCATTTTTGATCATTCAAAAGGATCCGAAGAACCTATGAAAATTCCCTACCTTGCACTGGCGATCTTCCCTAGAATTCAGCTTGAAAACTATGGAAGATCTAGTTCTGGTAGATGGGGTCGGTAGAAAATGTTCTGTCTTGCCTGGTCACATTTTTTTCAATAGACCGATCGCAGTATGGTCTATTTAAAACACAGAATAGTGTCCAGACAATTAGATGACATTCTTTGAATTGATCAGAATATGGATGCCATGTATGGCGGCCTTTACTTTAGGAACATGGTAAGATTAGATATATAAAAAAACATTTTATTATTATTATACAGAGGGGCCTGTAAATCAAGTACCGAAGTGGCTATCTACTCTACATTCCACAAGGAAATTAAGTTATGGGGTTTTGTGAAAAGGCATCAGGAAGCTCTTTATTCTAGACCACAAAGTGAAATGATCCACAAAATCAAAAAGGGGATAAGGACAGGAAGAGGGGAATGAAAATGTGGGCCCAGTAAATACAACATAGAATCGTCTAAAATTCAAAGATATCTAGTAGGTGATTATATTTTGCTTGATGCATAGACTTTTTTTTACATACCACCTTATATGGATATCCAGTATATGGAATCTTATTTCATGGTTATGATCTGTTCCCATCCTGTTACAAGATGGCATACAGTAGGCACATGTATTTAGCACTGTAACCTTATCAAAAAGCTTTTACAGATCAAGTGTAGTTACAAGGCAAGGTTAAACTTGTTTATGACTAACCTTGTTATTTTATTACAGCTCTGAAAATAGTAGAATTAAGTACCATGGTGAGATGCAACTGACATTTAAAATAATGTTACCAAAGGAAGATTGCCTAAAATTCGTATTAACAATGATTTAAGAAGAAATAGTGGGGATTGGATCTGTTTTTTTAAAGGGCATCTATAACGACAAATAGGTTATTTTTAATTGACCGTAACTGGAAATTATAATTTTTCCCAACCACCACTGTGTCATTTTTTTGTTGATCTGCCCCCTATTTCTTTAGATATCCCATCTAAAACTTCTTATATTTCAGCTGTTCCTTGCTCTCAAAATCTATTCTACTGTGAGTATTTTACTGTAGCTGGAATAGTGACAGTTTTGACAGTTGGAATGCTGTATGCTGTGTGCAGGCTTGACAGTTGGTTTGTGGGGAAAAAGTCAGGTCGGATGGAAGTGGGAGTGGTTAAAAGAGGAAGGGGAATACTGCTCCTAAACAAAATGTGTGCTGGATTGAAGGCATGCAGCATTACACACAATTTGTAGTGCTATTTACATGTATTCAGTTTTAGATTAAGATGAGGTAAAGTCATTTTTTCAGTATAGTGTTGTGGATCCAAACAGGGTACCTTGGTTTTGTTACCCCTGGGAAAATATCACTCAGAGACCAAATTGATAGAGGCAGGTTCCTTCATAAGAAAACGCACATGCGGAAACAGGCCACGCACTACTCTGAGTGTGTAGTAAGTCTGGCTTACAGAGATTTGCTCACTGGGTTTTATAGGCAAAATGACATCACAATATGGAATGTTACATAATGCATAACATATGGTGGGTGTACATTCATGGAAACAAGAAGACCAATAAGAAAAGAGGTATTGGGTCCCTCCCAGCATTGTATGTGTTTTTCATTAAGGAGACGTGGATCCTATAACTTTAACCCCTTCACTTAAACTTTGTACTCCCAAAGTTTTCCCCATTCTATACCTTGGATCCCAATATGTCCTTATTGTAGCTCTAAACAAAAAGCTTTTGGAGCCTTATAGTCCAAATGCCTTGTAGCCTTATAGTCCAAATGCCTTTTTAACTCCCTGGCCATTATTTGGGTAAATCTGATTAGGGCATAATCATACATTATTATCAACTCTATTAGGGACCCTAGGTAACTACCTGTCAAGTGTCCCTATACCTATTTACGTTGCAGCATAGATTGGTAGCTGGGCAGCTTGGACTGCCCAGCGTCATGGTGGTGCGGCGGCCATCGAGGATCAGGGATGCCCTTAGGGGAAGTCTGCCTGGCGACGCGGTAAGGGGTGGATTAGAGGAAGGAGGAGAGGATTGGCCAGGAACGGAGGAAGAAGCCACGCCCCCAAGAGAAGCCGGGAGGAGAAAGAACCAGGAGGCAGACGGAGCCTCCAAGGAAACAGCAGCAGAATGGATATCCCAACAAAAGTGAGGGACTGGTTCCTCAGAGTGGGGACCGAAGGGGTGCAGAGGCTGTATGAAACAGGGAGTGAGACAAGCTCCCCTGCAGTGAGCAGGGAAGTGGCTGACACAGGTGAGCCCTCCATGGCAGCTACCAGTGGCAGTCAAACCACAAGGGGTAAGAAAAGGGGGAAAGGGGCAGGGCCCCCTAGGGCCAATAGTGGGAACAGGAGAGCAGCTCCTAGAATAAAACAAGCAGCCACTGGGGGAATAGACAGGGAACTGGAGGGGGGAGAAAAACTCCTATGGCCCTCCACGTCACCAGAGACACCAGGCACTAGGGTAGACCCAATGCTGCAACTGCTCACAGAGCAGACAAGGCCTGGGGTAGCTAGTCCCTCGACAGCACAGCAGGTGAATACCGGAGCGGCCGCACGGTCAGAGAGCGAACAGAACCACCAGGCTAGGTCAGCGGCTGATGCACTAGCTCCCGCCCCTTGGCAGAACACTGCCCCGGCCACCCAGATAATTCAGAGCTTTAGCTCCTCAGGTGGAGGGGCGGTGACTTTGTCACGAGGGCCACAACAGGGGTTGTTACAGGCACCCCCCCACAGCACCCCAACTTTCTTCTCAAGCCAGGGTTTAATCCCCAATCAACCCCTAATGATAAATGTCAGGAGGGAAGGGAACATGCACCCTGGGCAGGCAGAGGTTTGGCGCAGGACAGAGGTCCCAGGAATAATGGGGCCAGGCCATAGCAAATACTCACCAGAGCATGATTTGGTCAAGGCCAGAAAGGGGGGGGGGGAGAAGGAGCCCAACCTATGGCTCATGCCGCACCGGGTGGGGTTCTGTCTGCGTGGAATACCCCCTCAGCACCCATGGCTTCAATCTATGCTGGGGCATTGTACATCAACGTAGGGCCATGACCAATGCCAAGCGGAGGGTACGGGCTGCTACCCCTAGGGCAGACAGTAGGGGGGCAATCAACAACTGTCGCACGGGCTACAGGCACCACAATGTCCAACATTAACTACGGTCCAGTTTTCTCCTCCCACCCAGTACAGTCAATAGGAGCCCCACCAGTGGCATCACGTATACCAGCACCGGCAGCGCCTATGGCGTGCTCAGCCTCTGAACAAGCAACAAACCGACAAGCAACGTCAGAACGTTGCTTGTCGGACAGGACAACGAACATGATACAGACCACAACAGCTACAGCCATACCGACCAGCATCGGAAGCAGCACAGGTACAGAATTTAGCCTTATTCCAGGTTTGTTAGAATATTTTACAAAATATGTTGCTAGTGTAACTACACCACCTTACTCGCAAGGGGGGGCATCGGGTACAGCTCCGCAAAAAAGTACATTGGGACTAGCATCACAAATAAGTCAACCCTCACCAGGAGGGTCCTTGGGGACAGAAGGGTCAAACAATAGTGCCACTACAACTGCCCCGAGCATTCCAACCTTCCCCAATTTAAGCAACCCCAATAATTTGGAGACAGAGGTCCACAAATCAAATTTTAGGGATATCCTCACATGTTCCGGTACCCCGTTAGGGCTTCACCTGTCGAAAGCCATTAAAGAAAAGATAGAAAGTGGTGAATATGTGGACATCTTGTCTTTGCTGCCCGCAGCAAAGGAGCCCAGTAAAAAAGACGAGAAGCCAGAAAAAGAGGGCAAGAGAAAAAGACCTCCAGTGGCGAGGAATTTTACAAACTGGCTTCAAGCCTTTTGCATATACGCCAATATACTGGCAAGTAAGCATCCACAAAAAGCCTCTGGATTATTTAAACACATTGACATAGTAGCCGAGGCCTTTAAATATTTTGGGGGCCTGTCATGGTACATATACGATGACAGGTTCCGCCAAAAGATGGCAGTCCACAAAGAGATGTCCTGGGGCACCAAGGACGTCGACCTGTGGCTAGCAATGCTTTCATATAGAGCTGCGGGACCGCCCAATTTAGTGACAAGTAAGATACCAGTTCAGACCCCCAGTGCCAACTCATGCTGGGCGTTTAATGAGGGACGGTGCGGGTGGGCAGCGTCATGTCGTTTTCATCACAACTGCTCATCCTGCGGAGGCCCTCACCCCTCAGTTAGATGTTCCAGACGCTTCCAATCCAATGTCAACAGACTGGGAACAAGGCAGGGGGCCCAATCACACAGTTCCGACACCCGTGAAAATTCAAGAATTGGAGCCCTTTTTAAAGGCATACCCAAATCAAGTGAACGCCAGGATCCTGCATCAGGGCTTCACTAAGGGATTCTGGATCCCCTTCGACGACAACCTGAGTGACCCCTCACCAGTGGCCAATTTAAAATCAGCCCTAGAAAGACCAAACGTAGTAAGAGAAAAAATAGTCAAAGAAATAAATGAGGGCAGAGTAGCAGGCCCTTTCCCCTCCCCCCCATGGAACAACCTACATGTTTCCCCTCTAGGGCTGGTCCCTAAGAAAGAAGCTAACTCCTTTCGTCTCATCCACCACCTTTCCTTCCCGTCCGGCCTCTCGGTTAACGACGCCATTGACCCTTGGCTGTGCAAGGTGTGTTATGCGTCCTTGGACTGGGCATTGGATCTATTAAGATCCAGCGGGCAGGGGTCAATAATGGCTAAAGTAGACATAAAGTCGGCATTTCGACTCCTGCCGATCCACCCTCAATGGTACCATGTACTGGGTTTCCATTGGGAGGGTGCCTATTTCTTTGACAGATGCCTGCCAATGGGATGCAGCTTATCATGCTACTACTTCGAAATGTTTTCAACATTCCTGGAGTGGATGGTGAAGCAGGTTTCAAAAACAACTTTAGCGTACACTATCTGGACGACTTCCTGTTTATTGGACCCCAAGGCACAGCGGTCTGCAGGAAGTCGTTCAAAACCTTCTTATATTTGGCCAAAAAATGTGGCATACCCATAGCACCTGAAAAGTCGGTTCCCCCAACCACTTCCTTAACATTTCTGGGAATCACGGTTGACTCAGTGGCAATGGAGTTCAGACTGCCCCGGGACAAGCTGGATACCCTTAAAGCCCTACTTGGCAGGGCACTATCAGCAAAGAAATTAAAGGTGAAAGAAGTACAATCCCTGCTAGGGCATTTGAACTTTGCGACACGAGTCATCCCCACCGGCAGAGCATTTAATAGAGGCCTAATCGATAGTATCAAGGGTCTCTCCAACCCAACATGGCACATAAGGCTGTCGGCGGAAGTGAAAGAGGACTTAAAAGTATGGCAACAGTTCCTCGCCAATTACAATGGCAATACTAGATGGCAATCAGAATTTATGGACAGCTCAGCCATCAGGTTGTTTACGGATGCAGCAGGCTCAATAGGCTGTGGGGGCCTCTTTGGAGGTCGATGGTTTGCAGCTAGATGGTCAGTACTGGTACTGGTCAGAGGAACCCTGGATGTCAAATTTGGTCTTCTTAGAAATCATACCTATTTACTTTGCCTTAAGACTCTGGGGTCCGCTACTAGCAGACAAAAGGATAATATTTAAGTGTGACAACCTGGGAGTGGTCCAGGTCCTGAACTCCTTATCTGCTAAATCCCATCCGGTTAGCAAAATTCTCAGGTTACTAGTGTTACTGTTACTAGAACATAATATTTGGATGAAAGCCTCACATATACCGGGCTTAGACAACAAGGCAGCTGATGCGCTATCCCGCTTTCAACTACAGCATTTCCAGGAGGTGGCAGGCCATACGGCACTTCAGGAGGAGAACATTGCAGAAGAATGGTGGGAGGTCTGTCACCCAGGCTAGAGGGATTCTTGAAGGAATCTCTGGCCGCACGCACCTGGCTGTCGTACAAAGCGGGATGGGCAAAATGGTGCCACTTCAAGAATTCCAGCAGTGAACAGTCCACAGATCTGGAATTGCTGGTAAAGTATAAAATAAGTTTGTTTGACCAAGGACTTTCAGCCAATACCATTAGAAAGCAGCTAGCAGGGGTTTCGTTTTTCCTAAAGATGGTGTCCGAGAGGGACATTGTTAAGGCCCCCCTAGTAAAACAAATAATTAAAGGTTTTGAGAGAGTAAATCCATCAAAAGACAACAGAAAGCCTATTACCATGGCCATTTTGTCCCAGCTGATAAAGGCTCTGGAACACGTCTGCTCGTCAAATTAAGAGGTTTCTCTTTCGTTTGGCCTTTCTCTTGGCCTTTTTTCTAGCCCTTACAATTGGGGAAATTGCATCAGATGGTAAACACAAGGAGGGAGGCATAAATTCAAAGGACATAACACTAGTCAATGGAAAACTAAAAATCATCATACCCCGATCCAAGACCGATCAAATGGGGAAAGGCAGAGAAGTCTGGCTAGGCCCCCTGTGTCCAGTTATCGCCTATACAGAGTTTGTTCAGCTGAGAGGGGATGTTCCCGGCCCTTTGTTGAGACACTGGGATGGCTCATGGGTGTCAAAGTATCAATTCCGTAGAGTTTTACAGGAAGGATTAAAAATATTGGGCTTGGACTGGCGTTCTTACAATGGCCACTCATTCAGGATAGGGGCTGCCACACACGCGTTCCAGTTTAACTTCCCAATCCCAAAGCTAATGCAGCTAGGAAGATGGGATTCAAATCGATTTCAGACGTATATTAGACCAGATTTGGCGGAGTCGATCTAATTACTCTCATTTTCTAGGTCACAGGCAGCTAAGAGTATGGATAGTCGGACACTCCTTTGTCTATTGGGCAGGTCGTCGGGTAGCAACAAGGAACCTAGGCTCTAATTTGTTCTTTCCAGAAAGGCTAATATTCATTGGGCAGGAAAAAGGGGTGCACGCTGGCACGATTTGTTCACAATGGTCGCCAGGCAGACAGACCAATGGGGTTACCCTGACGTAATAATCATCCACCTAGGAGGTAACGACGTGGGCTTGTTCAAGACAGTAGAACTACTCAGAGTAGTACATAGGGATCTAGCTCAAATGCACCTTATGCTCACAGACTGTATAGTCGCATGGTCAGAAATAGCTCCAAGATTAGTATGGCTGGAAAACAAAGAATTGAAAGCCCTGGACAGATGTCGGAAGAAAATCAATCTTGGCGTAGCTAAGCTAGCCAAGCAATTGGAAATTGTCACATACCGGCACAGAGACCTGGAAGGGGGAGAAAGGGGTTTATATAGAGAAGATGGAATCCATCTCTCTGAATTGGTCTAGATATATTTAATTTGGGGCTCCAGACCTTGCTGGAACGTTCCATAGCAGTAATTAAATTAGAAGGGGCAAGGTCCATGCCGTGGTGGAAAGTTTATGTTGGCCTGTGCTCTTGAGAGACAGACCCGTTTATTGTGGAATAGGCGGCCCTATGCAAGCAAACAAGGACTGGCTAGTGTAATAAAAAATACGTTTACGTAATGGTTAAGATTTATGATTATGGATATTAATAAAGGAATAAAGCTGTGGCCATTTCTCCACCTAAAAAACATGTGTCAGTTATAATTGAGTTGTCTTTATTACTTATTTATTTATAAGATAGGAGAATGTGGTGCTTGCCATCACCATGTACCTATCCTCTTCTACCCATTTTCTATTGTGTCCAGTGGTCAAGAATAAACACTGTGTCCAGTGGTCAAACCTAGAAAATTAAAAAAGACTTAAAACAGTGATAGATGTTTGTGCACATATTGCACTATAAAACCATACAAGAATTTTATTTTGCTGGAATATTTAGAAATGAAACCGGTCACATTTACAGTAGGATAAGCTTTATTCAAAACCAGGCATTGAAGGTTTGATTTTTTTGTGTTTCTGTTCTCATTGCCTGACTGTACTGTCGCTCTCCATATGGCTGAATTATTTAGGATGGTTCATGAACGAACAAGGCTCTGGGCCGGCCAACAATTTACTACAAACAAGAAACAGGTAGCAGTTTACTTAATAAACAGCTTTGATTAACCTAACTACTGCCAGCTGGAGAGCTGCAGTGAAAGACCAGAGCTAAATCCTTTAAATCTTGTTTTTAAATTAAACATAAACAAAAAGGACGAAAAGAAATGTCAATATTCAGAGATGTATATTGTTAATAAAATATAATTTTTATGAGAATATATAAAAAAGTAATTTAAATTAGTGATAGTTGTTTATAGCAGAAAGGAAGATTTGAAGATTTTAAAGAGAAAAAAAAACAAAACAAATTCTGATCCTATTATTTTAAATACTGGGGGATTAAATATAAAGGCTTGTTTGAAATCTTTCTTTCTGCAAAGGAGTACCGCACCTTAAAGTCCAGCTTCCTAGCTTGCATTTTTATTCATGAGATAACTTTCACTCTACATTGAAGGCACTACTAGGCATATGCATACAGTATTTTTCCCTAAGCATATGGTAAGAATATTAGATGTTCTTTCTAGTCACTGTTTACTATTCCTCTGTGAAAATGCCAAAAGAAAGGCCCGCTGAGAATAGTCAAACCCAAGAAAAACTCATCTGAATTTCATAACAATTTCTTTTCAACACCATGTCAAAGGATGCATCCCCTTCAGCCTTTACTCCATCATGGTAGAGGAATTTGGAACAAGTCATTTTACAGTATCACTGTCTGTAAAAACATTCTCTGCCTTTGGGCTCTTAAAGTAGTATCACAAGTTAAATTTACCCCTGTTGGTAATAAGTTAACCATCTAAATTAATGGGAACTGGTCATTAGGTACAATAGAGATAAGTTACTAAATCCGAATGGGAGATTCTTTTATTACAACTGAATAAACAAAAACAAACAATAGTATTTTATGGGGGATTACACAGATCAAATACACTCTGTAGATACTGGGCATGTGCTGGAATTTCAATACGAACCTGGTTTTAGCTTAAAGCTACTGGTTCCTCTGGCAAAATCAAAAATAATGACGAAATTTTGTCTCTCATAACCAGGTCTTCATGTAGAATATTTTTGATTACACCTTGGACTTTCACTTCCGAAACCTGGGTCTGTGTGTAGAATGTTCTGTATAATGGGGCCCTGCATTCTTACATTTAAAAATGCAATCATACTGTTGCAGATCCTTCTATTGAATTTGATCACTATTCCAGCTAGTAAGATGTGTAACATATAATTCTTGGAGAAGATGATTGAATATTCCACAATAAGTCAGACTTCACAAATGCACTATTTGTAAGTAATTAAAGAGGAACTAAAAGATAATCTTAAACAATGTATTAAGTATGTCACCTGAATCAAAAGTTCAGTTCAGTGTTATATTCCATCTGGTTCCTGAAATACTGGTTAGAAATATCAATCAGAGGAAGTTGTCTCCTACTACTTCTCAATCCTTAACCCAGTGGGTTAATTTATGCATCAAGCCTAACTCCTGTACTGGTTCTTTCTCCCCACAGATTCACAGGGGGAAAGACAAACAAACTTGGGACAGAAGTGAGTCTGGAACCAGCTCAATGAAAGTTTTTTTTAGCATTTAATAGTCCTTAAGCATAACATTTACAAAAACATGTATGAATCAAATCTGTATGTTTAGAATTACAGTATAGAATTGGGTTACCTGTAGGTTGCATAAATTTAGCTTGACAAATTTTAGCTTTTACTTTATGATCCTTTTTATACATGCAGATGATATACTGAATGTGTTTAACAACACAAATGATTGATGTTCTGGTCGTCTAAATGTAGACATTAATCTTCGCTGAACCTTATGGACTTGTCTCACATAAACAACTATGTTTAAATCCTGTGAACATCAAGTGAGGTTCACACTTTCAGCAAACCATCAGAAGGGAGGCAAGTGATTGATATGATTGTCTGCTGCTAGTGACCTCTGTTTCCAAACACACAGGCCAATTCAAACAATGGAGATTGTGTTACATGGCTGAGTGCTTTGATTTGTTTGCAGCTTCGGTAGAATAGAATATATACTGTTAAGTCAGATTAAAGCTTCAGGGGGAAAAAATTCAGCAAGAAATGATTGAAAGTATTGGTTGAAAGAATACGCTTTTAGTAACATTATAACATAGAGGCTATTTATCAAGACAAGGAAATTACTGCTAGATTCTGAAGCCTCTGGGAGAACCTTACATTTGGGTTTATCTGATCAAGAACAGGGCATGAATGATACTGCAATCATTTTTCACACAAACATACATACAAATACGCACTTACAACATTGTTAACCTCTAAATGAATGTCTTAGCGTTAAACTATCTTCTAATTCAATAGACTAAACCTTGTGACCTTGGGAATCATTTAGCTTTTACTGGGACAGTCATATTAGCATTTTACAGCAAATACTTAATGCAGGAGTGAGCTTAGATTCACAGTACTGAAGGCAGAAGCACAGATTACTCTTGTGGATCTAGACATCGGAAAAAAACATTTCTAACAAAAATTTTCTTTCAAATAATACTTTTTCAAAATGTAGTTAGTCAAATAGAAGCATGTTTATCAACACACATTTTTATATAAAGTTGAATGAGTATATTAAAAGTCAAAATATATTTTAAATTGAGTGTCCCACAAATTACAGATGTTAAACGGTAGTATGAGTGACTTTTTAAAAATCAAGGTCAAATACAGTAAACCTGAAAAAGTACATAATTATTAAAGTATCATAATTTTGTACATTAGCTCTACATAAATAAAACTATACATACACATACATACACATACATACACAAATACAATTATAAAAGACCTTCAGGTCATGGTCAGGTTATGTGGTAAGCAAAGTAAAAACAGTCATTTTTATTTTTTTGTGATAAAGTTAAAATTAACCCACATTTCTAAGAATTTTAAATATTTGATAGAATTTAGGTAAAATCTCTCAAAAAAGCCTTATAATCAGATGCAAATAATGATATTATTATTATTGTGGATTTATATACCGCTAACATCTTCCATGGCACTTTACAATTACATGGTCATACATTACATACAGGGTAATACAGGTTATACAAACTCAAAGTCATACATATTACATACACAGGTAATACATAATATAACTAAACAGAGTGATGAGTTTCTTACAGCGATATCGTGATACAATAGGAAAGCCCAAAGAGCTTACGGTCTAGAGGAAATGGGGGTGAGACATAAGGTGATGGGAATCGGTAGACAGTGAGTTGGAAAGTCGAGTTGGATCATGTTGAGTAATCTAGAGGTGTAATGTCTAGGCCAGGATATATGCTTGCCTAAAGAGGTGGGTTTTAAGGTTACATTTGAAGGTATTAAGGGATGGTGAGTGACGGACAGACAGAAGAGGGCTTGAATCTGGGCTTGGGAAGAAAATGATATGGTAACTCATACATTTTTATTTATACATTTAATATAATGTTTTGTTTAGGATTTTACTCTGGCTTATTGCACTGTTGTGTTTCAATTAAGTGGGGTTTCTTGGTCTGGTACACACAGGAAGATGTTCTCCGTCTGATTGGTCCCCATTTAAATAAAAAATGAATGGAACCACTTTACTTTATTACCAATTGGAGAGTCGGCATTAATCTGCCTGTGTGCCCAACCTTCATGCCTTAACTTTTGCAGTTGATCTAAAGGCAAAAACCTTCCACTGAAAGAACATTCAATTAGCAACAGAATGGAAAAAATCCTGGCCACTGATTGACCCCTATGAGGTGCTGGTTTTAACCAACATGACAAACACCTGTTATAACCCATACTGTGGCCCCTCTGAAATAAACACACCACATCATAAGTTGGTTGTAAATATGGCCACAGCCTAATTAAACAAATTCTTTATTAAACCACGTCTTTTAGTACCGTAATATGCCAGCAGTTGGTTAGCAACTGGCACGTAAGAAAACACAAACCTTCTACAGGAGTCTCCTGCCGACGTGACGAGAGGCGGCCTGTGCCGTCAGCCACAGGCCAGCCCCCTCCCCCCGCCATCTTAACTCACCACTTTACATTAAACAGCATCTAAACTTTAATAACATCCATTTTTAACATTGCACTGGAAATGCGTAAACAAGAAATGCGCTGTGACAATACAAGTAACATTTTGAGACAGAAAGCCTTACAAAGGGAGGGCGGGGGGGCAAGTTCTCTCAGCTCACCAGGAAGGTAAGAGGACTTTGCAACATTGTATTCCCTTTTAATACATCCACTAACTCCCCATGTGACCTGCTTTACCAATAGGGATGCACCCCCAGACTCCCCTGCAAATTCCCCAGCCCCTCCTTGTCTCCAGTGGCCAAGAGTTGCTTCCAGACCATTAAGCTGTCCTATTTTCACATTCTTGACTCCAGATATCAGTCAGAGGGACTGAGCACACAACCAAAAAGTAGAGGATGAATTTAGGAAACACATGTACTTACATTAGAGCATAGGTGTCAAACCTGTTGCATTTCATATGTTTTGAAAACAACTGCATTCTGAAAACCAGGCATCCTGGGAGTTGTAGATTGCAAACCACAGGGTCAACAAACCTGCATTAGGGTTTTTCGAGAGTCAATGTAAAGGAGAACTCAAGCTATAAAAATGTGTTTGTAGCATTTAATGTAACAACCCAGTTACAGTACGGAGCATATAAATTGTAAACAACATGATAAAATGCTAAGATAATTTATGGTTAATAATTTGTATGTCAGTAAGAATCTGGAGTAAAGATTCCATAGGGCTGGTTATCTCTGCATGTAACCTGCACCTGCATAGATAGGATTGCCAGTGAATAAAGCTGCTGCTACTGAAAAAAAGAATATTTATTCACCTCTCCCCAAAACTTGCCATAGAACCCAAGCATAAGAATGTCATTAAACTTGGACCCATTTTCACATTTCAGAATTTAAAAAAATGTATGTTTTATTTAAATTGTCAATGAACGCTCTTTTTGAACCTTTTCTGGTTCTATGTAGCTTTATATTACCAAATATCTCCATTTAAACCACACCAACGGTATACAAACAGGGACCTATTAACAGTCTTTAATGCAGATCTGACTGACTCCAGCCAGTTTAAAACCTGCAGAAATATCTAATCAGTGGCCAGTAAGAACAAAGACTCGAGTCATATAGTAACACCATCAACATTCCAATCAAAATGACTCATTATTATATACTTACAGGGTTATTCAATAAAAGTTCTTATTGTTAAAAATGGTGCTAATTTTGCCCCAACCAATCAGATCTTAGTTAACATTTGAAAGCTAACATCTGATTGGTTGGGGCAGAATTAGCACCATTTTAAACAATAAGAACTTTTATTGAATCTCCCTGCTTGTATTGCAGTGGGTCATTGGCCTAAGTACAACTATGCATTATGTAGTGAAAATAAAATGGCAGGTTATAGGGTTTAAGGTATTTTTGTGATGAGGGACTTAGTTGCATAATCACACTGTCCTTCTTCACAGGGAAAGAAAATTAAAAACCATCCGCATACACTATGTGGTATGTAACATTGCCCCTAATTAAGATTTTGCATACTTAGGGGGGCGGAGCTTGTGACTTGATGTGAGCAGACACACGCCTAAAGAGCTCCGGCACACAACTTGAATCCGTGGCTAATAACAGCATTTTCCGAGGCATATATTAACCTCTAACCCACTATGACTAGATGACAAGGTCCAAGGGACAAAAATCCACCGGAGCGGCCCAAAAACTTGAAAAATTTGCTTGGAGCCGCGTGCCAGACAATCAGGCCGCAATGCCTCCTCACCAAAAAAAAAGGCCCCAGACACCCTCCGAAACCTACCGGCAAATACAGGTGAGCCTGACCAGACCCCAAGACCTACGAAATAGAGCCGACACTGATGGAGCTGCAGCCGCAACTTTTGGGGGGATACAGGACTCCAGGCGCTCCCTAGCGGCCATGAGAAGAGACGCGCTCGACATTTCCTCCTGAGGCATGATCTCCAAAAAATCAGGCACGTGTCAGTGAAGCGGAAGCTCGTGTCCCACACTTGAAGACACGGTGCAACCAATACCGTGTACAATTGCGGACCTACAAAAGGAATTACTTACCACGAGAGGGAAACTAGACGATTTGGAAAATCGGTCTAGGCGCCAAAACCTCCGTTTCCTAGGCTTTCCGGAGGGGGCAGAGGGGCAACAGCCAGCGCAATTTCTGGAGACATGGATCGGATCGAAGTTTGGACTAGAGGGCTTGTCCCCCCAATTCACGATTGAAAGGGCTCACTGTATTCCCGCCAAAACACCAGCCTGGAATGCCGCCAGACCTTTAATAGCCAGGCACTAAACGCAAGGGACCGAGATGGATCCTGAGAAATGCCAGAACCTCAACCGATCTCAGTTTCAAAAACACCTCAATTAAAATATTTCGCGTACTCCTGTGACTTACAGCGCCGAAGGGCAACTTTTGTAGATGTTAAAAAACGTATGGCGGCCGCAGGAATAGAAATATTCAATGGCCTCCCAGCGAGACTGAGGGTGGCGGTAGACGGCAAGAACAGATTTTTGAAACTCCTACGGAGGCCTGTATGTGGATGGACTCACGCTAAGAAGCAAAGTCACATACCCTCATTGCCCCCATGTACCCCCCGCCCTCGTCCTAGTCCCTAAACCACCACCCCCCCAATTTTTTTTTTTTTTTTTTTACCCCGCAAGCACAGCCGAAGTAACATGGAGAGGGATGAGCCAACTGGATACCCACCACACTGACTCCCTCCTGCAGTGAACCCTGGGCAGAAGACCTGCAACCTCTGTTACCAGGAATGGAGGAGATGGACGAGATGATTATAGCTGAGTAAATACTTCATATCAAACACCCGATGGTTCCGTCAGACAGGTATGGGTACTGGGTTTGGGGTGGGGGGCCTGGTGTAGGATTGAGTCCAAATCTGGCTGAACTTACGGACAGCCTTACCCTACCCTGGCATAAATCATGGTAAAACCCCTGGGCTCCCCGGGTGCATCTGCCCCCCCCGATACAAATATTCGAATTTGGAACTTGGACATATAAGTGCCCTCAGCATCCATGTAAATTGGTTCCCCTGTGTGGGGAGAACGATGCAGGCTGCCCTCCAGTAGGCCACTGGAGAGACAGAGCTCACAGGGACACGGACTAATAACCTTAACAAGTAAATCCCAACTGATGTGATGAACAAAGGCGAACTGGGACTACAAATGGTCGCCTCGCTACCTAACATGAATAATGTGATTTCATAAATAATCATAATACTGTACTGATTGAGTATATATGTGCCAAGGTTGACACTATGTGGGGGGGAAAAAGAAATGTGCAATTATCTATGTGAAATGTTTAAATCTATAAAACCCTCTCTGCCCAATATGTTTCCCCTCCCTCAATCACTAGATCAGAATAAGATCACACTCGATATTATAGTTAGGAATGTGCAAGCAAAACAAATCCCAATCCCCATATCCCCCCCTCCCCCCCCCCCCCCCCTTTTTTTTTAATCTTCTCCAATCCTGCCCCTCTCCCAAGTGTAAACAACGGGACATAAAGCCCCATATACCTATAATGCAAGGGAGTAATACAATAGCTATTAATAATGTCAGACACACCTTGGAAATGCAAATAAGTGTGCCGGGCACTTGAGGAAACCTACTTTTCTAGCCCTTCCTTCCAAGCCCGCAACAAAAACGCACATGGTGCAACCCCCCAAATAGCAGGTACCCTGGTAGTTAAATTAATAACTTATGTTTTGCTCTCAGATAAATAAAGGTTAGGTCCAGTGGACCAAGTTATTAGTTAAAAATGTTGTGATGATTATGTTTTCCTTTCTCTCCCCTCTCTCTCCCCCCCTCCCCCTATACCAAAAACTAGAATGGAAAATGCTGTTAGGGTGTGTGTGTCGCGGTCATGGGCTCCACTCTAAATTGCTGACCTGGAAGTCAGGGGTTTAAACGAACCCAAAAAAAGACTAGCAGATTTACCCAGCTACACTTCTTAAACTTGACGTGATATGCCTTCAGGAGACACCCCTTCTCCAGACACCATCCGATATGTCACAAGACCATGGATCGGCTGGACAGCAACAGCACATAACTGATCCTATTCCAGAGGAGTCTCAATCCTCCTCAGTAAAAATCTTAGGACACAAACATGAAGTACAGTCAGACAAAAAAGGGCAATACCTGTGTGTTGCCTTACATAGACACTACCCAGTACGTATTGCTAGGAATATATGACTCTCCCCCCGCCACCCAGAAACCGATACAGGAAGCACTACCCTTTATTTCTAAATACCCACTGCACATCTGATATGCCTAGGTGATTTTAATGCAGTAATGGACTCGAGGTACGATAGACATGGTTGCGCTGGGACACCGGGTGCTCTAGGGCTGGGACCTCACATTACATACAATAAAAGACTAAAGACTCCGAACCCCTATGCCAGGAGTTCACCTGCCACTCCAAAACCCAACAATTCGCTTTCACGTCTGGACCATGTCTTTATCAGACAATACCAACCCTGGTCAAAAACATAACTGCCTCCCAAGAAGTATATCCATCACTCACCGGTTATGCTCACACTTAGCCTCCTACGCCCTTTCAGCACCCTCGAACCTGGAAGCTTCATCCATTTTGGTTGTCCCAATTTCCAGAGCAGGACCCAATCCCCGAGCAAATAAATATATACTTAACCCTAGACCATGGCACGGTACCCATAGGAACCCAATGGGATGCCCTCAAGGCCGTCCTGAGAGGACACCTGCAAAATAATAACCACATTAAACGAACAACAGCTTACAATGAAACCAAATTGGCCCAGACCCTCCAGAAAGCAGAGGCAGAAATAATCAGTCCCCTACCCCAAAAAACAAATCAGAATGGCAAGCGGCCCAGTCGCAATACGATAATATACTAATTGAAAAACACTCCAGAAAAGAGTTTTTTAATAAACAACGATACTTTGAATGCGGACACAATCAGCAAAGCTACTGGTAGAGGCACACGGGCCCCTACACCAAAACACCATCACTCAGATACAAAACTAAAAGGGGAGTTAGTCACAACTACACCTGATATACTGGGGTGCCTAACTGAATACACACCACCTTAATACAAGACAACAATTCCAAGACACACAGACTCCTTAGACCAATATCTAGAATCTATTACATTCCCCAAACTACCAAACACTACAACACACTAGATACCCCAATTACCCTAGCTGAATTACAAACAGCAGTCAGTGACATGACCCCACAAAAGCACCGGGCCAGATGGGCTACCCATAGAAATCTACAAAAAATACTCAGAATCACTACTCCCCTTTGCGGATACACTAAATGACTCATTGAGGAAAAACTCCCTCCCCAATTTAGTATGAGGCAATTATACCCTACTACCCAAGAAGGGAAAAACCACAAGAGTGTAGTTCATATAGGCCAATATCCTTATTAAACACAGATTACAAAATACTAACAAAAGTCCTCGCCAATAGACTCAAAAAACCATCCTAACCATAATTCACCCCGACCAAACCGGGTTTATACCGGGAGATCCACGTTATAACATAAGGAAAACCCAGATTCATACACAAATAGACATGACAACGCAGGCCACACGTATTCTCTTCGTTGACGCACAAAAGGCATTTGACTCTGTTGAATGGCCATACTTACATGCATGTCTCCAGAATATGGCTTTGGACAATATTCTGTAAATGGTCAAGATGTTATATGCTAACCCAGGGCTAAGATACGAGTAAATGGAGCGCGTCCCCATCGTTTCCCCTGGAGAGAGAGAACCAGACAGGGCTGCCCTCTGTCCCCCTATGTTGTTGCCCTGGCGATAGAGAACCGCTTGCATTAAACTCGTGCATCTCAGATATTAAAGGACTTACACTAGGGCGCACACATCATTACTTAGCATGTACGCGGACGACATGATCCTGTATGGCAGATCCCCATAAATCTATATTAACAGCACACAATCTGATAAACCAATTTGCACCTTTGTCCGGACTTCATTAAACTGGGATAAATCTAGTTTATTTCCAATCGACCCTATGCCCATATCCCCCCTCATATCGGGAGTCTGGTAACAGTTGTAGACAATTTCCGCTACTTGGGAATACAGATAACAAAAACAATAGAATTGTTTAAGAGCCTCATCTGGAACCTTAGTAGAAATGGTCCGAGTGAAAACCAAACTGTGGAAAGGGTTACTATTAATTGATTGGCCGATAAAATTAATAAAAATTATTGTGCTCCCCAAAATTCTTATGTAATCAACACAGCCCAGTATATATCCCGATTCTTCTTCAACTCATTAGACAGTTTGCTATGACCTTTTTAGGGGACCAGGAAGGGCAAGAGTAAACTCAAAACATTACAGAGACCTAAACATTTAGCAGGATGGCAATGCCTAACTTCCGATTATATTATCTAGCAGGACAACTAAATATACCCAATCCTGGTACACAATGGATCACACAGACTCCAACAAACAAACCAGAGGTCCCTGTATGATACGGAGCCTCTATTACAGGCCTACTTTCCCTCTCATCCATTAATTTTTCTACAATCCACAAAAACAATATCCCACTAGGAGGAACACCATTACACACACAACTATTCAAAGTCTGGAAAAAAAGCACTTAAGATTTCAAATACTCGGACATACCGGAGCAGACCCCTTATGGCACAAACCCATGTACCCCAATCTAGCCGCACTGCCATCGCGCCCGACTTCTGGGCGGAAAAGATGTTACACTTTTCCCACATCATCAAAACAGGAGACTGATCACATTCGAGGACAAAATCCAAATTACTCCCAAACACGTCTGGTCCAAACTACAGAGATCAGTCATGTCAGAGTCGACGAGGAAATACCGGATATCCGCACCCCATAATTAAAACATAGACGGGGGAAGGCACCTGGTGTCCCGACTCTATCTGTTTACTGGCGTGGAGCCCGAGAGGGCACCCCAGAAATACTGAGCAAATGGACAAAACTAATACCGACACTTACATCTGAAGACTGGGAAGAGTTAGCAGATAGTCACCTCCTAGCCTCACCCTCAGACACAAACAGACAGATGCAATATTATATACCACCAAGCCTACTCTCGCCACATAGACTATACGTATGTCTCGCACATACCCTCTGGAGTGCCCCAAATGCCAGCAGAGTCCTGCAGATTTCTATCACCTCATAGGGACTGCTCGAGAGTAGCGAGATTCTGGCATGGAGTAACCCACTACCTCTCAACAATTATGCCATACCCAATCCCCCAAGAACCCAACTCTGTTTACTTGGAATTCTAAGTGAAGAGACCTGGAATAAATTTGAAATAAGTTTCCTAAGAGAAACTCTGTTTTACGCCAGAAGGACAATTGTGCTGTCCTGGATGGCACCCACGTCACCACACGCTAGCAAGCGGAAAACACTGATTACACATATGATCCCGTACCTGAAAATAATATAATGCATAGGGGTTGCCCCTCCAATTCATAAGATATGGTCGAGATGGCCAAGCGGAAACAATGTAGAGACGGAATCTATTACAAGAGACTGTAAATGTAGACGGGGATTGAACCGGAGTGGAGTGGAAGCGCATGGCCGCGGCACTTACTAAGTCAGTAATTGAAAGCTAATCCCTAGATGCCCATTATATCTGAGCCTCAAGTAAAAGTTAGTAACAGATGATAACAGCGCACCCCAAGCTTAACCTAACCCCCACCCTTCCCTTTCCCACTGTTTTATTTAATTGTGTGTTAATGTTATGGATTGTTTAAAGACAAAAAGAAAGAAACACTCGGAAGCATCTTGAATTTAAAATGGGAATTTCAAGACAAAAACAGATTATATTTTATTGCAAATTAGAGGTGTTTAATTCACTTATGAACGCTATCTTATTATAATGTTCCATTAATGCTTTCTGAATTTATAAATAAAGTATGTCTAAAATAAAAAAAAAAAAAAAAAAAAAGATTTTGCATACTTTATCGAGCCTCCTGTTAAGCAAAATTTCTTCCAATACTAAATTTATGATCTCATATCAAAGAGATATGTTACTTTACTTACATGCATTTTAGTATCTTGGTATCCTCATTAAGTGATTGCTGCTGATTGTCAAAGTGCAGTCAGCTGATAATCAACTAAGCATCTTAATATTTATAATCACGATTATGCCAAAAAATGTCTCTTGCTGGTTCCCAAGAGATAGAGGTCACACGCTCGAAGCATCCAAATATATACTTATAATACTAAATAGTTTCATTCTGTCAGTAAAATAATGCTCCATCGTTTTGCAAGTCTATTGAATAAATAACGAAAAACAGATTGTTATCCTTAATTTAAGGATGAAACAGTGATTATATATCAGACATCATCCTACCTAAGAGTGTTGTCAATGATGTAGTAATCTATATAGTGTACATGCAATGAACAGCTACAGACCTTAAGCTAGCTACAGATCTTTATCCTTTCCTCGTCCTATGGACCCCTTATTAAAAGAAAATTTCTTTGTAGGCTTGTAGCTAGCTTTAAAAATAATTTAGAAGTTTGGGGACATGGCTTATGAGGCAGCTGATGATCCTTATAATCAGCGGGTAACTACGTAGTCGTGTGCTGATTATAACCAACTCAACACTTACCTCCACAAGTGTCCAGGAGGAGAAAGTGCCTAACTGGAACCCGCAAGGGGGTAGGTAGGTTATAATAAATAATCCATCCATTACTAGGCCTACAGCCTTGTGCTTTTATATGGTCACATGACTTCAAATATTCTTATAAATTACAGTTGGGGGTGCATTTTCCATTATATAAAGTATAGGGAGATCATTTGGGGATGCCACACTCCCTACGACCATGGCCGACTCCCTATATTTTAGTACAGGGGGACAAGCATGACCGGGGGAAATTTTCTAGAAGTAAATATCATTTCTCATTCTGGCACTGTATGTTGGACTGCATCAGAAATGGTCATTTATCGGTTACATACAGTACTGAGAAAGGAATGAGCCTGTTGGTAGCAACGGATTGGCCCTTTATTGTTAATTTGTGTACCCAGCTTAAGACATGATCTGTATATAAGATCAAACAGTTACAGAGGTGAGGGATTGTTATAAGGGAGAAGCGATAATATAAAAAGATCCATTAATAGGGACAGGTGAAATAAATAGCGCACAGACAGGCTTTGCTTGGCTTTTATAAAATATGGTATAATACTGTATACTACACAAGGCAATTAAAAAAGGATTAAGTGAAAGTGAAGTAGAGGGATGGATTTTATAGAAGGATAGTTCAGAATATGTTTTATTTTGTTTTGCAGGTAAAGATTTGTCCCTGCATGTGCCAGAGATGTCAGATATTATGTCATTATTTGAGTGAGACAATCTACTCCTTGTTTTGCCAAGTCATTTTGCATAAAAAACCATTATGGACAATGACAGAAAATGCATTGAAAATGCAAGGAATGGATCATTATCCAACCCAAGAAATAGCTTTACCAGACAGCTGGGATGTGCCCATCCTACGCTCTTGTGTTTAACAGAAAAAAACAGCCTTTTCCACCCTAGCTAAACATATTTATGCACAGTGCTAGCAGGCATGAGCTGCTAATAACTGGCAGACAATTGGAAGATGGGAGTTTGGGAACAAATCTGTAAATGTGATCCACAATGGGGCAGGAGATGATTCGTCAGCCTGTCACAGA
Source organism: Hymenochirus boettgeri (assembly GCA_019447015.1). Lineage (NCBI taxonomy): Eukaryota > Metazoa > Chordata > Amphibia > Anura > Pipidae > Hymenochirus > Hymenochirus boettgeri. The sequence continues at coordinate 107,480,044 of CM033470.1, read as the reverse complement.
ATGTCAGGAGCTGCAAAATGCTATTTGAAAGGTTTGCTGGGTATAGAGAAGCATGATAAATGTGTATGTAATAAAGAGGTGGTGTGGGCACTCACAAAAAACAGATTTTTGGCTTAGTAGAATAAAAAGAAGACGTGTATGACACAATGGATAGCATTTATCAAGGAGCAATATTGGTAAATTGCACAATTGTTCCTTTATCCCATTGTTTGTTATTAGTGATGGACAGGTTCCACAAGCCATTTATAGTAAGTTACTATTGTTATTTTATCTGTATTTAATTCCGAACTCCCAAACTTTTATTGAAAACAAACTGAACTTTAGGAAGTTCAGCCATCTCTATTCATGAATCATTATCGGTATTTTACTCCCACATGGTATGATATGTGCGGTTGCAATAAAATGCTGCAGTCATAAATTACCGATAATGACGTTTTATTCTTCTGCATTTTTGGACTGTATCTCCTCCCACAGTTTTTGAGCTAGAGACATGAAATTCGGTACAGATGTGCGGGGCATATAGGAGAAGTGTGCTATCTTCTAGCCAAGGAATTCGCTGAAGCGTTTTTTGCCATAGACTATAATGGTAACAATCCTCAAATGTGGATATTTCAAAACAGTTTGTTTCATTGTCATAAATACAAAAGTTGATACCCCCAACCCCCCACACAGACACAGGTACACCCACCTACTGACCTACCTTTCCATTCCCATGGAAGCCTTAAAGGGTAACTGTAGTAAAAAAAAGTAATTTTGATCAATCAAAAAACATATACCCCCCACCTCACATGGGTACACACACCTACTGACCTACCCTTTATTCCTATGGCAGCCATATTTAAAGGGTAAATAAAATCAAAAAAACTCATTTAGATTTTTCCTCAATAAAAGATAGTTTTATGGTTGTAAACACAAAAAAGACATACCTCAACCAGACCCAGGTATACACACATACTGATCTACTTATCCATTACTGTGGCAGCCATACTTAAAGGGTAACTAAAGTCAAAAAAAGAATATAGATTTTTCCTCAATAAAAGATACTTTTATTGTTGTAAACACAAAAAAGACATACCCCTCAACCAGACCCAGGTACACACAACGACTATCTTAATTATCAATTACTATGGCAGCCATATGTAAAGTGTAACTAAAGTCAAAAAAACTAATTCTGATCAATAATGAAATGTTGAGACCTACCTTTAATGCATGTGACATATTTAAAGGGTAAGTAAAAAACAACAATATCCTCATCATAAGCATTATTGAGTTTTAAAATCTGCTGCATAAACGCACAAATTCCCTTCCAAAATGCTGTCTTTCAAGCCAAGTTCAAAGTTTATACTTAAACTTTCCCTTTCTAGTTTACGATTGTATCTCTATTTTTATCAACTGCACCATAAAATATTGACTGCAGCAGTAATAGGATCAATATCAGAGCTTCCAAAAATTTGGTTTTACATGTTTACGATATGATCATAAAAATGAAAAGATCCTCTATTAATTGAAAAAAACAAAAGCTACAAAGTAAAGCCTATTTTAATCAGGCTAAAACAAAGAAGCATCCTTTTCAGAAATACTCTTCTTGTAGACTGATAACCTACATTAACCCTTCTCTAGGTTTCCTAGTATACAGTATGCTGCCACTTTTCTTAGAATTTTTCTAATTAGAACCTGTAACCTATATAAACCCTTTAGAGCAGTGATGTTTAGCCCTGGCACTCCAGAAACTACATCTCCCAGCATGCCACTACACTGCACACCACACTACACTACAAGATATGACACTACACTTCCCAAGACTACACAACACTAGACTACAATATATACTCAATCAACTATATAACATACTATACATTTCATGATGAATTCTTGTTAAGAATTCATGTTTGTTGAATAGACATGGTCGATCTTTCAAAAATCTCGTTCAATTTTGGATTTTCAAACTTCTGAAAAACTTCAAAATAAAATAAGATTAAAGATTAAAATAGATTAAAATAGCAATGGCAACTTACTGTACATGGCTATGGGACCTGGAAAATGGTCCAGGAACACGTACAAATATCCAGACATTGAAATGAAGTAACTTCCTTCACACACACTCTACTTTCGAGCTTCGATTTTCGATAATTATGCCTAAAATTTTATATTTCTACTATCTGTGTCTAAATCTGTCTCTCACTCTCTTAAAAAGGGGTGTTCATTATTATACAAGACAAATTATGCATAGTGTGGAGTGGCAATGCTTCCTTGTTGCATATCTCAACAAAAGGGCTTCAAGATTTACTGTAGTTTCCCACCATTGTTGAGGAGTCAGGCAAGCTTTGCCCCTCTGGACAAACCCCACACCACATTGACTTCCTCCCCCCACCCCCCACACACAGTTTGCATCACAGAGGAAAGCGGGCAAAAGTGTAACACTCCACAAGCTGCCTTTTATACCCAGGGGGTTGGCACTGATAAAAATAGCTGTCATTGGTGAATCTGGGACATGTGCCTGGATTGTTTCCACAAATTCGATAAAATTCTCATATTCTAAATGCTCAAAAACCTGAAACCTCCTTGAAAATGGCAGATATTAGTTGGCATTAAAATCTTGCACAAAAAAAGTAGCGCAAATACGATATTAAATTGCGAGTGCCAGATGCACAAATTTGATAAAATCCTCAAACTCGAAATGCTTGAAAATGTCAAAATCCTCGAAAGTTTGAAAAGTCTGAGGTGTTAAATCTTGCACTAAAAGTAACGCAAACCCGATATTAAATTGCGAGCTCCCGATGTGCAGGTGTTGTATCTTCGCATAACCCACACATCCAGTGCTAAGATGGAGTTAAAGGGCATGTCCACCCCCGAACGAAAACTATAATCCCCCCCACTGGCCATCCCATTGTGAGTGTAGTTTAATCCTTACCTCACATCCCAGCTCCATAAGGTTCTCCTGTAGTCCCCCCCCAAAGTCCCAAAAACTGCCCACCAGGAGGATAGCAGAGTCCATATAGGACTCTGCCTACTACCTGGCCTCCGGGAGATGTTTGGCATGCGTACTGCAGCCTTCTCCCCCTCCCTCCCCCTCCTCTCACACTCCCGATAAGCATTCCATCTCCCTAGTGTAAATCCCTTTTGCCATAACAATGTCCGCCCAGCCCCAACCGCTATGTTTATTTTATTAGAAAGTGCCCCAAGCATTACTTACCTCCCCTCTTTCCTCCGCCGCACTGAATGACCGGCAGCCGCGTCCGTGATTGGCTGCCGCTCAGCCAATCACAGATGGGACTGCCGGTCCCGCCCCTTTGCTTGCATTTTCTCGCAAGCAGAGGGCCGGCAGCGCGGCGGAGGAAAGAGGGGAGGTAAGTAAAGTTTAGGGAACTTTCTAATAAAATAAATATAGCGGTTGGGGCTGGGGGGACAGGGGGATTGTTATGGCAAAAATGTTTCAAGGGTGGACATACCCTTTAAAGTCATAATAACTGATAGCGAAACGGTTAGCGTGACTTTAACTCCTTATAACTGCCCAGTGGCCCTGAGTAAATAAGCTGGTGAGTTTGTTCAAACTCATAAAATCCGATTTGAACTTGGGTTTGAGTTTTGGTCCATCTCTAGTGTTGAACAGAAGTTACCCCTGTCGAGTCAGTGTATTTAAAAAACAACATCCAGATTCAAACAGATCTAAGTAAAAAATAAATACATTTGCATTTAAAATTCCTTTTTTTCATGTGCAAAAGTAATATTCTGGAAACAGAATGATAAAATAAGCACAGCTTATCTGCTTGGCGTCTTTCCATGGAATTTGTGAAGTTATTATGTTTAATTAAGGGGCTCTACTTTAGAACACCATTCATAATAATTATTGCTAATGATTTGCAGCTGCATCAAAAACCCCATGGCAGAATAGGGCGAATTATCAGTGGGTTCTGTCTATTAAAGTAGCACTCCATGCAATAAGTGTCAAAAACAACAATTTGGATTTTAGTTTACTGCCAAGTTTAATGACATCTTACTTTTTATGATTTTTCTAAATACAAAGATACTGTTAGTAACAAGACACACATATCAAAATGAATAAAGGTTTCACAATTTACAGCAATGTCCTAATTTGGCTGTAACAAATTTACACCTCTTTTTATACCGTACTGACCATCAAATTTAATAATAGGTCTGGGCTGTTAATTTGCAGCGACCAGTGAGATGTTACCTTTATATTGGTCTTGTACAGACAGAAAACATTAAAAGATTAACAGCTCTTTTAATTAACAAGTAACATAGTAATGAAGGTTGAATAAAGACATAAGTTCATCCTCCAGTCCAACCTTTATAGCCTACTCCTTCACTCTACCTAATACCAAAAACAGATGAAAAAAGAAAATATGTCCACAAGATTTCAAATGGCTTTTAATGGATTCCCCCGATCATAGTAATTAGTAACATTACATAGTAATTAAGTTGATAAAGACATTCGTCCATCAAGTCCAACCTATTCACTTTTTTTTTTTTTTTTTATTTATTTATTTTTTTTTAACCCTACCTAACAGTTGATCCAGAGGAAGGCAAAAAACCCCAGCTAAAAAAGGGGGGGAAAAATTCCTTCCTGACTCCAAACGGCAATCGGAAAGTATCCCTGATCAACCAGATCTTTGCATTAATACCATAATTCTCAATATTTTTTAGTTTAAACTTATCCAGGCCTTTTTTTAAGTTATTCAATGAACTTGCCATTACCACACCTCTGCTGGAACGTTTCCACAGTTTCACATCACATCACCGTTCTCACTGTAAAGAACTCTCCTAACTTGAAATGAAACTTCTTTTCTTCCACCTAAGATCCACAGTCCTCTGATATGACCTATTAGTGAACAATGCACAGCGAGTTCACTGTATGGGCCATTAATATATTTGTATAAGGTTATCATGTCCCCACGCACCGCCGCTTCTCCAATGTAAACAGCCCTAACTTTCTAATCTGCCTGCATATTCAAGCCCCTCCATTCCCTTATTAATTTAGTTGCCCTTCTCTGAACTGCCTCCATTTCCAAGATGTCCCTTTTGTATATGGGATTCCAAAACTGCACACCGCATATTCCAAATGTGGCCTTACCAGTGCCTTGTAAAGGGAGAATATATTTTTCTCTCTTGATTCCATTCCCCTCTTATACAAGACAATATCTTGCTAGCTCTAGCTGTTGCTACCTGGCATTGTTTGCTACAGCTAAGTCTGTTATCTACCAGAACCCCCAAATCTTTTTCCATTTCAGATGCACTTAACACAGAGTTATTTATGGTGTAGGTGGCACAGGGATTATTAAATCCCAAATGCATCTACATTTATCAACATTGAATCTCATCTGCCATTCTGCTGCCCTTTTGATAATCTATCTAGGTCTGCTTGCAGCACTTGCACCTCATTGGAAGTTTCCAAGCTCTGCATAATTTAGTGTCATCAGCAAACACAAGAACCTTGCTCTCAATGCCCCCTTCTAAGTCATTTATAAACGTTAAACAGAAGCGGCCCCAGTACAGAACCCCTGAGGAACCTCCGCTTAGAACTTTAGCCCACATAGATGTGCTCCATTAACCACCACTCTCTGTTTGCGGTCCAATAACCAGTTCTCTATCCATGAACAATGTTTTCTTCAAGGCAGTCCTTCAACAGTCCTCAGTTTATACATTAGTCGCCTATGTGGCACAGTAATCAAAGGCTTTTGCAAAATCCAAATATACCACTCCACAGCTGTGGCCTGAATCTAACTTCTTACTCACTTCTTCATAAAAACCAATTAAATTTTGTCTGGCATGATCTATTTCTCATAAATCAATGCTGACTACTACTAATAAGATAATCTCTGGAGACAAAGTCAAGATATGATCCCTTAACAAGTTTTCCATCACCTTCCCTACCACTGATGTTAGGCTTACAGGTCTATAGTTACCAGGCTGTGGAACGACTCCTCCTTTTTGAATATTGGTATTACATTGGCTTTTTTCCAATCCGCGGCACATTCCCAGACAAAAGCGAATCTGAAAAGATGAGACACAGTGGTCTTGCTAGAACTGAACTAAGCTCTTTTAAAATCCTAGGATGCAATCCATCTGGTCCTGGCGCTTTATTGATATTAACTTTGCTATTTGATTCCGTACCATATCCTCTGTTATCCAATGTGAAAACTCTTCATTTCCTCTCCTGCACATTGTTACAATCCCTACTGTAAGGATTCTCAACAGTAAAACCGATGTAAAAAACGGTTTAGCAGATTAGCCTTTTCGGCATCCTCTACAACCACCTCACGCTCCATATTTAATGGTCCCACATCTCTCAGTCCTCATTTTTTTACCATTTATATACTTAAAAAACATCTTGGGGTTGACTTGCTTTGTTCGGCAATCCGGTTTCATTTTCTATTTTAGCTAGTTTATTGCTTTCTTGCACTCTTTATTACATTTTGAAGTCCCTGTAAGCCTGTTCTGTGCCTTCTGCTTTCAAAATTTTAAAAGCCCTTTTCTTTTTTTCCATTTCCCTTTTTACCTGAGCATTAGGCCATGCAGGAGTGGACCTAATTTTTTTACACTTGTTTCCTAAAGGTACCGATTTGGAAATGTTATAGTTTAATATCCCTTTAAAAGTGGTCCACATCTGCTCTTATCTTTACCTAGAAAATTCCCCCAGTCTATGAGCAGGAGCGATTCCTTTAAAAGCATAAAATTAGCTTTTCCTAAAGTTTAAAAGTTTTTGTTAAGCCAGTGCACTTTAGTTTTTCTGCAACCTATTTAAATGACACTATATCATGGTCACTATTCCCTAAGCTTCTCCCATTACCTTCATCTCCAAAATGAGCTCTGGGTTATTAGATATCACCAGATCCAACAACGCATTCTTTCTAGTAGGAACTTCTACCATCTGTGAAAGAAAATGCTCATATAGGAAATTTAAGAACTTTATACCTTTTGAGGTGCTGGCATTTCCATTACTCCAATCTATTTCAGGGTAGTTAAAATCCCCCATAACCAGAACATGCCCCATACCAGCAGCCTTCGCCAACTGCATATGGAGATTCATTTCCACCTCTTCCCCGGCATTTGCGGCTATAAACACACTCCAACATTATTTACCTACCTTCTTGCTTCCTGTACACAGTTCCACCCATAATGTTTCTGCCGCATCGTTTGCTCCCCCATCTATCCATCTTTTAAATTTGGCTTCAATTCCTGTTTAACATACATACATACTCCTCCTCCTTTCTTATTAACCGGTCATGTCTAATAAGGAGTACCCTTCAATTTACTGTCCAGTCGTGTGAATCATAGCCATGATTCTGCTATACCAATTACATCATACCTTTCCTTTAACGCTATTATTCAAGTTCGCCGGTTTTTTCCAGCCAACTCCTTGCATTTTGTAAAACATACATTTTAGATTATCAATTGATTTAATTCCATACATGGTCGTACATGCCTCCTTATCCTCTATGCTCCCCCCTCCCCTTATCCTCCTCCGTTGTGTTACTATGCCCCCAAATCCCTAACTTCTCTATCTACCCTGTGTAGTTAAACGTTCCTCCCCCCCATCACCTAGTTTAAAATCTCCTCCAACCCCTAGCCATCTTCTCCCCCAAAACAGTTGCACCACCACCATTGAGGGCAATCGTCCACTACTAAAGCCTGTAGCCACAGAAAAGTCAGCCCAGTTCTCTAAAAACCCAAACCCCATCTCCTTACACCACTCCCTTAGCACGCATTATTACTCCTGAGCTCCGTTTGCCTCCTAGCGTAGCACGTGGCTGCGGTAGTACCTTTCTGAAATCACTACCTGGAGGTCCTTGCTTTTAACTTGGCCCCTCAATTCTCGGAAATCATTTTTAAGGACCTCACCTCCCACCTCTAACTTTGTCATTGACACCAATGTGAACCAAGACCGCCGCGGTCACTCCCAGCCCCACCCAATAAATCTGTCTTACACGATCCACCACATGTCGAACCCTAGCACCAGGCAGACAACACACTGTTCGGCATGCAGGGTCCGGCGACAGATTACCACTACTAACCTTCTAATAATAGAATCCCCTACCACTACCACCTGTCTATCCTTCCTAGCCCCAGTTCTCCCTCCTTGTATGGAGATGGCCGTCCCCTGGGTGCTCAAGGTGAAAGCCCGCTCCATACAGCTGCTTCCGAGCCATCTTCCTCCACATCTTCACCTAAAATGGCAAATCTGTTGGTTATCGACACAGCTGGAAGAAGCCCATCCTTCCTTCGTCCCCTACTTCCCCTGGTGACCCTTACAAATCATCTTCCTTTCTCCACCTTATTGCCCCATCTCCACCCCCAGTTTACTGGCCCTGCCAGTACCTGCATTTCCCCCAGGTCCTTGCCAGTCCTGCAAGCGCTGCAAGTTTACCCCTTAGACTCTGTACCTCAGATTCCAAATGGGCAACCCACTCACAACCTGACACATACATATGTCCCCTGGGGCGGCTGCTCCAGTCCCATACATGCGGCAGGATGCCATTGCGCGGCCCCACAAACTGTCCATATACTAAACAGCAATACACAGCAGAGACACAGCAGCAGAAATAGTGTTGTTCTCAAACGCTTTCTTGTTTTAACGCTTTAGTTTTTTAACGCTGTCAATTCTCTTAAAAACAGAAAAATCTCTTTAAAACAAGAAATCGCTCAGAAAAGCTAACGCTTATGGGGAGGCCTTAAATGAGGTTCAAAACCAACCAGAGCAACATGCCTCAGCCAATTTAAACCAATTAGTTCAACACCCCCATCCAATCAGAGAGAGAGAAAAAAAAAAAAACCTTTCCTTTGTCTCCTACCAGCCCCGCTCCACAGGTAACAGTGTTTTTTAAACACAAGTATTTGTTTTAGTAATCCGGTGCTTTGAGTTTACTCAAACAATTCCTACACTCCTATTCAAGCAGTAAGTAGTAAAAAAAAAAATAAAAATACACTAGTGATTAATTACTTACACAGGCACCCTCCTAGAAATAATAGAATGTTAGGTTAGTACATTTACTAGGCTGCAACCACAGTTAATTAAACGCTTTAGTTTTTTAACGCTGTCAATTCTCTTAAAAAACAAAAAAATTCTTTACAAACAGGAAATCGCTCAGAGCTAATCGCTCATGGGACAGGCCTTAAATGAGTTCACACAACCAGAGCCAACAGCCTCAGCCAATTAAACCAATTAGTTAAACACCCCATCCAATAGAGAGAGAGAAAAAAAAAAACCCTTTCCTTTGTTTCCTACCAGCCCCGCTCCACAGGTAACAGTGTTTTTTTAAACACAAGTATTGTTTTAGTAATCCAGTGCTTTGAGTCTTACTCAAACAATTCCTACCACCTTATTATTAAGCAGAAGTAGTAAAAAAAAAAAAATACACTAGTGATTAATTCACTTACACACGGCACCCTCCTAGAAATAAATATGTTAGGTTAGTACATTTACTAGGCTGCAACCACAGTTAATAAACGCTTTGTGTTTTTAACGCTGTCAATTCTCTTAAAAACAGAAAAATCTTTTAAAACAGGAATCGCTCAGAGCTAATCGCTCATGGGACAAGAGCCAAAGTAAATTACTACAGGTTAATTTTTAGAAACTATCCACCCACTCGTATTAAGTTATTTAATGAACTTGCCATTACCACATCTGCTGGAACACGGTTCCACAGTTTCACCGTTCTCACTGTTCTCACTGTATCTTCCTAACTTGAAGATGAAGCTTCTTTTCTTCTAGTCCATGAGTCCTCTGATATGAACTATTAGTGAGCAATGCACAATGGAGTTTATCATATACTTATTTCATTTGTATAAAGTGATCATATCCTTGTGGAATCACTACTTCTCCAGTGTAAACAGCCTTAATTTGTCTAATCTGGCTGCAAAGTCCAACCCCTCTGTCTGCAATTTTCTATGCCATGAAATTTATGGTCCCATCTCGACACATTGAGAAATGTTATCACATTTTTGTTTGCATCTGATAGCTGATATATAGCTATACTTCTAGCAATACACCCTGTCATTATGTAGTGGGTGGTTAAAACACTTTAGTAACACACATGTATCCAAGAACTAACTTAAAGCAATGTATTATTTGAAACAGAAAATCCTGCTATCCACATTAACTTGAAAATACAGAGCAAAACACTATACACTAATGTTTGCAAACACTTTGCTACATATATAAATCACATGCATGTTGCTCAAACTCTCTGTGATAGCAGGCATTAAATAGCCCTGGATATCCTGCTAGCTCTTGATGTTTTTCCAACAGAGATTTACTTAGCACAGAGCGATCTATAGTGCAGGCAGCAAAAGGGCTGTTAAACCCTATATGCATCAATTTACATTTATCAACATTGAATCTCATCTGCCACTTTGTTGCCTATTTTGACAATCTCTTGCCGGCAGCAACTGCACATAATCATTTCCCATTTTCTAAATAGTTTTGTGTCATCAGCAAACACAGAGTCCTTGCTCTCATATCTACTTCTAAAGGGGTCCATACTACAAAATGTTATCGTGATCGCAACTGTATTCGACATTCAATTTGTTTTCTAATTAAGGTCTAATGTCATCTATTGTGAGGTTACATTACATTTAAATTTAATCAGAACTTCAAAAAAATACTATAATCATTTAACCTATTGACTTTAAAGGGTATGTCCACCCTAAAATTAATTTTTTAATATAAGATTCCCCCTGCCAGCCCAGCCCCAACCGCTATATTTATATGTTTAGAAAGCTCCCCAAACTCTACTTACCTCCCCTCTTTCCTCTGCCGCGCTCCCGGCCCTCTGCTTGCGAGAAAATGCAAGCAGAGGGGCGGGACCGGCAGTCGCGTCTGTGATTGGCTGAGCGGCAGCCAATCACGGACGCGACTGCCGGCAGCTCATTTCAGCGGAGGAAAGAGGAGAGATAAGTAAAGTTTGGGGAGCTTTCTAAACATATAAATATAGCGGTTGGGGCTGGGGGGACAGGGGCAATACTATATATTAAGGGTTATACGCTAGGGGGAGGGAATCCTGAGAGGGAGGGAGAGGGAGGGGGAGAAGGGCTGCAGTACGCATGCCAAAATTCTCCCGGAGGCCAGGTAGGAGGCAGAGTCCTATATGGACTCTGCTATCCTCCTGGTGGGCAGTTTTTGGGACTTTGGGGGGGCACTACAGGAGAACCATATGGAGCTGGGATGTGAGGTAAGGATTAAACTACACTACATGATGGGGCCAGTAGTTGGGGGGATTATAGTTTTGGGGGTGGACATGCCCTTTAAAAAACAACATTCCCAATTGCAATTACGATATAACAATCAAATGTTGGCGTTAATAAGATCAGGAAAATTTTAAATTTTTGTTTAATCAATGGAAATTTTAACTTGCATGTTGGATTGATTGTAATTTCGGTCTAGTGTGTGGGAGCCTTAAGGCATTTATAAAGAATAACAGGTGGCCCTAGTACAAAACACTGAGGCACACACTTTCTTTGCGGTGTGTGTGTTGCAAGCCTTCCATCCGGTATTCTTACTCTTAACCGACTCCTCCTTCCAGCTGAGCTGGCTTTAATTAAAGGGCAAGTCCAGCTAAAATGAAAACTTACATACAGGCAAATCCCCCCCCAAAGCCCTAAACTGTAATAGTTTGAAACCTGAAATATATAAGTCTAACCTGAAATCCTGCACAATGTCCTGTTTCCCCGGTTTCTGCTTCCTGGTTCTTCCAGTTAGCAACTGTCAGTTATGGATTTGACAGTTGACATCACAGCCAATGACTGAATGTTAATCCCCTGTCTGCTTCTTCTGAGCATGCTCAGGCTCAATAAAGGCTCAGTACAGTTTTCTAAATTGCTCAGTTTCCATGAGGCATCCAAAAGCATAGCAGGCATACAGTAATGAATTCAGAGGACAAAGTATGATATATCAACATATTTTAAAGAGGCCATTCTTTCTAAAAGATGTTCTTATGAGGGTGGAGTTGTCCTTTAAAGTCTATCATGCTTCATAATCACTATGAGCCAGCACTTGAAGAGGCAATTTGTTCTTGATAAGGGACAGATTAACAAAATAGTACTATGAAATGCTATGGAACCAAATGTACAGTACATTAACAACCAAGAATGTGTCTCAGTATCTCTCTGCCAACTTAAATCCTTTGTGCTAGTATATGTATGCACTTAGTTCCAGTATGTCAGTGTATACAATGATTTAGTGGCTTTGTGCCCGTATAATATTTCATAAGAGACAATTATTTCTATGTTTAAAAATATTCTGGGGGTTTCTGTGCCTAATATTCACATGTTTACATTTACATCACAGCAAACAATCCAGAAGATCCGAAAATCTGAAACTGGAATGAATTTTCGATAATTTTCAAAAGTACAGGACTATTTTTGCTAATTTTGGAAAATAGCCTTGAACGTTCGAAAATTACGATTGGAGTTCATTTTCGAGTTTCTGATCATATTTTTGAAGATTTTCAAATGTTAATACGATTGGAAACTCGAAAATGGTCTCCGACCGTATTTTCGATAATTTTCGAGCGTTCAAGGCTATTTTAGAAAATTATCGAAAGTAGCCCCATACTTTCGAAAATTATCGAAAATATCTTCCAAAGTCTGGAGGATCCTTCGGAACCAAGGGGAACCCGGATCCCATCTCTAGTATAAACCTGTATGAAAAAGAAAATGTCTTGGTATTACTAATATGATAATTATACACTATGTTGAATATTTGATGCATTCTTTTGGAATCAAATTGCAAGAACCAAACTTACTAACTTACTATAACCTTTTAATATATTAAAATTATTTGCTTTGATGCTTCACTATGGGTATTTTTAGATCCACAAAAGATGGCGGCTCCCGCTCTCCCGGATCCTCCTCTCTGGTCCTTTACCACTTAGTAGTGTGCCAGCTTGCACTGGAGTGTCTCTCCTCCACACAAATCTGTTCCTTCTATAACATAGAAAAAGTGTGCTGCTGCACTGCATAGAAACATATGGCAACTCACCAGTCCAAATTCATAAAACTTTATTTCTCCATTTAAAAAAGATCAGAGCTTGTTAGCTGGGGACGGTGGAAGATGTCTGACGCGTTTCAGGCTGTCAAGCCCTTAATTTTAGATCCTATTTACATTGAAAGACCTCAATATTTTTGTTAATATGAAATTTCATTGAGATTTATTCCCAGTGCTTTTATGTTTAATTATACCATGTGATAATTTTTAGAAGTTATTTGAATTAAGCCTTACCTAACTATAGAAACATGTTTAAACTGTATACAGTATGTGTATTTTGATTTGGTTGTACGACCAGGAACATGGAACAGGAGAAATGGAATGTTGGGAATTGGGAACATATCTGGAACCTGCACCTTTCTTCTCTACGGCAATAGAAAAAATGTAATTATAGGATAATGGGAGAGACTTCATGTTTTTCAATACTTACAGTAGGAGTTATTAAAAGGTACTAAACCCATCAGTGTGAGCTAAGATAAATCACTGTTTATGACATGTTTATATTTTTGTACACAGTATTAGAGACTTGACAGAGAAATGTATGATCTATAATTTTCCATTTTCATTCTGACATAGTGATTTGCTACCAGAACATTGTTTTCACTAAATATAGAATCCTCCATAAGGTTTGGAAAATGGACAGAGGGAATTGTCATGTATTTTAATATTTCCTTTTAATAACCCTACCAAGCAACCATGCACACATGAAACAAAAAGGCAAAGTACATTTTAATTGTCATGCAATACAGAAACTATGAAGAGAAAACCAGTGAGGAATACTTTTCAAGATTATGGCACTTACAGCCTAAGCAAAATGATTGTCTTTGGGTAGGGTTTTTGTTTCTGTTAAAAGGCAAGTTGAGCCAGGATAAAGAAGGAAGGAGCAAACATCCAAATCATAAAATCCAAATAGTAAACAGAGAGAAGTTCATATTATAGGCAGAGGTCAGGGCAGGTATCAAAAAACTTTTACACTGGGTCTTTCCCAAGCAGCAGGCTTAAGTAATGCTGTGTATGGGCTTAATAAATCTTGCAAAGGACCAATCCCTAAAAAATTAGCAATATAAAAGAAAGTTCACAAGAGAGCCTCAGCAGTTACTCTGCTATACAAACATTTATTGTGGAGACAGACACAACATGTTTCAAACCACTATCGGTTCTTCTTCAGGTGGACCTTTTGAGAAAAAAAAGGGAGTGGGGGGGGGGGGTTACTGGTGCGTGCTCAGTGCTGTCTGCTGTTCCACTTCTCTTGATGTCCATAGACTGTTATAGATTGTTACATAGATTGTTATATAGGTTGTTACATTGTCAATTGAGCTGTGAGTTAGAAGCAGCCTTTGTATGTTTCAGAAATGTATCCAGTCTGTCGTGTGATTGACAGCAGCGGAGCGATCTGTATCAATATTAACCCTGCAGCTGCATGAGGCGATTGCTGAGACTGGGTTTATATACGGTACTTACTGTACCTACTGCACTGTGAGATTAGTGAGCAGGAATAGGGGATATTAAGAAATCCTGGAGGTTGTATAGCTGACTGTCAACATTGTATTATATATATATTTCTTCTGTAGCAGGTTCTTCTGTAGCAGATGCTGTAGACTCCCATTTGCTAGCTCCATGACAAATAAGGCATGGTGCTTGTAATAAATAAAAAAAGAAAGGTACCGAATACAATGAAGGATATAGGACAGTATTAAGCTGGCCATACACTACAAACCTTAATCTCGACATTCCTGCAATGTATTGGGTATATAAGTGTAAGATATTTGGCCATATTTATAAGGTACTGTATCAATATTTCTACTCTACCACATGGTGTTGTATGGCTGATTGATCGAAATTGTAAGCCCTAAATGTAAGGCCATACAATAACCATAACCTGATATCGTTAATATGCGTATAATGTGTATAATGTGTTAAAATATTTGAAAATATCTGGCACTTATTACATTTTTTATCTAATAATATTTTTAGGTTAGTGGTATGTCTATAGTAAAAGGCAGACTTTAACTAAGGGTATTTTTTTTACAGGTTGTTTTTCCCTATGAAAGACAGACCTGCTGCTGATACCTTGGTTGCCTACAACTGACTTAAACCCCCTTTACCAATAAATTAATTTTGGATGGAAATGAACAGGCAGACACACAATCTTTTTGGGTGAAATAAATGGCCACAGCTTTATTGACACACTGTAACAGTCATGTGATCAATTAATTAGCCAAATTATAAATTTTCATCCTTGCATATTAATCAGATGTAAAACCCCCAATAGCCATAGCCATTGCTAATGCCAAGCCTCTGGATCCCAGAGGGCAGTAATGGCTCAACATAAACTCTGCAAGGATGCCCCGCCGCTGTGACTCCAACAAAACTTTATTCTTCCAAAAACCATGAAACATAACTTCTCAAATAGAAGGGAGGGAGGGTGGGGAGATTCTCCTCCTGTTAGCAATTTTACAAAATGGGCCTGCTACTCGTGTCCCGCCCCCTTTATAGGCCCGGCGACGTCATCGCTCGCGTCATCCCCCAGCTTCGCTGAGACCAGCCGCGGCCAATCCGCGAGCGCGTCGCAACGTAATGACGTCATGCGCCCGGCCGTGGCCGAACCAGCACAGAGCACTGGAGGAGGCGGAGCCAAGACACCACACTACAACTCCCAGCATCCTCGCGGGAGCGGCGCCACAGGTCAGACGCTCCGGCCCCTAACTCGGGTCGGAGCTACCTGCTGCTGATACCTCGGTTGCCTACAACTGACTTAAACCCCTTTTATCAATAATTAATTTTGTATGGAAATGAACAGGCAGATACACAATCTTTTTGGGTGAAATAAATGGCCACAGCTTTATTGACACATTGTAACAGTCATGTGATCAATTAATTAGCCAAATTATAAATTTGCATCCTTGCATATTAATCAGATGTAAAACCCCCAACTAGCCGTAGCCATTTATAAATGCCAAGCCTCTGGATCCCCAGAGGGCATGTAACGGCTCAACATAAACTCTGCAAGGATGCACCCGCCACCAGGAGTTGCTGTATGCCTACACGGAACTCCGTCCGCCACCCAACAAATACAGTGCCTGTTCTATTCCGTCTCGCAAACCAGTTAGGAAGATATCGAGCCCGATATCATTCAAATGTACCCCATCTTGCCTCATCAGGGACCTGTTATCGCCCTCCAACTGGCGATGCCTGATTACAACACCCCCTTGGGATCTCACAAATCTGGAGATTCTGGTGTTGAGAACCCTCCTGGCCTTTTCCACTGCTCCCTGATCTTTTGCCCCTTGCCAGTGCACCCTGGGAACCACCTCTGACCACACTATAATCAATTCTCTGAAGAATTGACGAAAACGCTGCAGATCAGCCTTCAACCTTCTAGAAATAGAAGGTCTGACAAACGGTTCTTACAGAGGTCGTTCCCAGCCGCGTGAATCACTAATACCATGGGCCCTGGATCCGTTCTGCTAATATTCATGACCTCTAACAGAACCTGGCTCCAAACTAAACCCCTAATCCCTTTCCAGTAAAGTGAGGTCGTCTGGAATCCCAGGTGCCTGGTCCCAGGTGCGTGTTTCCGCTCTTTGCGCAGCCCAGAATAGGTAAGAGTGCCCCACTAGCCAAACCGAAGGTTGGCGGAAACCTGGAATAAAAAACAATCAATTAATAGCCAGTTCGGGGCGAATGTACCTCGCTACGCAGTTAGATCTCCACCTTCCAAGCCTGCGCACCCTATCCTCGGAAAAACCTAATGAATGGGCCTCTGTTGCAGCTCCTACCCTAAATGAGTGTGTTCCAAACTCCTTCGGTTAGAGGCCCAATTACCCTAAGGCTTTGCGTAATATCGCCTCGAACTGATAGCGGGATAAAGGGAGGCCATTCTGATGGGCCAGGAACGACACTGAGGGGGATCTAATGTCTGCAAACTTGGTGACTGCTTTGACTGGGCACCAATTGGCCTTTAAAGGGGATATAGAAAACCAACTTCATTCACCAAAGGGGTCAGTTTTAGATCTCTTTATCCTGACCCCCACCGAAGTTTGCGAGATGAATATATCATCAACCGATAAACCACCAGGCCTTTTTGAACTGGCCGAAACCAACTCCCCCACTCGCATGGCCCCAAAGAATGCCAATGTAAAACTGGCTTCAAATAGTTTAGCCTCGTATTCCGAGTCGCACACCAACTGCAACGTTTCCAGGAGCCTTAACAGTAAACTAAAATTAATCGGCCGTTTGGCGCTATTGGCCACTTGCTCTTTTTTCCATCCCTTTAAGATTTTACAATAAATTCCTTGGATATGTCTTTCCAACCCAACAACCTGAAAAAGAAGGACAAACCTGCCATTCTCCGCTGAGCTACTAAACCCGAGGAACCTGTCTCTAGGTAATCTAGAAGAGTTCGCAATCTATTATGAGAGTTAGTGTTAATATCTCTTTCTTTTGCAAACTGGCCCAGGTGGACGGTGCGACCGAAGATTGTACTAGCTGCATCAGCTGCTGTCTATCAGCGCCCACAGGAAGTCCGGGCATCTCTGGCCTAGCTGGTTGGCCTCTGGGTGCAGGCGGTGGAATTCTTCCCACTGAAATCGAGACAGAGCATCGGCAACACAGTTAAGATTACCAGGAACATGTTTAGCTCTGAAGGACACATTTCTATCCAAACATCAGAACTAAAAACCTCAGCAGCGCTAGCACTGGTAAAGAGGAACTTGTTAGGTTGTTGATCACATAAACCACACTCTCATTGTCTGTCCAGAAACTAATCTTTTTATTCTGAATTTTTTCGCCCCATAGTTCTATTGCCACCACAATAGGGAAAAGTTCAAGGAGAGTGAGGTTTCTGCAGTGGCCCTTTTCCCTCCAGGAGGCAGGCCACTCTGCGGCGCACCAATTGGTGCCCAGAATGGCTCCGAAACCCACGGAGCCTGCTGCGTCCGTGTAAAGTTGTAACTCGGAATTAGTTTCTTCTTCCTCCTGAAAACAAGTCCTACCATTGTAATTCGCTAAAAAGGTATGCCACACCATAAGGTCGCTACGCAACTCCTTAGTTATTCGTATGTGGTGGTGTGATGCAGTCACCCCCCAGGTGGCTAGCGATAATCTCCTGGAGAATACCCTTCCCATTGGCATGACCCTACACGCAAAATTCAATGATCCCAATACCGATTGCAGCTGCTTCAGTGTAACTTTTTTAACCTGCAGGAACATCGAGATTGCGTCTAGAATGCCCTGTATTTTAGCCGCTGGTAACCTGAACTCCATCCTAACTGTGTCTATCTCGATACCCAGAAAAGACAGTACCGTAACTGGACCGAAGTTTTTTTCCTCAGATATGGGCACCCCAAACTTGTGCATCAGAAAACGAAAAGAATTTAACAAAAAGGAACAATAATTAGAATTAGCGGGGCCAACGAACAGAAAGTCATCAAGGTAATGCAAAACATTTATAGAACCGGTTTCGAAAGAAATAGCCCAGTCCAGGAATGAACTAAAAATTTCAAATAGGGAACAGGATATGGCACAGCCCATGGGGAGGCACATGTCGTAGTAGTACCGGCCGTCCAATTGACAGCCCAATAAATGGAAACAATCGGGGTGAATCGGAAGTAAGCGGAATGCCGCCTCTATGTCCGATTTTGCTAACAAAGCCCCTACCCCCTCCTTTCTTACTAAATGAATTGCCCTATCAAATGAAACATAAGAAACCGAGGATGCCTCCTTAGAAATACCATCGTTTACCGAGCTCTCCTTCGGGTATGATAGGTGGTGAATTAAACGGAATTTACCACTCTCCTTCTTAGGAACTATACCCAAGGGGGAAATCCTGAGGTTGTAAAATGGGGACTCGTTAAACGGACCCTAGCTTAACCTCTGCCATAACCTTTTCCCTGACAACTTCCGGCCTTTCCTTGGCCGATTTCAAATTAGGGGCAAACTTGGGAAAACTAGAGAACTTAAAGGGGATTCTGAAACCCTGTTTAAAGCCCTCCCCGATTAGCTCTGCCTCTTCCCTCGTCTGCTGTCTACTCCCTCCCGCCCGCCTAGGCATTGTGAGTGACTTTTTAAAACACTTTGCGGCGGAATGG
Organism: Hymenochirus boettgeri; assembly: GCA_019447015.1. Lineage (NCBI taxonomy): Eukaryota > Metazoa > Chordata > Amphibia > Anura > Pipidae > Hymenochirus > Hymenochirus boettgeri. The sequence continues at coordinate 107,460,952 of CM033470.1, read as the reverse complement.
CTGCCTCCCCCGCAAAAGGAGCATTCGTGCTTGAATCTGCAATCGGCCCCGAACTTGCAGTTGCACTCATTAAACAGCCAGCAGGCGCCGGTTCTTTTTGCTCCGGAGGGCTGAAAATTGCTATTCCCTGGGATGGTCAACTGGCTTGTACTTGGCCCTGCGGGCACCCTCTGGGCCAGCATGATTCTTATCCAAGAATCAGTGGCTTTGATGTTCCATCCCATTTCTGGTCTAACAGCCAGGCGCCTCCTGAACTCCTCATCATAATGGCGCCATGCTGACCCGCCGTGCGTTTTATATGCTCCGAATATCATGTCCAGATATATAAAAAGTTCGGAGCATTTTTGGGGCGCTTTTTGCCCAATCACCCCTGCCAATACACAAAAGGCTTGTAGCCAATTCCCAAACATTTTAGCCACCTTGGTATTCCTTTCCCCTTTATCTGTCTTCACTATTTCCTTGTCCACAGTGACCATGTCCGTAGAGACTAGGGACCATATGTCTATAAATTCGTTCCTCCATATTTTTTCCTTTGTTTCCCCGGACAGGTGTACTCCTAGTGGGCTAACCCCACAAAAATATGTTTCCTTCAGAGCTTCGACTGAAGGGGCCTCGGGCACGGGCTGGAGAGCTGCCGCTCCCCCTGGGGCCGGGCTCGCTGACGGCCCGGCAGGTATGGTCTCAAGTTTTCCCATTAAGGCCCTTATGGAACTGAACTAGTTCCCTGCCTTCTCCTCCCCCAGCATTACCCCAAGCCCCGGCACAAGTGTACTCACCAGCTCCAGACGACTGCACAGCACTTGTACTCGCCCGCTCGAGACCCTCAGTGATCACCTGGTGAGGACTGGTTTCCTCCCGCTCAGTGGGCAACACCCTCCTGTTGCCCCCTTCGGCCGGTGCTGGGGAGGACCTCCTGCTCCTGCTAGAAGTCGCAGACCGCGATGCTCTGGACCCTCTGCCTCTAGAGTGTGATCTGCGACGTCGGCTGGCTTCGCCTAATCTGGAGCAATGCCTACGACGCTCCCTATAGTGTTGCTCGTCTGTAGGACTCCACGCTACTGTTGGAAGAGAAGGAGTATCTGCACCTCCTTCTCCCATGCCTTCGGCTGCTGCCCTCTCTCCTAGAGTGGCTCCTCTCCCTGGATCGTCTCCTCTCCAAAAATTCCCTCAGTCTAACTGGGGTTGGTGGATCTAACCAACTCCAGCTAGGTCCACTTTCCAGGACTAACCCTGGAAAGTGGACCTAGCATCCATGAACTGATCACCCTCATCCGATACCTCCTCCTGCCTTATTGGCTGGGCAGAAATCACACTCTCTCCCTCTGGCAATGTTTCTCTCTCTTTTTATCACAATGAAATCTTGCTTGTACAGACAAATCACTTTCTCGCTCCGGTATTTACTCTTGAGGCTCCTCTACAACTCCTGCTCAAGTGAAGGCCCGGGTACCAACTGTCATTTTATCTCCAACTGCCACTTTTAACCTGTGCAACTGAGCAGGATGTCTCATTACCTTGCCAACCCAGAACTGGCTATCCAATAACTAAAATGGTTACCAATGTTTTTTCTTGTTATGTGACTGAGCCCTTAAAGTGTCTCTCCACTTACAAAAGTGCCTTAGATTTTTTTCACTTTTTAGCAATACCATGCCTTTAACTATCAGTTAAATGATCTTTAAACTGATCGTTAATTTACAATCTGTAACCCACCCGGAGGTGTGGTTAATGAGAATGATGGGTACTTTTCTTTGCAACTGCAGGTGACACCCCTTTTTATTTACCTGAAAAGAACAACTATTTTGATCATGCAACAACTGTATTTAGCAATAGCAATATGTATTGGCAACAAACCATTAACAATATAACAAATCTAAGCAGGCATTATACAGTTTAAATCCATATCTGGGTATATAGCAGGGTTAACCGGTATAGCAGTCACTGTTCCTTTGAGATAATAACATTGTCCTTATGCTGGCCATGGCTTGGGTTGGGGCCCTTTGATAACGGTACTTTGCAGGCAAGTTAAACAGTCATTAGTGTAGGAAAAGGGCATTAGATTGTAATCCAAAGGAATATGATCTTTAACCAGAGCAGGAGGATCTGTGTAACATATGAATCCAGCAGAAGCAGGAAGGTCTGTGTAACTCCTGAGGAAAGTCTGGGCCTATACTTTAAACCATAATATGTGGTAGCAACTTTACCATAGTCTGATGCAAATATCCCACAACTCTGAAGATCTAGGGACCACCAGCCTGGAACAAAGGGTTAATCCTTGGATCCTCTTTTAGATTTCCCCACAGGTAGATTCTGCCTCTGTCCTCCACACACAGTTTAATCCTTCCCCTCTCTCCCCTCACCGCAGGTTCCTTCCCCTCTTTTCTCCTCACAGGTTGTTCCTCCCCATGTGCATTTGCAGTGCATGCTGGTGGGTGTAGTTTCCTCTATGCAGATGCCCTTCCATTTCCTGTGATAGCTGAATCAGAAGTGCTCAGCATACCCATCAATTAGCTTGTGTTCATTTTCTACAGTACCAGCTTGGTCAGGGGGTTATACTCTCCCCCCACTTGAAATCTTGTGTCCTCACAAGCAAACAGAATAACAAATAAGCAGATTAAACATATATTTACACATTCACAAATATTTAGACCCATAGTAGTTGAACAGTAGAGTCACAAAAATAGGGAATGTCCCACCAAGGATAATCAGCGTTATGCTCTATAGAATTGGTGTCACCTTCATACTGATAGGGATATGGGCCAAGGCTCTTCTATGAGCAGTGACTACGGACTCTTCAGAACTATCACCAAGAGTTGGGTATGTTAACCTCTGGGGTGGTCTTATAATTCTACGTGGTCTTTGCTCCAGGCTTGAGTCTATATTACAATCACTTGAGTGTTGACCATCACTAGAGTATGAATATTGAGTCTCTGTATTGGCATAGATTTGCTCACTTGAGGACAGCAATTCTCCTGTAGCAGGTGGATTATTGTCCATTTGACATTCAAACAAGGGCATTGTAACATTTTCAGGATCATCATCTACAGCAAACTGATTGGTTGCACTAGGTACATATTGAGGAGCATGGATATTAAGATCACTTCCAACAGCTGTTGGAACTGACCAGTCATTAAACAGTTCATCTAATTCCAGTCATCATCACTGCTGTCTTCACATACAAGGCTGGAATCTTGATCTGCAAATGAGTTTTCATCAGAGGTTTGTAGCCTTCTAGACCTACGACAGTTTGGTCTCCTTAATTTTCTTCTTGATATAGCATTAAATCTTCTTACAAAGTCTCCAAGAGGTAGTAGATGATTGCGATGCCAAGTTTTTACTGGCCCAGTTTTTCCTTCTGGGCGAATCTGATACACTGGAGTATTATGAAATTAAGAGCAGATTTCATATATCTCCGAACTCCACCGATCTGACAATTTATGTCGCCCTTGAAGCCCCAAATTTCTTAAGAGAACTTTATCGCCTGGCTGAAGATCATGGATTTTCACTTGTTTGTCAAAACGCCTTTTGTTTTGCTGATGGTTTTTCTCAGCAGTGGCTTGAGCTAGCGTATAGGCTTGTTTTAGATCTCTCTTCAACCTCTCTACATAACTTTGGTGAGACTGCATTGGGGTATCATCAGCTGTTACCCAAAAGGTTAGGTCTACTGGTAATCGTGCTTCTCTTCCAAACATTAGAAAATAGGGAGAAAACCCAGTGGCGTCATTGCATGTGCTGTTGTATGTATGGACTACTGTGGCCACATGACGACTCCAGTGGGTTTTCTGCTCTGCTGACAATGTCCCTAGCATATTTAGTAAGGTACGATTAAACCTCTCTGGCTGTGGATCACCTTGTGGTGATGTATGCATGGACTACTGTGGCCACATGACGACTTCAGTGGGTTTTCTGCTCTGCTGACAACGTCCCTAGCATATTTAGTAAGGTACAATTAAACCTCTCTGGCTGTGGATCACCTTTTGGATGATATGGGGTGGTTCGACGTTTCTGAACTCCTAGCAGACTCAGTAGCTCATGAATGAGCTTGCTCTCAAAATCAGCCCTGGTCTGAATGTATCCGTCTAGGAAGTCCATAATGGACAAAGAATTGTTCAACTAATATCTTTGCCACTGTAATGGCCCTTTGATCTTTTGTCGGAAATGCCTGGGCATATCTTGTATAATGGTCAGTCACCACTAAAACATTGCCAACTCCTCCCTCATCAGGCTCAATGGACAAGAAGTCAATGCAGGTTAACTCCATAGGACTGTAACTTTCTATATGACCTAAAGGTGCAGCTCTAGTTGGGAGTGTTTTTCTTTGGATCACGCAACAGGAGTGGCAATAATCCTCCCCATCCTGTTCAGACAGGGCCAATAGAATCTGTCTCTAACTAAAGAAAGGGTCTTCTCAATACCCAAATGGCCATGGTCATCATGAAGAGCACACACACAAGCTCTTTGTCTTCTGAGAAGCATCAACTGCCACTTTTCACTGCCAAGGATAAGGGGGCTCTTCTGTAGACAATCCATTACGCAATTGAAGTCTATTCCATTCTTTTAGCACTAGCTTGGCTAATGGGGGTTGTCTGTCCTCAGCCGATCTACTTGCTTCTTCATTAGTGCTTCAAATACCAGGTGACAAAGGGGATCTTCCATTTGATCATTCTTGAGATCAATTCTGTTGAAATTTCTGTGGAAATTTGACCAAATTGTAGTACATCTGGGGTAGACTGTCTTCTGGAAGACAAAGTGTTTTAGCACAACATTCTCTGTGCTGGTAAGTAGCTGCAAATTTACAAAGAATTCGTACTCCAGGTGTTGGTATTTCAACCCACTTATCATCAGGTTGTTGATGCTCATGTGGTCTTCTAGACAGGCCATCAGTATCCCCATTCTTATGTCCAAGACGGTTTTTTTTAAGCTGAAGTTGTAGTTGGCTAATGAGCCATCCTCTATGCCCAGTGGCATCCAGCTTGGCCGTTTCTGAAATATAAGCAGTGGATTGTTATCAGTCTGGACTTCAATTCAGCTCCATAGAGGTAATCATAAAGTTTATCCACTACAGCCCCTTTAGTGCAAGAAACTTGAGTTTGTGTGCTGGATATTTTTTCTCAGTTGGGAGAGACTCCTACTAATGAAAGCTACGGCTTCAGCACTTTACTATGTTCCTGATAGAGGACTCCCCTAGCCCATCTCGACTTGCATCTACATGAAGAGAGTACGGCTTTGTTGCATCTGCATAGGCCAAAGGGGAGTGTGAGTGAGGCAATACTTCAGCTGTTCAAAAGCAGCTCCCATTCTGAGTCCACCATTCTTCTATATTTTCTTTAATTCTCTTGTAACCTTTTAGTCTTGTCAGAAAGATATCTTCATCTGATTTATTTTCTCTACAGTCATCTTGTAACAACTGATTGAGAGGCCTGGCCACTTTTGACAAAACGCCTATAATATCCGGAGAACCCAAGAAATTAATGCAGCTCAGTGAGGGTTTTGGGTCTGGGATGTAACAGCTTCAATTTTACTAGGGTCTGTAGCTATCCCTTCAGCAGACACCACATGTCCAACATAGGTTACAGATGGTTGACAGAACTTGCACTTATCTAGAGACAGTTTTAAGCCTTCTGACTCCAGCCTTTTCAAAACTTTCATTAGCCATTGTTCATGTTCTTCTAGAGTCCTACCAAATATAATTATGTCATCTAGATAGACTAGAACTTCTAGGAGGTGCATGTCCCCCACTGTCTTTTCCATGAGACGCTGAAAAGTGGCTGGAGCTCCACATATGAGGCATTCCTTCAAACTCATAAAAGCCAAGTGGACAGATGAAAGTAGTCCTTTCTTTATCTTCTGGATGCATAGGAATCTGGTAATACCCACTTCTTAAATCTAGAATGCTAAACCACTTGCTGCCGACCAAACAATTAAAAGCGTCTTCAATTTTAGGAGTGGTGTATTGGTCTGGAATGTTTTTTTTGTTTAGCGAGCGATAATCAACACACATGCGTATTTATCACAACCACAATAGGGGAAGCATATGGACTTCTTGACTCGTGAATTATGCCTGCTCTTTTTAAATCCTCAAGATGTTTCCTTAAGTCTTCTAGGTCTCCAAGAGCTATTCTTCTTGAACGTTCTCGAAATGGCTGGTCATCTTTTAATCGGATTCGATGCTGAGTGCTTTTGGAACATCCTACATCAAGCTCACTTCTAGAGAAAAGTGGAGCTCTCTCTACTAGCTGTTTTTGCAAGCGTCTTTCCCACTCTGGTGTTAATAATCCAGCTCCCACTGGAAAATCTTCCATCTTGAGCCGATTGGATGGGATCATGCATGCAGTCAACCCTGTGGGTAAAGGACTAGCTGTATACACATTCCCCACACATGTATTAGGATTTAGGATTATTGGTTCACTTCTGGTATTCTTTAGCCCAACTCGTTATTACCTTAGAACTTCTCAGGTGATCCTTTGGTATTAATTCTGGTACTAACTCAAGCCCCATTGGCAGGTTTACAATAGACAATGGGAGCTGAGACTTTCTCTACACATTTTCACTTTTGCTTTTAAACATGTAATTTGTCCTGAAAGTATTAACTGTTTACTCTTCGGTAATGTCCAAACACGCCCTGTTCCTACATCAGGCTCCCTTTTCTGCCTTAGCAAAGAGTCAATGGTAGATTGTAGGATGGGATGTACAGTGTTTGTTTCATTCTTTTCTAATATTGGCGTGAGCATTCTCCTAACCAAGTCTGTATTAGTGCCAACTAAAATAGAGGCTCCTGTATTATCTCTAGGCCTAGGGCAAACAACTGCTAATGTTTCAAATTTCCCAGTAGATCCAGCAACAGAAGGGGGAAATTCTAGTCTGACAGTTACATAGCCATCATAGGGAAATTTGGTTTCACTTAGACCCCAGATTTCCTGGTGTTTGATCTTCTCCATAGGCAGGTATTGCAAATATTCTTGGTAAAAGTCTCTGTAAAGGATAGTGATTTGAGCTCCAGTATCGAGCAAAGCTGTACTGTATATAACTTCTATTTGCACAGGTACAACGGGGAAGGCCCAATCATACCTTTAGGCAAGTTGTTTTTGATTTTACAGTGCTTATCTTTTGTCTCGTGACAATAAACAGTTGTATTTCTTCTCGCTTCTGGAAATTTCTTGTTTGCGATGTACTCTTTCACTTGATGGAACCTTGTTGAGAACATTTCTTTGCTCTTCTGAATGGGTGTCAGGGGGGAAGGACATATAGTTGAGTTTCTATTTATGATTCCTGGGGATGTGACAACAGTTCTATATTGGACATTATCAGATGTGTCCGGATGTGTGGAGCACTCTTCCTGTAGACCCTCAGTTGACTCCTTCACTGGGGGCCCTTGACGTTTCCCAAATTCTTCTTCTGTAATTCTGCAATAAGCTTATCATTGACCTTCTTCAAATTCTCCCTATTATGGCATTCCCGCTTAAAATGTCCATTTTCTCCACATTTGTAACAGAAGCTATTGACATCTGTTTGGCTTCCAATACGCAGCTGAGTGTACCGAGTGGAATGCTGTTGAGATGAGAATTTCTCAACTTGTATCCCAGCAGCATTGGGAGTAGTCATGGCTATATGATCTACCATTTTGGTTAAGGTAGATAGCTGTTCTTTAATCTGCATTAACTCATTGTTTCCAGACAATGGAGTAGACCTGAAGTCTTGGTTGAAGTGTGGACCACCCTCTACAGGCCTTACTTGGCCTAATCTGGCAGTCTGAGCAGCAACTATGTCCCCCATAGGGAAAGTTTCTTTAGGAGGGGTTTTGCTTTCGCTGCAATATGGCACATTGCATTTATACCATGTCCCCCCTCTTTACTTCTAAGAGAGCCTCCTCTTCTCTGACTTCCCTGATGAGCTGAGGAAATGAAGGGGCTTGACCACCTTTCAATCTCAATTTCCACATTATTGGGTCATGTGCTTGTGCTCCTTGGAGGACTTGTCTCATCCTGGCACTATCGGCCTTCTGGGGATCCATCCCTCTCTTCAATATAATCTGATGTAACACTTTTTCTAGGCGATAAATATAATTAGACAGTTTCTCTTGTTTTCCCTGGAAAGTATGTTCAAATTGATAGAGCAGATCACTTGCCTTTTCAATTCTTCCATAAACATCATACAAAGCCATTAATATTCTTGAACTGTACAGTTTTGTTTTGCCTTGTTTTTAAAGCTCGAATTACATCTCGGCTGGTCCTTTTAAGCTTTCTGCAATTCTTTGCCTTTTTTGTGGATCAGGAATCTCCCATTCCTCTAAAACTTGAGTAGCTTGCTCCATCCAAGCCTCAAAGTCTTCCTCCCCATCTGGAACTGGCTTTCTACCTGAGTAAAATCTCAGCTTTCTGTATCCAACTCCCATAGTCTGCTGGTTAGGCTTGATACATTTCTCTACTAAACTTCCTAATGCATCCAATACCTCAGGACCAAGAGATGGATTTGGCGTGGGCCTGGGAGGTGGTGATACATGAGCAATAAAGTCTTCCATTGTACTCCCTTCTGTCAAAATTAACTCTTTTACTTTCTTTATCAAGTCTGATCTTGCAGGCATCATTGTTAAACCTGGCTTGACTATTTGAACTTCGATCTGGTCTTCAATATCTAGAGTGACAGGTAGAACCACATTTGGTATAGGTCTCCCCCACTCCAGCAGCGCAAACATTCCGTTTTTGACATTATCCACATTTACATCTCTGAGGAAACTTCGCCCTGGAATTGGCAATGTATCAACTATTTTGTAAATTTGTGTCTCAATCCATTTTGTTCCTGGTAATATCAGTATTAGACAACACTCAGGATTAGCATTCTGCTGCTGGCAATACTTCTGTGCTGCTTGAGCATCCATTAATGTCTTTTCTTCACCACCCTGAGCAACAGAATGGGACATAGGGCGTAGTCACTCTAGTGGGCAAAGTAGTATCCCGGACGAGGCCCCCAAAATGTAACCCACCCAGAGGTGTGGTTAATGAGAATGATGGGTACTTTTCTTTGCAACTGCAGGTGACACCCCTTTTTATTTACCTGAAAAGAACAACTATTTTGATCATGCAACAACTGTATTTAGCAATAAAATTTTAGCAATAGCAATATGTATTGGCAACAAACCATTAACAATATAACAAATCTAAGCAGGCATTATACAGTTTAAATCCATATCTGGGTATATAGCAGGGTTAACCGGTATAGCAGTCACTGTCTCCAGTTCCTTTGAGATAATAACATTGTCCTAATGCTGGCCATGGCTTGGGTTGGGACCCTTTGATAACGGTACTTTGCAGGCAAGTTAAACAGTCATTAGTGTAGGAAAAGGGCATTAAATTGTAATCCAAAGAATATGCAGGGAGATTCAATAAAAGTTCTTATCGTTTAAAATGGTGCTAATTTTGCCCCAGCCAACCAGATGTTAGCTTTCAAATGTTACATAAGTTCTGATTGGTTGGGGCAAAATTAGCACCATTTTAAACGATAAGAACTTTTATTGAATAACCCCCATGGTCTTTAACCGGAGCAGAAGAATCTGTGTAACATATTAATCCAGCAGAAGCAGGAAGGTCTGTGTAACTCCTGAGGAAAGTCTTGGGCCTATACTTTAAACCATGAATATGTGGTAGCAAACTTTACCATAGTCTGATGCAAATATCCCACAACTCTGAAGATCTAGGACTGATCAGCACCAGCCTGGAACAAAGGGTTAATCCTTGGATCCTCTTTCAGATTTCCCCACAGGTAGATTCTGCCTCTGTCCTCCACACACAGTTCAATCCTTCCCCTCTCTCCCCTCACCGCAGGCTCCTCCCCCTCTTTTCTCCTCACAGGTTGTTCCTCCCTATGTGACATTTGCAGTGCATGCTGGCGGGTGTAGTTTCCTCTATGCAGATGTCCTTCCATTTCCTGTGATAGCTGAATCAGAAGTGCTCAGCATACCCATCAATTAGCTTGTGTTCATTTTCTACAGTACCAGCTTTTTCAGGGGGTTACAAATCGTTATCGTAAATTACCGATATTAATCATAAATCATCACAAGGAAGGAAGTAGTTTACTACCGCATTGAATTCTACAACTGAACATTCATTAATTAACAAATTCTTGGTATAAATGTATGACGGCTGCGGTGGTACATAGCGATAACGTTGGGTATTGTTAACTTGGGTCTTACCAACCATTCAATAAAACAGGAGCAGGCAGGGGGAAGTAAGAGTACTTACCCATGATCGCACTTCACTAATGCTATCCAGCTAGTTAATACGAATTTAGTATTCCTCCCATATATACAGAATAGAGGATTAACAAGTTACGTAAACCTAACATATACAGAATCAAGGGTTCACGATAGTTTCATCAAATTTGATAAACCGCAAAAATCTAATCCGTTCATTCGATAATCATTTAAAAAAGTTCAGTGACTTTGATATATCTGAAAAATCAATTTGGATCAGTATAATTCAATTCGGTATCCATCTTAACTTATTTGAGCTTCTTACTGGCAGGAATAACTGCTAAAACTGGATGGCGTGCAGACTGTGGCTTTTTGCATTGTTGACATCATGATTATGTTTCTGTACATGTACCATTTATGGGCCAGTTGCTGAACCAGTGCCCATTGCTGTACCTTTTTTATTCAATCTACTCACAAATACTAAGCCGTTCATCATTTAATACTGGTTTACTATATCAGGAAGTGAACTTGCGATCACTTCCTATGCTAGACCACCATGGCTTTTTGGGGTATGTGTTGGACTGAACTGTTGGGGCCCATCAGGATGAGTTTAGGGGTGCACCATAGGGCTCGTTCACACTAGAAACTGACAGAAACGCACAGCATGTGTTTCTGTCAGTTTGTATCCATTCTTTTCATACATTTTTTAACAATGTGTATTCCATAGATTTCTATAGAAAATGCATGAAAAATGGACAGAAATGCTGCATGCAGTGCATTTTTTAAACGGACTAGAACGGAACGGATTATAACGCAGCAGGTGTGAACGATATTATGAAATTTGGGGTTTTACTGTCTGTCCATTTTTTTTAAACGCACCTGCATTTGAAAAACAGATACAAACTGATGTAGTGGGAACGAGACCCAACACTTATCACTCATTTACATATCAATCTTACTTCTGACTCCTATTGTTTATTAAAATACATTTATTACTGTCCCTTGTATTTAAATTTAATCAGTTTTCGGTTTTCTTGGGTGAATATGGTGTAATCCTGTAGGTAAAGGCTCATACACACACACGAAATGGCCGTTCATTGCGTGTAGCCATCGGTCTGGGGTCGTTGCTCGGTGCATATTGAGCGTGTGTACGAACCTTAAGTCCCACACTGGTTTGGGGAAAGACCAAGAGGAGGTCCTCTGAAATCAATGGGACTCCCTTACCACTGCGGCTCTCTATATGATCCGGCATTACAGGGGTTAATTACCAGTTATCCTCACATCTGTTTAGGGTGAAACTGATGGGGAATAGAGGGGGCAAGGGCGGGCTTGAATGGTGCCACCCGAGTGCACCCATCACACACATTTTTTTTATGTGCCAGTTTTTTTTTTTATAATTTCCCTGCCACCTTTCCCTTTCTTCCAGAGGTGCTCCCTGAGACAAATGTCTCACTCTGCTTCATTAGAGAAGTGCCCTTGACCCTAGGCATCTCACAAGCAGAGTCTGCAAAGTTGCAAGTTGAAGTCTGCAATCAGTCAACAGGTCAGCAGAGGACAATCAGGGTCAGGGCCATAGGTGATGTCAGATATATAGTTTATTATTTTATGGCACAGGACCCTGACAACCCTTTGCCCACTATAGAGATTATTCCCATTTCCAGATGTTATACACCAATTGTCCATTACCTAAAGGGTATAATTGCCCCTCAGATAGGACAATCGAGTAAAAAAAAACAATAATTCCCTATTACAGTAGGGACGTGTATTTATTTTCTCCAACTGTTCTAGGTAAATTACAGTGGACTATGTACCTCAGTAAAAACATATACATTTACTATATATGATGTACTTCCAGACATATCCCATTCTGATTAGAGATGGCCTAACTTCCTAAAGTTTGCTTTGTTTTAACACTATAGAACTTCAGTAAAAGTTCTGTTGTTTGAAAATGGACCCATTAAAGTCAATGGGGAAAAATATTTTAAAAAAGTTCTGACAAAATATAGTTAAAATAGCAATGGTAAATGGCTTTGGGACCTGGGAAATGGTCTGGAGAACATATACAAGGAGGAGGCAAAAGCCTTTTGTACAGGAAGATACCTCCTACTCTTCAGTTTCCTGGACTTTGTACACAAGCACTGCAGGTGGACCATAAGGATACATTTTTTGGTGGTGGACATGCCCTTTAAATACTAACTCTCCTGCTGATAGGGCAATTGTCGGGCTTCTGAATTAAATTTTCAGGGGTTACCAAGATCGCCACATTCGAGGGTTATCACCTAATAAGATGGCTTAAGAATGCTACATTTGAGGATTAATGATGTATTCAAGGGTTACCGAAATCGATTGACACATTCGAGGATTATCGCTGCATTAGATGGTTATCGATTGCTACATTCAAGAGTTATCACCGAATTCGAGGGTTATCGACGGATTCGAGGGTTACCAATATCGATTGCCACATTCGAGGGTTATCACTGAATTAGATGGTTATCGAATGCTACATTCAAGGGTTATCACCATATTCGAGGGTTACCAAACACCGCATTCAAGGGTTATGGTCGAATCCGAGGGTTAGCGATGTAAAACTCATGCTTGTAAAACTCATGCTACCTGATGTACTATGGGGTTAGTCTGTGTTTAACACTCACTTTGCGGTTACTCATTATTTTCTAACTTCACACAGCACACCTGATGCAGAAACATTTAAGTTTTGCACTACCTAGTATTGATAGTATCGCTGTGGACACCTACCTGGACTCGTTCCAGCAATTTAGTAACCATTTTGCGACCATTGATACATTGTGAAAATTTTAGTGGTAAGTTGTGGGGCTTTAAAGACACAATTGTAAAGGCTTTCAAAAACCATCACAAAAGTTATTGCATCGCTAGTGCTGCAAAAAACAGAAAATACAATTGCAAAATGGCACAGACAATGCAAATTCGTTAACCCGATAGTACATTGGTTAGCATGGGTTTTGCACGTATTTTCCTGTTAGCATGGGATATTGCATTTCCCTGTATATGTCTAAAGCATCCCCTGACCGTGATCCGGCAATGTGCTAAATCTTGTGAGGTTTTGTAAATCGTGGGATCTCGGCCAGGTATCCCTCATTAATATGCTACGTATTACCCCAGATTAACACTTTACATACACTGTACTGCAATAAAATAATCTTTAATATTTTCTAATAGAAATAAGATGCCACAGGCAGGTAAGAATGTCTCTCCAATAGAAGGTTCTGACTAGACATGAAATTCTCATAAATCTAAGGGAATGTGTGGTCTCAAATCGCTGAGACTGGCACAGTGAAGCAGGGCCGATTTTAGGCATAGACCACCTAGGCAAAGAGCTAGGCCACCTATGTTAAATCAGGGCACCCAGTGTTCTCCCTGTCAGCTTTTACTTTCTGTGTTAGAACTGCTCTCTTTGTTCTGCTGCTGTAATTTGTAACATTGTAGTGAGTACAGAGTCTGAACTCAGCTCCCTCTACTGGGAAACAATGTTGTAAATTAACTGAAGGTGAAGGATCGAGGGGGGAGGATGAGCTCAGCTAATAGTGCTGAGGAGAACAGTTCTAAAATGCCAGGTAAAAGCTGCTGCAGACTTTATAACAGTGACCCTGTGACTAGATCCCTATCTAGCCTCTTTCTGCCTTCTATCCAGCTCTCCAATTAGAACTTAGAGTAGGTGAGGAGTGAACAATGCAATGGAGGAGACATGGAAAGCCGCTAGAGATGTCCGGTTCGCGGATTTATCCCGTCCGCGAACGGCGGATTATTCCGGATTTTCCGCCTTCCGAACTTCCGAACCGCGGATTTTTTTTTCCCGAAAATTTTCGTAATTACGAGGATCTCCGTATTTTCGAAAACGGAGGTCCTCGTAATTACGAGAATTCTCGTAATTTTGAAAAATTACAAAAAATGAGAATTTCTTGTAGAATTTCTGCATTTTGGGGATTATTTTGAAGACGGAGCAATCCACATGTCCCAAATTATCCAATGGCAGCTAACATGATTATTGCCAGCTCCCTGGGTATAAAAGGCTGCTTCACATGCGCCATTTTGTCAGTGTGTTGGAGTGTGTTTAGTGGAGACCTGACAGTGTAGGAGTTGGAGAGAGTTTTTTGTGCTTTTTGAGCTTTTTTTGAGCTTTCTGTGTGTGGATTTCAGTATGGTGGTTTAGCACTTGTTGTTAACCACCCCTGTATTCACACATCTTGAGACCCAACAGTCCTTTTAAGGACTAACCTTGTTGTAACGGGGAGGAGGACACGTCTCTCCACTGAGAATGTGGACCGCCTTACATTCATCAAGATGAATGAGGCGTGGATCACATCTCAGTACAGCACCCCTATTGCTGATGCTGATGCCCGTGACTGAAGGGCTCCTGCCCCTGGCCACCCGTACTGCTCCTTCCGCCTCATTTTCCGCCTAGAGGCTTAGCTGATGCCAGCTTAGCTGGCAAATGGCAAATTTTTCTTATTGGCAACAAATGCTCTGCAACAACAGCTACTTTGTGGCTAATTTTTCTAAGATTGGGTCGATCCTACTTGGCCTGAGAGCAGTACTTTGTTCTTCCTTCTCTCTCCATGAGGCACCTTTGTGGTGTCACCTACTCTCACCATCTCATACAGCCGCAACAGCTACTCTGTGGCTAATGTTTTCAGCTCTGGGTCAATCCTGCCTGGCACTAGAGCAGTACTCCATATTACAAAGTGTGGGCCTGCTGTAACTCAATGGCGCTGTTCCTACAAAGCGCCATTGAGAAGCCAATGGGGTGAGGGGTATGTCCAGTGGGGCCAAGCCTGCCTGGCCCCACAACAATGGTGGCAAACCGCAGTGGACATTATGTAACCCAGTACCCCCATCGCCTTCTCTGGAGGGTAGAGACAGTGGTCTGGTAGCCGAAGCATTGCAGGAGCCGGCGCTGGAGCCCCTCCATAATCCTGCGCTTTCGGTGCCGCACATGATAGGTGCCAGGGGGGAAATCATCATACCCCCTGGCCAGGAGGTACTGTGTGGCATACATCTGCCTTACAGAACTCGCCATTGTGCAGGCAGAAGGTTCCGGTTCCTCGTTTTTACGGAAATCCTCGTTTTTACGGAAATCCTCGTTTTTATGGAAATCCTCGTATTTTCGAAAATTCCTCGTTTTTTAAAATTCACGCTAGCGGACTGTAAATTTTAGGTATTGTAGGCATTGATACGTGTTCTTAAGGTCCTTACCCAGGTCCCTGAGTGATTAAGTGTATGTTACCAAGGCTATTTAGACCACTTTTAATGTAGATTTTGCCGAACTTTCATTTTAATACGTTTTAACGGGTCCGCTCGCGGATTTTCGAATTTACGGATTTTTCTGAAAATCCGCAGATCCTCGCACGGACCGGATTTGTCGAAGTTCGGACATCTCTAAAAGCCGCAGGTGTGTGTTTATGGGGGGGAGGGGATTACTGGTGCCTGGAATCCCCCCTTTCTGCCTGCTCAATGCTGTCTGCTACTATATATCAGTCTGTATAATGATACATAGACTGTTATATAGACTGTTATATAGATTGTTACATTGGAAATTGAGCTGTGAGTGAGAAGCAGCATTTGTTTGTTTCAAAAATGTATCCAGTCTGCCCTGTGATTGACAGCAGCATAGAGATCTGTATCAATATTAACCCTGCAGCTGCCTGAGGTGATTGCTGAGACTGGGTATATACAGTACTTACTGTACCTATAGCTGGCTGTCAACATTGTATTATATATATCATATATATATAATATTATAATATATTATATATATATATTATATATATTTTTCAGTGTAACGGATCGGCACTCTCCTCCTCTCTCTTGCCTGTGTGCCGTCCAAGAAGTATAGATAATCTGGTATAGAGGGACGCACTCACAGGACTTACAAACAACATTCCTTTATTCACCTGTTAACATGTTTCCGTCTGATGACGGTCTGGCCGATGCAGACGGAAACATGTTAACAGGTGAATAAAGGAATTGTTTGTTTGTAAGTCCTGTGAGTGCGTCCCTCTATACCAGATTATATATATATATATATATATATAAAATAGGTCCCGATACTGTCAAAATTCAGCAAATTCTGTCAGATCCGTTGTCAGTGTCACAGCTCTGACTTTTAAAAGAAACTAATGATAATGTAGTGCAAATGTGGATTTCTCAGTAAAACAGAACGTTAGGCTGGGTACAGATGGACAAATTTCCAGTCATGACCGTTCACCGCTATAGAGAGGTCAGCCGCAGCAAATGTCTCCTATAGACCACAGCACAGCGTTCATCAACGTCGCCCGACCAACCAATACACGGAATATATTTTATAACAAAAGTAAAGGGAATATCTGTATTGCCTAACTGTGATGATAATCATGGAAATTAGAGAATATATAGTAGATAATGCACCCCCTACTGCTGTGTTCTTTTTGTGTTCTTGAGCAGCCGCAGTGGAGACTGACTGAGAACCCGGAAGCGGCGGTGGAGCGAGGCGGAGTATGTAAGTATAATAACTCTGTGTGGGAGCAGATTTAAAGCTTTTGACTAAAGCAATCTTTAGGTTTTGGGGGGTAATCTACAATATATTCATTTTTTAAAAGAGCGGTGGACATTTCCTTTAAAATTAAACCATTTCATCAGGAAGATAGTTTAGAGGCACGCATATTATAAACTGTATAATGAGTTTTGATGCAGTGTTTCTTTTTTTTGTCCATGTTAAAAACAATTGCATAGTTTTTTTTTATTTTTACAATAATGTTTAATTTATAATTTAGTATTTTGTATTTGTCTTAAAATTACTTTAAAATTATATTCTGTATAACCTGAATGCTTCTGAACTATGATTTGCTAATCTTTATGCTTTCTAACAAGGCTAGCCAATTAAACCGGGGCAAAATTCAACTCTTTACAATTGAAAATGAATGCTTACGAAGAAAATTGGATGATGAAGTATTTTTGCAGTAATGTTTATTATAACTTTCAGGCATCTGTAATGGAAAACTCATTATTTTAATCTTGAGACTTGCAGTTTGAAATTGTTAATTCCACAAAAAAGTGATATTTTAATAAGGTTTTGTAGATTATTTCCTTTACAGCAAACAATACCTTATTATTGAGCTATGCTTGTGAAGGTTCTCATTCATCCAGGTCATGGTATATCTGTTGTATTCAATTAGATGAACTGGACTTGAAATGTAGTTCTTGAAGACGTTTCGCTAGTTATCCGACTGGCTTTCTCAATTCAGAATGACTTGTACAAGAATCTGTGGCAATTATGTACCCTGGAAAATCCCAATTAGCATATCACAGCCAGGTGTTAAGGGTGTGATTGGATAGTGGCTAAGAGGTGTTATAGGAACGCCCAGAGTAAGGTGTTAAATCAGCATTGTACATGGCAGACAGTTGGTGTCGAACCCCCCCACCTCTATTTAGGCTTGGTTTCTTTATTTTCACATAAATGGCCTGCTTAACACCTCTCTTGAACCAGTCACGTTCCTTCGCCAGTATGTTAACATTACAATCTTCAAAGGTATTATTATTGAGATTACATTTGTTTTATGTCAGTAAATAAAGCTGTCTATTAGAAATGGAGTTTGAGTCAAACTTAACAAGTCTGAACGGACTCAGACTTCTCGAAATTATCCCGGACAGGGTTTCTCGGACTTTCTAGACCCTCAAAAGTATCGTTCGTTTTTGGTAGCCCTCCAATGTATGGATCGTTTTTGCTAATCCTAGAATGTATCGTTTGCTAACCCTTGAAAATATCATTCGTTTTAGGTAATACTCGAAAATATTGTTCGACTTCGGTAATCCTCGAATGTATGGTTCTATTTTCTCTAACCCTCAAAAGTATCATTCGGTAACCCTCGAATTGGCCGTAACCCTCGAAAGTAGCTTGCGCATAACCCAACAATTGCCCGCTCGTGTTTAAGAAGTGTTTTAAAAAGTTTTGGTGATAGTGACATGTTCCCCAGACCATTTCTCAGGTGCCACAGCCATTTACAGTAAGTTTCCATAGTTAGTTTAGCTGTAAATCATCTGGACTTTTCGAACTATCAAACCCCCATTGACTTTAATGGGTCCGAATTCGAACTTTGACTGCAGTTTGAAAGTCCGAAAATGGACCGAACTTTATGAAGTTCAGCCATCTCTACTGGCCATACACATCATATATACATCTGATATACAAATAAGGCAAATCCTGTCAGATCCAATGGGTTTTTTCTGAAATCAGGCAAGGCATAGGGTGCCACTTCCTACAAACAGATATGAACTAGAACTCGAACACGAGTTTGAATCGGATTTTCCAGGTTCACTAACTAACTCAGACTTTTCGGACTCTTCAAACTTTCAAGAATTAACAGGTATTTTTAGCAGTGCCAACCCTCTAGGTATAATAGACAAATCCACAGGAGCCTTTGGCCTAAATATTCCAGTTTTACAAAGTGCAGGGCCGGATTTACCTTTAGGCACAGTAGGCACGCGCCTATGGGGCAACAAGAAAAAGTGGTATCTAGGGAGTATCCTCGATACTTAGATCCCCCATAAAGGCACTACCATATATAGAGTATGCTATTAAAACACTGGTTTATTGGAATCACATCACACAATATATAAAAGATACCCACACCTCAATACAAAAATACTAAACACCAACCCCACCGGGCGCCCCCGGTATCTAAAAAGGCAGCACTCCCATCGTCGCAAGAAATCTCCCTAAAAAGACATATCAAGTAAAAGAGAGACAATAAAAGCCTGGGCTTGCCGTGAGAAGCCAAGTCCAACTTAGTGCAAGGATACTTATCTTCACGGTTGGCCACACTCTTCACCCAGCGCTGGGTCCCAGTACACGTCTTTAGTTCCACGCGCCTAGGGGCACCTGAGGTTGGAGGGGCAGCTGTCAATCTCCTCCCACCAATCCAATCCCTTTATAGTATATTTTCTTCCCCAAAAAAGAGAAAATAGGTGTGGTTTAGGGGTGTGGTCTGTGTTTACTAGGGGTGGGGCTAAGGGCGCCAAGCTCTTTGAGACTACAGGCATGTGCATGTCTTATTACTAATGTTATAATGCACAAGACACTAAAAGGAATGACGATAAGTTCCCCTTATATCACTACAATCTATTAGGAAATGCTGCTAATACCTTCACTATTTAAAGCATTACCAACAAATCCAAATCTAATAGCAGAAAAAAAAGTGAATTTCTGGCTTCAGGTTTTTATTTACTTCAATTCTTGGGGATGGTCACCCATCAGAACTTTCAATTTCATGCCTAATATTGAAAAAAAAAAAAAATATCGAAAAAGCTCTTTTTCGTCTGGCACTGACCTTTATCTTATCTCAGAATGTTTCTTGTTCTCTGTTGGCGCGTTTATCAAACCTTTGACCTTTAATGTATCTCCTTGACCTGAAACATTCTGTTTTCTTAACAGCAGGTTCCAAAGGATTTTAAAATGTTTGACACCTTTTTTCTCCCTTGCCTTATTAAATATTGTGCTTTCAAGAGATGAACAGTACCATATGTGTGGCATAATAAACAGAAATTGGCATGCTGATTGCTTTTGTCTCTTTCAATAGATGAGCCATTGAATAAAAAATATGATTTATGTATTTAGATTTAGCTTTTTAGATTTCATAAGCATTGACCTAAACTATTATGGCAAGCATGTATAGAAGTAGCAGTGCTCATTTTCAATCTTTGTGATAAACATGGTCCACACAATTAACAAATTGCATGCTGGGTCATGTTCCTGGAAGCTGTTATAATGATGTGCAAGATACAAAGCAAATAATAACCCATTGCACTATAATACTTCCCAGTGAGAGGTGTTGGTCACATCACTGATTTCCTGGGGTGCTTTTGACACTGCAGTAATGCTTTTCTGAATAACCCCTTCTCAAGCTTAAATGTAATATGGTGACTAAAGTACAAATGCTTCACATTCTTTACAGTAAATTACACTGTATTGTTGGTGAGGTATATCTTACTCCTTCACCAGTCAGTGGTCTTAAAAACACCCCAAGGGGAACTGTGCCCCTTATCCCCCTCTATACCATATTGGTTTAATCTCAAATCAATGTGGGTATTGTGAGATTTAACTTCTTAAAGGGGAACTGTGGACTTCAAACATGTTGATTTAAAATGAAAGGCCAGATTTCTACTATTAAAATGAACCATAAACCACATCTCTGTGTGCTGCACAGCCCAAGATATGAAGAAATCACTGATAAGAAAGTTAGGGGGTGGGAGGCTCTAAATCTGCAGTCACAAATACTAGTTCCTCCTTCTAATCCTTCTAATCTGCAGTTGGCACATGCTCAGTGCAGTGGAAAGCAGAAACCAGGAAGAGATCCAGTTACAGTGGCTGAAGGCAGAGTTGGTGGGGCCACAGGGGGTTTCAAGGGAAATGCAAGGAAGGAACACAGGGGAGAGGGACTGTTACATGGTTTCAGAACAGGAAGCAGGAAGTGCAGGGGATCTGGTGATGCTGCTACCATATCACACATAAAAATATAAATATCTTCAAAACAACCCACCTCTTTAGGCAAGCATATAACCTGGCCTAAACATTACCCCCTTACTACCCAATATGATCCCACCCGCCTTTCACACTCCACTGCCAATCTATTTACAGCCTACCGATTCCCGCAACCTAATGTCTCACCCCCATATCCTCTAGTCTGTAAGCTCTTTGGGCATGGTCCTCTCTCCTATTGTATCATGGTATTGCTGTTAGAAACTCCTCACTCTGTTTACTTATATTATGTATTACCCTGTATGTAATGTATGACTATGTAATTGTAAAGCGCCACAGAACATGTTGGCGCTATATAAATAAATAATAATAATAATAATAAAACAATGTAAAAAAAATAATGAAAGTTAATTGCAAAAATACTCAGGGAAGCAATTCCTGTCAATTTACCTAAAGTCATTTTTTGACCACAGTTACCCTTTAAGGCCATGTCAAATAGAAAACCCCCATAATGTCAGAGGACTTCCTCAATTGATTGCCTCATCGCTGTCTATAGTAAGCTTGAGATCTATTCACAAATATATATTTTTCTCTGTCTCTGCTTCTAAGCAGAAAAACATTTGAGCACAGATCAATTCAAGGTAATCAGTACTGACTTCAAGTTTTGATCTGTGCCAATAGAGAAAAAGTAGTAGTAGAGAATTGTACCGTGTTAGCCATAGATGAAAGTGAACAGAAAAGTGATCAGGGCACTGTAATATAATATTCTACACAGTGTAGTACAGGTGCTAGTCCGAATAAATATAATATCAAAAATTAGAAAGAAAAAGGCAGACTGCAAAAAACTCTGTACTAGTTTGATATAATAAGACCGTCCTTTATTCTCATAATTTACGGTCTTATTATATCAAACTAGTACAGAGTTTTTTTGCAGTCTGCCTTTTTCTTTCTAATTTTTGATAGATGAAAGTGAAGACATCTTGGATATAAAGTAATACATTTTATTGGCTAAAATATAAATAAAATAAAATCAGGTATACCACATTGGATGATTTGCAGGAGAAATAAAGGGAACCTTCTCCTGCAAATCATCCAATGTGGTATACCTGATTTTATGTTCTAGGTGCTCCTCAGGACTTTATGTAGGAGAGACTGGACAGACCCTGAGGCAAAGGATGAACTCTCATCGATTCACAATTAACAATAATAATCAAGATGTCCCTGTGGGTGCCCATTTCTGCAGCCATGGGCACAGCCTGAAAGACCTAAAAGTCACAGTGCTCATGGGAAATTTCAGATCCCAAATGGAGAGGTTAGAATGGGAATGTAAACTTATACAAAAATTTGGGACTCTGGACTCAACAAAGATCTAAACTTTATGTGTCACTATGGGGCATATTTATAAAAGAGCGAAAAGTAGCGAAATGTTTTCGCATTCGCTTTTCGCATGGGTTTTCGCCAAAAAGACAGTTAACGCTATTTATAAAGGTAGCGTTAACGAATGGCGAAACCGTTTCCGCGAGCTATCGCTAAACCCTTTTCGCCTTACTTCGCAATGGTAATTTTAGCGAAAAAGGAGCAAAAAGGCATAACGCGATTTATAAAAGAGCGAAAGGTGGTTTTTGCGTTAAAAAGAGCGAAAGATTAGCGCGACCCTGAAGGTGGTGAAAAGTCATTGTTTGAGCGAAAAGGCATTCTAATGGGTAATATGCCTTGAAAAAGCGAACGCGCATTAGAAGGGCGATCGCGCATTAGAGTGTAATATGCCTTGGAAAAGCGACATTAGAAAGGCGAACGCGCATTAGAATGTAATATGCCTTGGAAAAGCGACATTAGAAAAGCGATCGCGCATTAGAATGTAATATGCCTTGGAAAAGCGAACGCGCATTAGAAAGGCGAACGCACATTATAATGGAATATGCCTTGGAAAAGCGAACGCGCATTAGAAAGGCGAACGCACATTAGAAAGGCGAACGCGCATTAGAAAGGCGAATGTGCAGTGCAAAAGAAAATTGTATTCCAATTGAGAAATTCTAAGAAGATTGACTAAATAAGACATGGCTGACTTCTTGGTAAATGTGAGGTGGCCATTTTGAACTTGACATCATTTTCTAGTGGGCTTTTCTGGTTTCGAATGGTTTTCACAATGCAGTCTTAGATGCGTTAAGTTTTCGCTGCGATACTTTTCGCTCTTTATCGCGCCCGTTCGCCTTTTTCAGCCGCGAAGTGTGTTTTTTTCGCTTTTTTATAAATAAGGCGAAACGAAGCCCCAAATGGCGCTATTTTCGCTGCGATGTGCTGCGCTAATTATTTGGCGAAAAAGACAATCCTTTATAAATATGCCCCTATGTTTCTAATCTTAATGTCATGTAGAGTTAATCAGACTAAATTCCTCTAAACCACCCAAACCCATACATATCTCATTTATACCAGACCCTCCATGGACACTAGAGGTGAAGTGTATATGATTGTTTGTTTAACACTTGCTAATTCCTTTATTACTGCGTGTGATCATTTATTTACTGTTTTATTTACGACAGCCATTGCCAATCAGGCATGGGGGCAAAAGATAACCTCTGTGTAATGTCAGAAAGTCTTTGTTCTAGTATGTATAAAATACAGTGCTTTACAAGATTCAGTATTGTATCATGCCTGAGGAAGAAGCCTAAGTGCTTCGAAAGCTTGCATTTTCAATCATTTTAGTTAGCCAATAAAAGGTATTACTTTATATCCAAGATGTCTTCACTTTCAATAGAGAAAAAGAAAATTCTCTTTGCCACCTGGAAGCAAATTTTTCCATTCTGACTCCAAATAACAAACTTTTTTTCAGGGGTGGAGATACCCATTATATAAATGTCCATAAAAGGGATGTTTTTAGATTGCTTATGAAGGCTCTTATTTATCCAGGTTATGGTATACTGTATCTGCTGTATTCAGCTAGATTAACTGGAATTAAAGTTTAGTTCCTCGGGTCAGGGTCAGAACTCAGCCGTGTACCTGCATCTTAAGGAAAAAGGACATAACTTTAATTGTAATTGATTGTAGATTGTAATGTCAACATCTTGGCAAAGAAACATAACTGGTTCAAGAGAGGTGTCAAGGAGGCCATTTATGTGAAAATAAAGAAACCAAGGGCCCTATTTATAAAAAAACGCTATCGTTATCGAAAAAATAGCGATACTGACCGTCAATAATGGTCATTATTTGCCGATAGCGACCGTTATTCGACAATAGAGTTCGCTATTTTATGATAGCGAACGCTATTTTATGATAGCGAACGCTATTCTGCGATTTCGCCATCGTAAATCTACAATGACAAAATCGTAAAATAGCGATCGCTATCAATAAAATATAACTATCTGTTATGTACAATGCTGTTTTGCCCCTTACCCTAGGCAGTTTTGATTTCGCATTTAGAAGGTCCCTAACCCCTGGCTGTCATATGCTAATTGGGACTTTCCAGGGTACATAACTCCCTTCTTGTACAGATTCTTGTAAAAGTCATTCTGAATTGAGAAAGCCAGTCGGTTGACTAGCAAAATGGACCCGAACCTGGATCTGTGGCGGATTTTGAAGATCCACGAATCATGGATCTCACGGACTTTCCTGAATTCTGCTTTTGTACTTTTTCCAAACTCTGTTCAGAAATTTTTGAAAATCCTCGGACGTTTGAGGATTTTTGAGCCCTTAAAGGATTTTCGAACGTTCGAGGATTAACCAATATTATTTTAATTCTATTATTCAAATATGACTCAAACTTTTGAGGATTTCCAAATGTCCCAACAAAAAAATTAAAATGTAATATCCCAATTTACTGGGGGGGTTTCCTGCTGTAAAGTGTATTTTTCACTGAAATGGTTAATGACGGTTACAGGGAGCTAATGTTGTCAAATCATTACTGCTTTGCAATATTTCAAGTAAGTTTAACTAGTTAAAACAATAATCTGGCAAGAAGATTATTCATGATAAATTAATTTTGATGAATAGTGATTTTTGAAACTTTGCCCCAATGATAAATTTGCTACAAATTGAAAAGTTTCGCAAAGTTGTTTTTAGACCGTAGTTACCCTTTTTGCTTTGCTGTTTCATCCTTCAGACTGGGTGGGTAATAAGCCAACATATTAATTTCTGGGCTGAGCTTGCAAGCCCATGGACTGGCCTGTGGAATGAGCAAATCAGATTATCCAAGTAGCTAGATCATATATTTTTTGTTAATTAATGTGTCCACCTCAGGCAGCAAAATACTGGAAACAGTGAATTATTATAGACAGGGAAAATAAAAGCCAACTGGGCTTGAGGTGAAGATGTCTGTGCCTTGGGCAGCATTAGGGTAAAAACACTCCTGCAAATATGTGAAATAGGCACCAACATACTATGGATGGATAAATGAAAATGATCTAGCTTTTAAGACTGTAAAAAAGACAATTGAATTGCAGTTCTATCCTTACTCTAAATTGTTCTTTGACCCAAGTGTTATAGGGGAGGGTAATAATTTTCCTCTGGTTTTGGTTGGTGCTTCTATATAAACCTATAATCTTTACTTACTTTAGAAAAATGTGCCATACTATAAGTTAAGCAAATCAGTTGTTTGTATAAGAAAAATATTGGCAAATTTACAATGTGTATTCACAGTGAACTAGGACCAATAAAAGGAAAAATAATACTTTTGTTAGAAAAAAAAAAGGTTATTATGTGCCTGATAAGCGTAGCATTGCAAATTCATGAAAATAAATAGCAAGCATCAGAAAATACTAATTATATGAATTAAAATAGAAATCACAACAAACATCATCTGTACATTCTAGCATGCAGTATCTGTATCTGCTCACATCTGCCAAAGCTGCATAACCACTCAAGATATACAGATGTTCTACTAAGCTCCCTTCAAGCTAAATAATATTACTAGTGTTCTTGCTCAGTGCGTGCTCAGTCAATAAGTTATTAATGGCATTTTCTGGTAAAAGGCAAAAAGTATTTTCCCTGTGGAATTTGTTTGAATGGAAGCTGTTCGAAATGGTTAGAAGCTATACCTTTGACACAAAAGCTATTAAATGGAGGGATTCTGAATCCTGATTTAGAGCCTGTATAATTTGAAAACCTGCATGAGATGTTAGTGGTGTTAACTGATAAAAAAGCATTTCATGCATAGGTGGGAGTATTAAGAATAAATAAGAAGCTCTGTATAATGCTGTGTATCACAGCTTAACGTCTGATGGATGCAGTTAGAGTTGTTACAGCTTTCATCCTAATCATATAATGTCACACTTTCGTATTTGTGTATGATATATGCCAGAAAATAAACATTTTTAAAGATTTTATTTCTGCAAAATAGGCCTTTTTGTCAAGGATTTGGTACAATATTAAACAATATTGCCACAAAAGGATATTTAGTACACATTAGTAGCTATTAGTTTGAGTCATGGGCTATGTTTAAATATATATATATTTATATGTATATATATATATATATATATGTGTGCATGTATATGTATAACAAGCACTAGCGGCGTCCTCTTGAGAGATAAAATGTCAACTCAACGTGAGCGGAACAGCGACTCATATCTTCTCGCGAGAACTAAAGCTAATTTAGAGTCCTATAAGATAGCGTGAGTTTAGAGCATGGGTAGTCTGTTAGGAAGAAATGCGTATGGCGTTCCAGATGTTATACACCCGATTTTGTACCTAGATACAGGAAACCATCTGTTGGTAACGTATCATCTATTTACTCTTGTGATTACACTGATATGCTCCAAACTATAGTTTCTTTTTTTTTGGCAACCTGTAATAGACTATTATGTTATATGTAATGTAATGTAATAATTCATACTTGCCTAATGGCTGGGTGTCCCTAGGATGTTTTTTAAGTATGTTTTAATATATTCCAATTAGTTAATAAAGGAATTTGAATAGAGTGCTATGGGTTCTGTTTCTTTCTTTGCTATAATTTAAAGGAGCACTCAGTCTTCCAGCAAGTTCTTTATTTGTGATCTCTGCAAAACAGGAAGCAACGTTTCGTCTCTTTTTCTGGAGCATTTATCAAGCCATAATTTGCAAACAATGAACACTCATTAAATACATTTAAAACTCCTCTTATCATAGTGACATCATATTGTTAAAGATAAAGTGCATATCATCTTAAAGGTAAAGTGATTAAGAGTGTTACTAAAGCTAGGTATACACACTACCTTTAAAGCCATTTATCGGAAGTGTGTGTAGAGTCTTTCCCAAAAGAGCGTGCGGCTGCCATCTCACAGTCATTCTTGGTTGCTGAAAATTTCCCTCAGCCACAGTAGTCTCCCTATAGGGGAGTCTGCCAGAGTCGAGGGAAACACACAGTCCCTAAAGTTCTCCCTATGCTGTGAGTAGGGAGAACGCTCAGGACTGTGTGTATCCTGATCTTTGAAAAATGATAGACAGGATCTTGCATATCCTGTCTGTCTTCTTTTTTAGAGTTCTGCCATGTGTGTATTCAGCTTAAGGAACCTGGGTGGTTACCTAAACGTCAACATGGCTGCTTCAAATGTATAAAGCGCACTTTTTGTAAATTTATGAAAGTTTTTTTCAACATCCCCATACCGGTCAAACAATAGAATCACATCCACTACTACTCATGTGGTATATATTATAACTTGTTGTGTGGCCTTATGTATGTAGGAAAGACTGATCTGGCATTGTGTACACATGTGGATGGCCATAGGTCTTTTATTGATCATGTTCCTATGCCCAGAAGGGATGGAGATAGATCTAAGTTACCTCTACAATGTGAAACTGGGTGGATACTATATCTAGATACAGTCCAACCAAGGGGCCTCAATAAATATTATTCTTTAAAATGTTTCTTACTGTAAGATAATAATGTAGGGGATTTACTGATGGTGTATGAACTTTAACAATTATTTTTCTACTTTTTAGAAATTAGTATATGCATATAATAGAACTTTAAACTCTCTCTTTTTAAAT
Source organism: Hymenochirus boettgeri (assembly GCA_019447015.1). NCBI lineage: Eukaryota > Metazoa > Chordata > Amphibia > Anura > Pipidae > Hymenochirus > Hymenochirus boettgeri. The sequence goes on along the minus strand of CM033470.1, from coordinate 107,433,326 downwards.
GAAAAGTCTTTTACTAATATATTTTAAATGCAGTAGAACACTTCTAGAACTTTATGAATTTATCAGGAGAGATATGCACTTTAAATGATGAATTGCATTTTAATCTGTATTCTGCACTTTACTGAGGATATGCACTTTTATCACTTTAATTTTAAGATGATATTTTCACAATTATGGGAGAGTTTTAAATGCATTTAATGGGTGTTCACTGTTTTCAAATTATGGCTTGAATTAGGCTCCAGAAAATCCCTCCTATATATAAAAATATTTATATTTGTACAGAGATTGAGTTTTTAGGAGCTACCAATGTGATGGGGGATATATAAAATTACATATAGTAAAGGTGTGTATGTATGTGTAGCATTTCTCACTATTACCATCTAAATGACCATACATATGTGTATATAAAGTATAGTACTCACTTATATTAGGTACTTGACAAAATTTATAAACTTATAATTACTGGTACCCCTATTTTAATATGACATAGTCAAAATGGAAGGTTTAGCCACACCTCTGTCAATGCCTAAACCAATGTTACACTGAAAGGAAGTTCCTGTATTACACCCAATTATGTACAGTTGGTAAGACATTGGCAGACTTAGCCAATCAAAAAGACTTCCTATAGTGGGTGTGTCCAGCTGTTTTTGCTACACACAAAGTCGTCATGTGTCTGAGGATATAATGGAAAACCTTTGCATTTCTCTGCCCATTTTTCTAGGAATGCTGAGAGTGACAGTTTTTCCCTCTGTTGGACTATTGTTAATTTAATAGGATGAGGCTGTGAAGTACCTATTGTTGTAAGAAGGCTCTATTTCCTTTTACACTCTGTGTAGAGCTTTCCCCCACTTTAAGCCCATCTCACCTTAAGCTATAAAGCTAACTGGTATCTTGTCCTACATCATAGAAAGCCATTAACATGTGTCCTGCATTGATGAAATCTAATATGATTGAAACATCGAGTAGGGCCCAGCATAGACTTGGTTTAGGTGATAGATTTTGTTCATATATTAGCTTGATGTACCATGACATTGTCAGTTCTGACATTGTCAGTTCATTGAGTGTCGATGAATGGCTTGAAAACTGACCCCTTTCCAATCTTGTCTGGGGTCAGACAAGGCTGCCCTCTCTCACCTTGTCTTTTTGTCTGTTGTATAGAGCTGTTCGCAGAAAGCATCAGGTGGAACCAGAGGATCAGAAGGATCACTGCTCTGGGACCAAAGTGCTTGCTGTACATGAACGACGTCACCATCTTCTGCCCAGTTAATGACAGCACTCGTCCAGACCTGCGAGGGGCAAAGGTAAACTGCAGGAAGTCAGAGGCACTACTCTTATGGGAATGGCATCTGTCGTACACCGCTTCAATGCCCTTCACCGTAAAACCAGACTTCATCAAAATTCTCTGGGTCTGGTTTGGTGAAGAGGGGGCAACCCTGAAGTCCTGGTACAAGAGTCTCTCAAAGATCAACCAGAAGTTCGGCATATGGAGCCTCACAGACCTATTCATTGAAGGTAAAGCACTAGTATTGTGGAATGAGATTGTCCCTGTTCTGCAGTATATGTCCCAGGCCTGGCCTCCACTGGTAACAGTGTCCAGAGCCACCACTAGGGTGGTGTTTTACTTTATCTGTGGCTCCAAGATGGACAGAATAAAGTGGCCAGTGATGTACAAGGACCCCAGAAATGGAGGGAAGGGAATCCCTGATATCCCAATCATGCTACAGATTTTCTTTGTATGCAACTGCATCTGCCGAACTATTAAAAGGTTTGCCAACAGCTCTGCAGGAAACTCCACGTCACGCTTCTTCATCCTCCCCCTTTGGAGAGGCCAACTGGAGGGAGTTAAACCAGACCTGTGGAAGCCAAAGACTATCTATAAGCTTATTAGAGCTAAGGACATCATGAAGTTTATTCCAGGACTCCCTGCTGCTACACCGGAGACTGTTTGGGAAAATATTGCCAGCATAAGGACATGGTGTGGATGTCGGTTCAGGGGAATTGCCTCTCAGGACTTTCATGCATGCCCGCAACCTGTGCCGCTACATACATTTTTCATTCTGCATCATCCAGGAGGACACTGCATTGCATCTCTTCTGGGCATGCCCTGTTGCATAGGCCTTGTTGGATGCCTTGGAACATGAACTCAATGTGCCCAGAAACTGCCTTTCTTACCATTCTGTACTTTACGGACTATTTCCTGGTGCTCATGGAGACCAGGTGATCCAGGATGCCTGGTGCCTTATAAACTGTTTTTAGGATGGTATCTGGATAGCCAGGAATTGCCTGGTACTGAAAAGGGAGAGTATGTCCATTTCGGACTGCCGCAATCCCTTACAGCTCCCCCCCACACACACCCACACCCACACCGTTGCTTTGTTTAATTATGTTATGTGATTAAATAATGTCTTTGTAGTGCTGCCCCAGCTCACAACTCCCCATAATGTCTCACTCCTCCTGTTGTTTTATTATGTCACTGTAAAAGCAAGTTAAGTTAAATTGGAAGCAGCAGCTTTAAAAAATCCCCCCCCCCCCTTTTTTACCTCCTGAGCCTACCTTTGCTGATGTAAAGTTGCTGACATCTTTGATGTACAGTGTAGACTGTTTAGCTCCTCCCCTCTGAGACTTGCTGGATCTCCTTCTTCTTAAGCCTCCAAAAGCAGTGATAGTTTGGCCCGTGCGTGCGTGTTGTCGCGACAACACAACATCAGTGCATGTACGGACGCATGCGTGCGTGACGTCATCACTCCGCACCATGCTGTACAAATTTACTACCTTTTACTAGCACATGGTATTCTACGGACAAACATTCGTACATTAACAAACGTTTGCTGTAAAGGTCCCTTTTGTACATGGGATTTCAAAACTGCACCGCATATTCCAAATGAGGCCTTACCAGAGCCTTGTAAAGTGGGAGAATAATATTTTTCTCCATTAAATCTATTCCCCTCTTTATACAAGACAATATCTTGCTAGCTTTAGCCGTTGCTGCCTGGCATTGCTTGCTGCAGCTAAGTCTGTTACCTACTAGAACCCCCAAATCCTTTTTCAAAAGAGATTTACTTAGCACAGAGTCATTAACGGTGTAGGTGGCACAAGGATTTTAAAGCCCCAAATGCATCACCTTGCATATAAAATCTCAACATTAAATCTTATCTGCCACTCTGCTGCCCATTTTGATAATCTGTCAAGGTCTGCTTTCAGCAATTGCACATCATTTAAAGTTTTCAAAGCTCTGGATAGTTTAGTGTCTTCAGCAAACACAGAAACCTTGCTCTCAATGCCCACTTCTAAGTAATTTACAAATAGATTAAAAGAAGTGGCCCCAGTACAGAACACTGAGGTACTCCACTTAGTAATACCAAGTCCAACATTTTCACCCTTCTTTTTAACCATACCTAACGTTTGATCCAGAGGAAGGCAACCCCCCCCCCCACAAAGATGTATCCCCATTGACCACTACCCTCTATACACTATCCATTCTTATGTCTTATAATGCCTTATACATTACATAGGCTACACAAGTACAATAAAAATATTTAGTGTTGTGCAACTATAACAGGATACCATTATAGCAATACAAACACAATTTTAACTTGCTTCAGGGTTCTAACCAGCAGTACAGGCAACCAAGTGCTAGCCAATGTCATACACACAATGACATTAATAAAAAGTGTCCTCTTACAAAGGTCTAACTGTCTCTACATACATGTAAATAGATTTGATAATGGTGTTATATATGGCTCAAGAGTGACATCCACACAAAATTTATGGGAAAACTGGTCAGAGAGGCCACCATGAGGCCTACAGCAAGATGAAAAGAACAGCATTAAAGGAACACTAAACCCAAAAAAATAAGTATTTTCCATTTGTTTGTATTATTCACAGGGAGGTGAGAACGCTTAGTCTCACCTCCCTGTGAATAATATTACGCTCGGTAGACCTGGAACTTACCTTACCACCGCTCCACTCGCAGCTGCTTCTTCACAGAACAGCTGTTCTCTCCCGATCACGCACCCTATCTTTTGTATTGGCGTGCATGCGCCTAAGATAGGGCGCGCGGTCGGGAAAGAGCGGCTGTCAGTGAAGAAGCGGCTGCGTGTGGATCGCGGTAAGGTAAGTTCCAGGTCCCCCGAGCATAATATTATTCCCAGGGAGGTGAGAATAAGCGTTCTCACCTCCCTGTGAATAATACAAACGAATGGCAAATACTTATTTTTGGGGTTTTTTGGGGTTTAGTGTTCCTTTAAAGTACTGATTGTGCTCTTCATGTGACAGTTTTATTCTTTATCAGGGAGATTCAATAAAAGTTCTTATCATTTAAATTTTGCCCCAACCAATCAGAACTTATGTAACATTTGAAAGCTAACATCTGATTGGTTGGGGCAAAATTAGCACCGTTTTAAATGATAAGAACTTTTATTGAATAACCACCTATATGTCTGGTTTGTGGAATTGGTTACAAAACAAAAGCCTTTATGGTGCCCATACATTGGTCAACATTTCTCCTGATATTTATATGATTAGTAGGCAAAATTGACAAGTCCAGATAAACCAAACTGATTGAATTTTGTGCACACTTATGCAACCAGGATTTGGTAGAATTTCTATTTCCACTAAACTGTTTTGTTTTTGACTTCTTGCTTTTGTTTCTTTTTTAATATTAAACAAAATCCCATATTTATAAAACCTTAATTACTTCTTGTATATAGCCTAAGTTACTTCTTCCTGTATATAGCATTTATTTTTTTTATCTTTCTCTTTAACTGAAATCCAATCATAAAAACTGTAGATGTCACTGTTTTGGACATATATGTTACATTTTCAATCATCCGTTTTCTTTCTCTGTTTGCTTTTCTTATAATCCATCTAATCCTTTCACTTTCAGACCCTCAATACTTTTGAAATGATTTCTTTGTGTCTTTACGCTATCTGTAATGGGCTGGATTGGCTTCTGCTGTCATTTCTGACTCATGGATTTTATTGAAATGGATCTAGATATCATCTCTGCTTTAACTGGTCTTTAGATTTTCACAGTCATAGTGGATTACAATCAATATTTCTTCTTAGCTCTTCTGCATGTCATTTAGAAGCTAAACTTAACCATTTTTGTTTGAAGTACAAGGCATAGATACACATGCAGTTTGAAATAATAAATATAAGGTGTTTTCCTTACTAAATAACACAGTTTTAGTGTTCATGCATTAAAATATGTATAGCTAATTATTGGCACCAAAAGGCGTTTGGTAAAACATTTTGCCTTTTTTTCCCCAAAATGAAACTTACGCCCAGTATACAGTAAAATTACAACTATACAGCTTTCCACCGTTGCGCAATTGGACGATAATATTGATATGTATACGTATCGATACTATTGGATGCAAGATTACCTGGATATTTCATAAGCTGGATTTCCCAATCTACTTTACGATCAACATTACAGCTGTAATCCGGACAGGGAACGGCATGGAAACATCGCTGGACAGAAAAACATTAAAGCCGATTAGATATTCTTCATAACAAAGGTCTAAACAGCTTTAACATCTAAACAGTGTGTGGCCAGCTCTAGCTAATTAATAAAACAACTGGTTTATAGAGATGGACTAGAACTTGAACACGAACCCGAGTTTGAGCTGAACTATTCGAGTTCGAATGTACTCAGACTTCACGAACTATCCCGGACCCGGATTTCTCAGACTTTCAATATTTTCCGGACTTTTAAAAATTATAGAATGTTCGAGTGTTCGAAGTGCATGGAAATGCAAATAAAATGTCTATTATACCAATACGCGAGTAAATATCGAATTATCGAATATGCCTATTATACCAATACGCGAGTAAATACCGAATTATCGAATATGCGAGTCGTTTATGGGATATTATCGAATGTTCGAATGCGAGAGCTTGAAAGTAGTGTGCATGAGAGTAAATTCGATTTTTCTAAAGTCCTGGATATTCAAACATGTTCCCCAGACCATTTCCCAGGGCCCACAGCCACTTACATTAAGTTACCATTGATATTTTAATTGTATTTCATTCAAACTTTTCGAACTATTTTACTCCCATTGACTTAAATGGGTCCGTTTTCCAACTTTCGAACTTTCCATGTAGTTTCACCCATCTCTACTGATTTATATGAAAGGATCAATCTTAGGGATTTGTCTTTTTCCATACAATTAACTAAGCATCAGAAACCTTTGGCATCTATACCAAAAAATAAGTTATTTTAAATTGACCATAACTGGAAACTATAATTCTTCCCAACCATCACTGTATCATTTTTTTATTGATCTGCCCCCTATTTCTTTAGATATCCAATCTAAAAATTCTTATATTTCAGCTGTTCTTTGCCCTCAAAAACTATTCTTCTGTGAGTAGTTTTACTGTAACTGGAATGGTAACAGAGATTTGACAGTTGGAATGCTGTATGCTGTGTGCAGGCTTGACAGTTTGTTTGTGGGAAAAAAGTCAGTTCGGATGGAAGTGGGAGTGGCTAAAAGAGGGAGGGGGGATACTGCTCCTAAACAAAATGTGTGCTGGATTGAAGGCATGCAACAACACACACAAATCAGAGTGCTACTTACATGTATTCAATTATAGATTAAGATGAGGCAAAGTCATATTTTCAGTATAGTGTCCCTTTAAGCTAGTAAAAAAAAAAAAAACACACTCTTCACTGATACAAATAATCCCATATTCAGCTTGGTGAAAATAAATGAAAAATAGAATCCATATTTCAGCATGTACTATTTTATGTTTACATTTTACAACATTTACCAATCCAGACTTTTGAGCTTTACCTTAAAAATGTTTGTTTTTCTTTATTTTAAAAAAAATACTATAAAAGTGCACTTCTTGTAGTTAGCCAGAGTCAAGATGTTTATTTACTGCTACACAATGTTACCCAAGCAAGGTTTCAGTTGGTTTGCTTTATTGGCTGGAAGAAAAATACAAGGAAGGTTACAAGGAGATAAAACATAGATTTTTAAGCAAGTAATCCATTTTTGGTTTGATTTTTTTTTTTAAGTAAGTAAAAAGACTAAGCTATCTGGAGAAAATGAAAAACTGTTAGTAGCGCTTTGGGATATATTATATTCGTTGACATAAAGGTGTATTTATAAAAAGGCAATCATTTTTTTTGCAACAAGTATGGTACACTTTTATTTGTATTTTGTATTTCTTTGCTAGCCGTCTATATTTATGACCTGGTCAAAAGATATAAGGTGAATGGTAATATAAATACCAAATGACAAAATGAAAGTAAAGGCCAACAAAGTGATTAATTTATAGAAGAAATAAATGTTAATAGAAAGTAAATTTCAACCATTCCTCATGTAATGGGAACTTAAAGTTTTTTTTTTTACTTTAAAGGGCAACTTAAGTGAAATAACAACTTGTGCAACAAACAAAGTACATAGAGCAGTGTTTATAATGCACTTACTCATACTGACATCAGCCCAATGACAGTGAAAATACATGTGAATAGGGGCCACCCATTCCTGTGACTCAATGGAAAGGAATCAAAATATTCCTTGTTCACTGTACCTGATGGATCTGGGAACTTCAAAAGTTAGAAAAGTACTTCAGATTTTCGCTTTATCTTTTACATATGTAAATGGCTGGGATGTGAGTTATGTCTCTAAATTTTTAAAGTGTGTACAGGCAGTGTGGGGGGTGGTTAATGGTAATGGGTGCAGTGGTATATATTCTTATAAAAACCTGAGAGTTTTTTTTATAAGAATATGTTCCATTGCACTTCTCCATTCAAAAGCCAGAGCTTTATGTTTTATAATATGTTACCTATCCCTGACCTCTTACTAGGATCTTTATATAACTAGGAAGAACATATAGAAACCCTGTAATTCCCCCCACTACTGGCCCCACTCTGTAGTGAATACAAATCCTTACCTTACATCCCAGCTCCAAATGGTTCTCCAGTATTCCCCTCCCCAAAGTCCCAAAAACTGCCCTCAAGGAGGATAGCAGAGTCCATATAGGACTCTGCCTCCTGTCTCCCCTCCAGGAGAAGTTTGGCATGCGCACTGCAGTCATCTTCCCCTCCCTCTCCCTCCCATTTTGCGATCCCTCCCCCTAGTGTAATTTACCTTTGGCAAATAATAGTTTACCTTCCCCCAGCCCCAACTGCTATAAATGATTAGTTATGGCCCAGTTCGCGGATCTGAACCAGGATCTGCGTTGGATTTACCTCGTTCGCGAACGGCGGATATCGTGGATTTTCCGCCTTCCGAACTTTTCAGAATCGCGTTTTCGAAAATTTTCGAAATTATGAGGATTTCTCGTATTTTCGAAAATATGGGAAAATACTAGAAATTCTCGTAAATTCAAGATTTTGCAGATTTTTCACATCTTCACATTTTCGGGTCCGTATTTTCGAAGAATCCCCGTATTTTCGAAAAATTCTAGTAATTTCGAAGAATCCTAGTATTTTCGAAGAATGCTCATATTTTCGAGGAACGGATTTTGCCGAATTTTAATTGTAATAGGTTTTAATGAATTTTTAAATTTTCTAATTTTTTTCGAAAATTCGCGGATCCTCGAGCGGACCGTATTTTGCGAAGTTCGGACATCTCTATAAATGATTTGTTAGAAAGTGCTCCGATAGCAGGGGTGTCCCTAGGGTTTTTGGCACCTGAAAATACTTTTGAATGCCGCCCCTAGGCCGAGCTCCGTGGCAAAGTGGGTGTGGCTTAATGTGTGGGGGTGGCTTAGTCTGTGGGGGTGGCTTAGCGCGTGGGCGTGGCAAATTTCATACTTTTTTTTTAATGGTTATTTATACGCTTCTCTATTTTTAGAAAACACTAAAAAACATGTTGGTGCAACTGGTACATTACATTAGAAAGCCCTACCATACTCTGTAGAATAAAAGATCTATCTATCTATCCATCCATCCATCTATATTATCTATCTATCTCTGCTATCTATCTATATTATCTATCTATCTATCTCTGCTATCTATCTATCGCTATTATCTATCTATCTCTGCTATCTATATATCTATCTATCTCTGATATTTATCTATCTCTGCTATCTATCTATCTCTGCTATCCATCTATCTTTGCTATCTATCTATCTACCTCTGCTATCTATCTATCTCTTCTATCTGTCGCTATCTATCTATCTATCGCTATTATCTTTCTATCTCTGCTATCCATCTATCTCTGCTATCCATCTATCTCTGCTATCCATCTATCTCTGCTATCCATCTATCTATCTCTGCTATCCATCTATCTCTGCTATCCATCTATCTCTGCTATCCATCTATCTCTATCTCTGTAGAATAAAAGATGTTGGCCAAAAGATTTGTAAGCCCTGCTACCACGTCAAGGTAGACTCTTTCAGCAGGGCCCTAACTATTATCTAAATTATATATTATATATATAGATTATATATAATTATATAGATTATTTATCTATCTCTGCTATCTATCTATCTATCTTATGTATCTATCTCTGCTATCTATCTCTTCTATCTGTCTATCTATCTATCTCTGCTATTTATCTATCTATATTATCTATCTATCTATCTCTGCTATCTATCTACCTATCTTATGTATCTATCTATCTATCTATCTCTTCTATCCGTCTATCTCTGCTATCTATCTATCCATCCATCCATCTATATTATCTATCTATCTCTGCTATCTATCTATATTATCTATCTATCTATCTCTGCTATCTATCTATCGCTATTCTCTATCTATCTCTGCTATCTATTCTCTATCTCTGATATTTATCTATCTCTGCTATCTATCTAATCTATCTATCTCTGCTATCCTCTATCTTGCTATCTATCTATCTTCCTCTGCTATCTATCTATCTCTTCTATCTGTCGCTATCTATCTATCTATCGCTATTATATTTTCTATCTCTGCTATCCATCTATCTCTGCTATCCATCATCTCTGCTATCCATCTATCTATCTCTGCTATCCATCTATCTCTGCTATCCATCTATCTCTGCTATCCATCTATCTCTATCTCTGTAGAATAAAAGATTTTGGCCAAAAGATTTGTAAGCCCTGCTACCACGTCAAGGGTAGACTGTTTCAGCAGGGCCCTAACTATTATCTAGATTATATTTTTATACATAGATTATATATAATTATATAGATTATTTATCTATCTCTGCTATCTATCTATCTATCTTATGTGTCTATCTCTGCTATCTATCTCTTCTATCTGTCTATCTATCTATCTCTGCTATTTATCTATCTATATTATCTATCTATCTATCTATCTATCTCTGTTATCTATCTACTATCTTATGTATCTATCTATCTATCTATCTATCTATCTATCTATCTATCTATCTATCTATCTATCTATCTATCTATCTCTTCTATCTGTCTATCTCTGCTATCTATCTATCCATCCATCCATCTATATTATCTATCTATCTCTGCTATCTATCTATATTATCTATCTATCTATCTATCTCTGCTATCTATCTATCACTATTATCTATCTATCTCTGCTATCTATTATATCATCTATCTCTGATATTTATCTATCTCTGCTATCTATCTATCTACTATCTCTGCTATCCATCTATCTTTGCTATCTATCTATCTACCCTGCCATCTATCTCTCTTCTATCTGTCGCTATCTACTCTACAATCGCTATATCTATCTATCTCTGTCCCATCCTATCTCTGCTATCCATCTATCTCTGCTATCCCATCCTATCTCTGCTATCCATCTATCTCTGCTATCTATCTATCTAATCTATCTATCTATCTCTGCTATCTATCTATCTATGCTTTACTCTCTATCTCTGATATTTATCTATCTCTGCTATCTATCTATCTAGCTCTATTATCTATCTCTGCTATCTATCTATCTATCTATCTATCTATCTATCTATCTATCTATCTATCTATCTATCTATCTATCTATCTATCTCTGCTTTCTATCCATCTATCTATCTATCTATCTATCTATCTATCTATCTATCTATCTATCTATCTATATATTTCTGCTATCTATCTATCTCTGCTATCTATCTTCCTATCTCTGCTATCTATCTCTCTATCTCTGATATTAATCTATCTCTGCTATCTATCTATCTATCTATCTATCTATGCTATCTATCTATCTATCTATCTATCTATCTATCTATCGATCCTATCTCTGCTATCTATCTATATTATTTAATCTATCTATCTATCTCTGCTATCTATCTATCGTTATCTATCTATCTATATCTGCTATCTATATATCTATCTATCTCTATATTTATCTATCTCTGCTATCTTCTATCTCTGCTATCCATCTATCTTTGCTATCTATCTATCTACCTCTCTATCTATCTATCCTTCTATCTGTCGCTAATCTATCTATCTATCGCTATTATCTATCTATCTCTGCTATCCATCTATCTCTTCTATCCATCTATCTCTGCTATCCATCTATCTCTGCTATCCATCTATCTCTGCTATCCATCTATCTCTGCTATCCATCTATCTCTGCTATCCATCTATCTCTATCTCTGTAAATAAAAGATGTTTGCCAAAAGATTTGTAAGCCCTTGCTACCACTCAAGGTATACTCTTTCAGCAGGGCCTAACTATTATCTAAATTTATTATATATATAGATTATATATAATTATTAGATTATTTATCTATCTCTATCTCTGATATTTATCTATCTCTGCTATCTATCTATCTAGCTCTATTATCTATCTCTGCTATCTATCTATCTATCTATCTATCTCTGCTATCTATCTATCTATCTCTGCTATCTATCTATCTCTGCTATCTATCTGTCATCTACTCTGCTATCTATCTATCTCTCTATCTGTCCGCTATCTATCTATCTATATCATCGCTATTATATTTCTATCTCTGTATCCATCTAGCTCTTCTCTGCTATCCTCTATCTCTGCTATCCATCTATCTCTCTCTGCTATCCATCTATCTCTGCTATCCATCTATCTCTGTCTATCTCGCTATCCATCTATCTCTATCTCTGTAGAATAAAATGTTTGGCCAAAGATTTGTAAGCCCTGCTACCACACGTCAAGGTAGACTCTTTCAGCAGGGCCCTAACTATTATCTAATTATATATTTAATACATAGATTATATATATTAATAGATTATTTATCTATCTCTGCTATCATCTATCTATCTTATTGTCCTATCTCTGCTATCTATCTCTTCTATCTGTCTATCTATCTATCTCGCTATTTATCTATCTATATTATCTATCTATCTATCTATCTATCTGTCTATCTACTATCTCTCTATGTATACTATCTATCTATCTATCTATTATCTATCTTCTCTCTATCTATCTATCTATCTATCTATCTTTCTATCTGTCTCTCTGCTATCTATCTATCCATCCATCCATCTATATTATCTATCTATCTCTGCTATCTATCTATATTATCTATCTATCTATCTATCTCTGCTATCTATCTATCACTATTATCTATCTATCCTGCTATCTATATATCTATCTATCTCTGATATTTATCTATCTCTGCTATCTATCTAATCTATCTATCTCTGCTATCCATCTATCTTTGCTATCTACTATCTACCTCTCTATCTATACTATCTCTTCATCTGTCGCTATCTATCTATCAATCGCTATTATCTATCTATCTCTGCTATCCATCTATCTCTGCTCATCCTCGATCTCTCTAGCATCTATCTCTGCTATCCATCTATCTCTGCTATCTCTATCTATCTAATCTATCATCTATCTCTGCTATCTTATCTATCTATCTATCTATCTATCTCTCTAATCTCTGATATTTATCTATCTCTCTATCTATCTATCTCTCTAATTATCTATCTCCTGCTATCTATCTATCTAACTATCATCTTCTCTATATCTCTAATCTATCTATCGATCTATCTATCTATCTATCTATCTATCTATCTCTGCTTTCTATCTGTCTATCTATCTATCTATCTATCTATCTATCTATCTATCTATCTATCTATCTATCTATCTATCTCTGCTATCTATCTCTCTCTGCTATCTATCTCTCTATCTATCTCTGTCTATCTATCTCTCTATCTCTGATATTAATCTATCCTGCTATCTATCTATCTATCTATCTATCTATCTATCTATCTATCTATCTATCTATCTATCTATCTCTTCTATCTATCTATCTATCGCATCTATCTATCTATCTCTGGCTATCTATCTATATACTCTGCTATCTATCTCTCTATCCTGATTTATCTATCCTGCTTTCTATCTATCACTCTATTATCTATCTCTGCTTATCTAGCTATCTATCTATCTATCTAATCTATCTATCTATCTATCTATCTATCTATCTATCTCTGCTATCTATCTTCTATCTATCTCTGCTATCTATCTTCTATCTCTGCTATCTATCATCTATCTCTGCTATCTATCTATCTCTGCTTTCTATCTTATCTATCATCTAGCTATCATCTATCTTATCTATCTATCTATCGATTATCTATCTAATCTATTCTATCTACTTTTTCTTTCTTATCTATCTATCTATCTATCATCTATCTTCTATCTCGCTATCTATCTCTGCTATCTATCTCTATCCTCTTCTATCTCCTATCCTCTGTCTATCTATCTCTCTATCTCTGATATTATCTACTCGCTATCTATCTATCTATCTATCTATCTATCATCTATCTATCTCTATCTATCTATCTATCTATCTATCTATCTCTGCTATCTGTATCTAGCTGTCTATCTATCTATTTCTGCTATCTATCTCTATTATCTCTGATTTTATCTCTCTATCTCTCTATCTATCTATCTACTCTATTACTATCTCTGCTATCTATCTATCTTCTATCTATCTATCTATCTATCTCTGCTATCTATCTATCTATCTCTATCTATCTACTACTATCTATCTATCTATCTATCTACTATCTCTGCTATCTATCTTCTATCACCTATCTCTGCTATCTATCTATCTCTGCTATCTACTATCTATCTCTGCTATCTATCTATCTCTGCTATCTATCTCTCTATCGCCTGCTATTTATCTATTCTGCTATCTATCTATCTAGCTCTATTTATCTATCTCTCTGCTATATATCTATCTATCTCTATCTATCTATCTATCTATCTATCTATCTAACTATCTATCTATCTAATCTTCTATCTATCTATCTACTGCTATCTATCTATCTATCTATCTATCTATCTATCTATCTATCTATCTATCTATCTATCTATCTCTGCTATCTATCATCTTCTATCTATCTATCTATCTATCTATCTATCTATCTATCTATCTATCTGCTATCTATCCTCTGCTATCTATCTATCTCTGCTATCTATCATCTTATCTCTGGCTATCTATCTCTCTATCTCTGATATTAATCTACTAGCTATCTTCTATCTTATCTATCATCTATCTATCTATCTATCTATTCTATCTATCTATCTATCTATCTCTGCTATCACTCTCTATCTCTGATATATCTATCTCTGCTATCTATCTATCTAGCTCTATATCTATCTCTGCTAATCTATCTATCTATCTATCTCTGCTATCTATCTATCTTATCTCTCTATCTATCTATCTTATCTACTCGCTATCTATCTACTCTGCTATCTCTGCTATCTATCTCTATCTATCTATCTATCTATCTCTGCATATATCTCTCTATCTCTGTATTTATCTATCTCTGCTATCTATCTATCTATCTCTGATTATCTATCTCTGCTATCTATCTATCTATCTATCTATCTATCTATCTATTATCTATCTATCTTGTATCTATCTATCTATCTATCTACTCTTATCTATCTCTCTATCCTATCTCTCTATCTATCTATCTACTTCTATCTAATCGAGTCTATCTATCTATCTAACTCTATCTATCTATCTATCTATCTCATCTACTATCTACTATCTATCTCTGCTACTATCTATCTATCTATCTATCCTGCAATATCTATCATCTATCTCTGCTTTCTATCTATCTATCTCTACTATCTATCTCTGCTATCTATCTATCTTCTGCTATCATCTATCTAGCTACTATTATCCTATCTCTGCTATCATCTATCTCTCTATCTCTCTATCTATCTATCTATCTATCTATCTATCTCTACTATCTATTCTATCTATCTATCTATCTATCTATCTATCTATCCTATCTATCTATTCTATCTATCTATCTATCTATCTCTCTCTCTATCTATCTCTCTATCTCTGATTACATCTATCTACTCTGCTATCTATCTTTATCTATCTATCTCTCTATCTCTGATATTTATCTATCTCTGCTATCTATCTATCTATCTATCGCTATTCTATCTAGCTCTATTATCTATCTCTGCTACTTATCTATCTATCTCTGCTATCTTCTATCTTGTATCCTCTGCTATTACTATCTATCTATATCTTCTATCTATCTATCTCTGCTATCTATCTATCTATCTATCTATCTATCTATCTATCTATCTCTGCAATCTATCTATCTATCTATCTCTGCTATCTATCTATCTATCTATCTATCTATCTATCTATCTACTGCTCATCCATCTATCTATCTCTGCTATCTATCTCTGATATTTATCTATCTCTGCTATCTATCTATCTATCTATCTATCTATCTATCTATCTATCTATCTATCTATCTATCTATCTATCGCTATTATCTATCTAGCTCTATTATCTATCTCTGCTATCTATCTATCTCTGCTATCTATCTATCTATCTATCTATCTATCTATCTATCTATCTATCTATCTATCTATCTATCTATCTATCTATCTATCTATCTATCTATCTATCTATCTATCTATCTATCGCTGCTTTCTATCTATCTCTGCAATCTATCTCTGCTATCTATCTATCTATCTGTCTCTGCTATCTATCTATCTCTGTAAACTATATCTATCTCTTCTATCTATCTATCTATCTATCTTCTATTATCTATCTATCTATCTATCTATCTCTGCTATCTATCTATCTATCTATCTATCTATCTATCTATCTATCTAACTATCTATCTCTGCTATCTATCTCTGCTATCTATCTATCTATCTATCTATCTCTGCTATATATCTATCTATCTATCTCTGCTTTCTATCTATCTCTGCTATCTATCTATCTATCTATCTATCTGCTCTATATCTCATCTCTGCTATCTATCTATCTCTGCTATCTATCTATCTATCTTTCTATCTATCTCTGCTATCTATCTATCTATCTATCTATCTATCTATCTATCTATCTATCTATCTCTGCTATCTCTCTATCTCTGCTATCTCTGCTATTTATCAATCTATCTATCTCTGCTATCTATCTAATCTATCTATCTCTCTATCTCTGATATTTATCTATCTCTGCTATCTATCTATCTATCTATCTATCTATCGCTATTATCTATCTAGCTCTATTCTCTATCTCTGCTATCTATCTATCTATCTCTGCTATCTATCTATCTATGTATCTCTGCTATCTATCTATCTATCTATCTATATCTTCTATCTATCTATCTCTGCTATCTATCTATCTATCTATCTATCTATCTATCTAATCTCTGCAATCTATCTATCTATCTATCTATCTATCTATCTATCTATCATCATCTATCTCTCTGCTATCCATCTATCTATCTCTGCTATCTATCTCGATATTTATCTATCTCTTCTATCTATCGCTATTATCTATCTAGCCTCTATTATCTATCTCGCTATCTATCTATCTCTCTATCTATCATCTATCTATCTATCTATCTACTACTATCTATCTATCTCTGCTATCTATCTATCTATTTATCTATCTCTGCTATCTATCTATCTATCTATCTATCTCTATCTATCGCTGCTTCTATCTATCTCTGCAATCTATCTCTGCTATCTATCTATCTATCTGTCTCTGCTATCTATCTATCTCTGTAAACTATACTATCTCTTCTATCTATCTATCTATCATCTATCTATCTATCTATCTATCTATCTATCTCTGCTATCTATCTATCTATCTATCTATCTCTGCTACCTACTATCTCTGCTATCTATCTATCTATCTCTGCTATCTATCTCTCTATCGCTTTATCTATCTAGCTCTATTATCTATCTGCATCTGTCTTCTATCTCTGCTATCTATCTATCTCTGCTATCTATCTATCTATCTATCTACTCTCTATCTATCTATCATCTATCTATCTATCATCTCTGCAATTCCTATCTCGCATCTATCTATCGATCTCTGCTATCTAATCTATCTATCTATCTATCTATCTATTCTATCTCTCTATCTATCCTATCTATCTATCATCTATCATCTATCTATCTATCTACTATCTATCTATCTATCTATCTCTGCAATCTATCTATCTCTGCTATCTATCTATCTATGTTATCTATCTCTCTATCTCTGATATTTATCTATCTCTGCTATCTATCTATCGCTATTATCTATCTAGCTCTATTATCTATCTCTGCTATCTATCTATCTCTGCTATCTATCTCTGCTATTCTATCTATCTCTGCAATCTATCTATCTGCAATCTATCTATCTATCTCTGCAATCTATCTATCTATCTCTGCAATCTATCTATCTATCTCTGCATCTATCTATCTATCTATCTATCTATCTATCTATCTCTGCAATCTAGCTTCTATCTATCTCTGCAATCTAGCTATCTATCTCTCTATCTACTGCTATCTATCTCTGCTATCTATCTCTCTGTCTACTCTGCTATCTATCTCTGCTATCTATCTATCTCTGTAATCTATATCTACCTATCTACCTTGCTATCTATATATATCTCTGCTATCTATCTATCTATCTATCTATCTATCTATCTATCTATCTATCTATCTATCTATCTATCTATCTGTCTCTGCTATCTTATCTATCTCTTGCATCATCTATCTATCTATCTATCTCTGCTATATATCTCTCTATCTCTGATATTTATCTATCTCTGCTATCTATCTATCTATCTATCTATCTATCTATCTATCTATCTATCTATCTATCTATCTATCTATCGCTATTATCTATCTAGCTCTATTATATATCTCTGCTATCTATCTATCTATCTATCTATCTCTACTATCTATCTATCTATCTATCTATCTATCTATCTATCTATCTATCTCTGCTATCTATCTATCTATCTAATCTATCTATCTATCTATCGCTGCTTTCTATCTTATCTCTTATCTCTGCAATCCTATCTCTGCTCTATCTATCTATCTATCTATCTATCTACTCTCTATCTATCTATCTCTGTAAAACTATATCTCATCTCTTCTACTATCTATCTATCTATCTATCTCTCTATCTACTACTATCTATCTATCTATCTATCTATCTCTATCTATCTATCTATCTATCTATCTCTGCTACCTATCTATCTCTGCTATTTATCTATCTATCTCTGCTATCTATCTCTCTATCGCTATTATCTATCTAGCTCTATTATCTATCTGCTATCTGTCTATCTATCTCGCTATCTATCTATCTCTGCTATCATCTATCTCTGCTATCTATCTATCTCTATCTCTCTATCTATCTATCTATCTATCTATCTATCTATCTATCTATCTATCTATCTCTGCAATCTAGCTATCTATCTATCTCTGCAATCTAGCTAGCTATCTCTGCTATCTATCTCTGCTATCTATCTCTGCTATCTCTCTCTCTTCTATCTCTGCTATCTATCTATCCTGTAATCTATATCTACCTCTGCTATCTATATATATCTTTCATTCCTAAACTAACAGAAATGTAAAATGAAAAGCTAACTTGTAGAAATCTTAATTATTCGGTATGTCATGACAACCTTACCCTTCAAAAATAAACTGCCAACATCTTAAGGCTATATAGGTATCCCTCGTATGGAAAGGTGATTCCACATACAATATAAGAAATTCCTGAAAATGAATTTGGGAATGCCATTAAACAGTGTTAGAAAGACAGAACTTTGTACGAGGCTGTTTTCCATCTTAAAGTCACGTTAACCCACTGTCACAACTTACCTGCCACTCCGGTCCGCGCCGCTTTGCACTTCCGGGTGGGCGGCGTCGTAAACGTCATGATGTCACGACGCCGATAGCCGGGCGGCGCGAGAATTTAAAAGCCGGCGTCCTCCTGGACCCGGTGCCCGATAGTAGCGTTTGCTACTCCTGGCTCCTGTACTCACCTACCTTGGATCCTGTTCCTCTCCTGCTACAGCTACTTACCTTCCCGCTCTAGGACTATATCTACTTTGCTTGTTACAGTTCCCAGCAGCACCTGTTCCAGCCTACAGTTCCCAGCAGCACCTTGTTCCAGAATCCTTCCTTCAGTTCCAGCAGCAGACCTTGTCCAGAATCCTGCCTACAGTTCCAGCAGCACCTTGTTCCAGCCTTCAGTTCCCAGCAGCACCTTGTTCCAGAATCCTGCCTACAGTTCCCAGCAGCACCTTGTTCCAGCCTACAGTTCCCAGAAGCACCTTGTTCCAGAATCCTGCCTACAGTTCCCGCAGCATCGTTTTCCAGATTCCAGCTTCTGTCCCAGCAGCCTCTGTATCCTGCATTATCCAGACTCCTCCTAAGCGTACTTGTAAGTACTCGGCTCCCCGGCTGTTTATACAGTACTATCGGGCCATGGAAACGCCTGAGGGTGCTATGGCAGAGTTGAGTAAAACTCTCCAAGCTTTGTCCAAACGCATGGACATGTTTGAACACCATCAGGGCCAGTTGGCTCAGTTCATGGATATCCTCGCTCTCCGGCTACCCAGTTCTGCTTCCGCTCCGGGTTCTACGCCACCTCCTTCTACGTCCGGATCCTGTGATCCTTCTCTTCGGAGAGAGCCCCGCATACCTCCACCCTCGCGGTTTGATGGTGATGCCCAAGCCTGCCGTGGATTCATTAATCAGTGCCAAATCCAATTTGAACTTCAACCATCTCATTTTGCATCGGATCGTGCAAAGGTTGGTTACATCATGCCTTGTTGGAGGGCAATGCCCTGGCCTGGGGCTTCTCCCTATGGAAATAGACGATCCTCTTGTCAATAATGTTACCGACTTCCTGAGTATGTTTCGCAAGGTCTTTGATGCTCCAGGAAGAACCTCTGCTGCCTCCTCCCGTTTGATGCAGCTCCACCGGGTCTCTTTCCGTGGGTCAATATGCGATTGAATTTCGTACCCTTGCCGCGGAGACTTCTTGGAACAATGAGGCACTTACAGCAGCTTTTGGCAGGGACTCTCTGTCACCTCAAGGATGAATTAGTATCTAGAGAGTTACCTGTCCCATTGGAAGACTTGATTACTCTATGCATCCAGATTAATACCCGCTTCCGTGAACGGCAGGCAGAAAGGTCTGCAGCTCGTTCCAGCTTCCCTAAGACCTTTCCTGGCCTGCTCAGACCTTTCCGCAACCTATATCTTCGATTGAAGAGCCGATGATGCAAATTGGCGGCACTCCTCTGCTCCTGAGGAAAAGTCACGCCGACGTACTAATGGACTTTGTCCCTATTGTGGCAAGGACATTTTGTAAGAAATTACCCCCAGAAGGCGGGAAACTCCATGCCCTAGAAGTTCAGGAGGAGCTCCTTCTAGGCAATGTAAAGTCTCCTGCCAAATTTGAACCACTGAAACTCTTTTACCGCAACATATCACCTTTAATGGTAAAACTTTTCCTCCCAGGCCTTTGTCGATTCCGTGTGCAGCTGGAAACTTCATTGATGCTACCTATGAGCACAATTGGGGCTTCCTCTCCTTCATTTGCAGCAACCTCTTCGAGTTCTGGCTATTGACAATAACCCTTTGGCTTCTGAATTCATCTCCCAATCACATACGAAGTTCTATTTCGCATTGGCATATTTCACCAGGAACGTTTGTTCTTTTCTTGTCATCCAAAGCCCTTCCGCTCCCCTGATTCTCGGACTTCCATGGCTCAGATTACACAACCCTGTTATAGATTGGTCTAACAATGAACTTAAGTCTTGGAGTCCTTTCTGTTTAAAAATTGCCTTTCCACTCATGCACACCATTACCTGTGAAAAGAAATCTGAGAAAACCTCCTGAATGTTATCATGATTTCTCTGATGTTTTTTGTAAAAAAACGAGCTGAGAAGCTACCACCGCACCGATCCTACGATTGCCCCATCAATCTTCTCTCAGGTACATGCCTCCTGGGGACGCACATACCCACTGTCCCCTTCTGAAACTCTAGCCATGAAAGAGTACAGTACTGAACATTTGTCTAGGGGTTTCATACAACCTTCCTCTTCCCCTGCTGGAGCTGGGTTCTTTTTGTTTGAAAAAAAGATAGAGGTTTACGACCCTGCATCGACTACCGTGGTTGGTTAATAAAAATAACAATAAAAAAACGATATCCTCTTCCTCTCATCTCTGAAACTGTTGACCAGATAAAAGGGGCTAAAATATTTACCAAACTGGATCTTCGGGGGGCATACATCTGATCCGTATACGCAAAGGTGACGAGTGGAAAACAGCTTTAACACTAGGGACGGTCACTACGAATATCTCGTTATGCACTTTGGCCTTTGTAATGCTCAGCGGTGTTCCAGGAATTCGTTAATGACATTTTCTGGGATATGTTGGGAATCTCTGTAGTCGTATATCTCGATGACATTTTAATCTTTCTCAAGATCTGCCCTCACACCGCCTCCATGTTAAAAGGGTGTTACTACGTCTGAGAGAGAATAGCCTATATGCCAAACTGGAAAATGTCTGTTTGAGTGTTCGCAAGTACCCTTTCTGGGCTACATCATATCTGCGCAAGATGGATCTTGTGAATGTTTCGGCCATCCAAGATTGGTCTCTTCCTATGGGAACCAAAGCCATTCAAAGGTTCATTGGCTTTGCCAATTATTACAGACAATTCATTCAAGGGTTCTCTTCTAATTTTTCCGATATTAGCCCTCATCAGTAAGGTGGTAGGCCTCATTCATGGACCCCTGCAGCCCTTGAAGCCTTCAAACGACTCAAGGAAGCCTTTGCTGATGCACCAGTTCTAGTACATCCAGATCCTAGTCTCCCTTTCTACATCGAAGTTGATGCCTCGGACTTGGGCGCAGGAGCCATCCTTTCCCAAAGACAAGGCACTAAGAGGAAACTCCATCCCTGCGCTTATTTCTCTAAGAAGTTTCTACCCAATGAGCGGAACTATGATGTTGGGAATAGGGAACTTCTTGCCATCAAGTTGGCCCTCGAGGAGTGGCGTCATCTATTGGAAGGCACCTCTGTACCTATCACCATCCTACCGACCATAAGAACCTCGAATACATCCAGAATCTTAAAAGGTTAAATCCCGTCAAGCACGGTGGTCCTATTCTTTTCCGATTCAACTTTGTTATCACTTATCAACCTGGTTCCAAAACAAAAAAGCTGACGTCCTTTCCAGATTCTTGTGGCTTCCGATGTATTAATCAAGATAAGGGCCCCATTATCCCAACCACTAAAATATTGGCCTCTATATCTCTCAACTCTGTTCCAAGATCAAGCCGCACAAGATTCTGCTCCTCCAGACACACCCTCCAGCAAAATCTTTGTTCATTTCACTTCGGAAAACTATCCTTTTCATACTCACGGTTCCAAGCAAGCCGTCACCCGGTGTTAACAAAACTTTTACTATTCTTGCCCGTTCCATTTGGTGGCCAAAATGAGAAAAGATGTTAAAGACTTTATTCAAGTGTGTACAGCTGTGCTCCATCCAAATCTTCTAGAACCCTCCCCTGTGGCCTTCTTCACACCCTCCCCATTCCGTCCAGACCTTGGACCTATCTATCCATGGACTTTATTGTGGAACTTCCGCCTTCCAGAAAAAATATGGTTATATGGGTGACAGTAGACCGCTTCAGCAAAATGGCCCATTTTGTTCCCCTCCCCAAAAACACATTCTCGACGGAGTTAGCTAACTATTTATTTCGCATATCTTCTGCTTTCATGGACTCCCTTCTGAAATAGTATCTGACAGAGGTACTCAATTTGTTTCCAAATTTTGGAGAGCACTTTGTAAATGCATGAACATCAAGTTACAATTTTCTTCGGCTTACCACCCACAGTCCAACGGGGCTACTGAACGCACTAACCAGTCTTTGGAACAGTATCTTCGTGTGTTACATTTCCTATACTCAGGATGATTGTGCCGACTTCTGCCTTGGGCTGAATTGCCCATAACAATCACCTCATGCTTCTACTGGGAATCTCCTTTTTTATGTGTCTTTGGGACGAATCCTAGATGTTTTCCTCAGGATTTCTTTTCACCCAAGTACCCGCTGCCAATGACTCTTCGGCCCAGATGACCGTTATCTGGCATGCTACGGAAATCAGCCTTCAGAAATCTGCTTTGGTACAAAAAACTGCAGCAGATAGGAGATGTAGAGAACCCCCAGCTTATTCGGTTGGAGATAAAGTGTGGCTCTCCTCTGCTCATATTAACCTACGGGTTCCTTTCTCCAAACTGGGACCCAATTTCATATTTCCCTCATCAAGCCAGTATGCTCTAATCAGTATTCCACATCTTTACTACCTCCTGTTCCAATTTCCGTTGATGGTCGCAGGAGTTTCAGGTCGAGAAGATCTTGGACTCTAGATTCTTGAGGAGATTCTTCAGTATTTGGTCCACTGGAAAGGTTTTGGTCCAGAAGAAAGAGCTTGGATTAAACATTCTGATTTCCACGCTCCTCGTCTAGTCCTGTGGCCCCCCGCAAGGGGGGGGTACTGTCACAAACTTACCTGCCGCTCCGGTCCCGCGCTGACACGCCGGGCAGCGTGAGAATTTAAAGCTTGATTTGTGCCCTTATTTTTTTTTAAAGTGAACATGTAAAATCCTCTTAGTGCCTTGTCTTTGGGAAAGGATGGCTCCTGCGCCCAAGTCCGAGGCATCAACTTCGATGTAGAAAGGGAGACTAGGATCTGGATGTACTAGAACTGGTGCATCAGCAAAGGCTTCCTTGAGTCGTTTGAAGGCTTCAAGGGCTGCAGGGGTCCATGAATGAGGCCTACCACCTTTACTGATGAGGGCTAATATCGGAGAAATTATAGAAGAGAACCCTTGAATGAATTGTCTGTAATAATTGGCAAAGCCAATGAACCTTTGAATGGCTTTGGTTCCCATAGGAAGAGACCAATCTTGGATGGCCGAAACATTCACAAGATCCATCTTGCGCAGATATGATGTAGCCCAGAAAGGGTACTTGCGAACACTCAAACAGACATTTTTCCAGTTTGGCATATAGGCTATTCTCTCTCAGACGTAGTAACACCCGTTTAACATGGAGGCGGTGTGAGGGCAGATCTTGAGAAAAGATTAAAATGTCATCGAGATATACGACTACAGAGATTCCCAACATATCCCAGAAAATGTCATTAACGAATTCCTGGAACACCGCTGGAGCATTACAAAGGCCAAAGTGCATAACGAGATATTCGTAGTGACCGTCCCTAGTGTTAAAGGCTGTTTTCCACTCGTCACCTTTGCGTATACGGATCAGATTGTATGCCCCCCGAAGATCCAGTTTGGTAAATATTTTAGCCCCTTTTATCTGGTCAAACAGTTCAGAGATGAGAGGAAGAGGATATCGTTTTTTTATTGTTATTTTATTTAACCCACGGTAGTCGATGCAGGGTCGTAAACCTCTATCTTTTTTTTCAACAAAAAAGAACCCAGCTCCAGCAGGGGAAGAGGAAGGTTGTATGAAACCCCTAGACAAATGTTCAGTACTGTACTCTTTCATGGCTAGAGTTTCAGAAGGGGACAGTGGGTATGTGCGTCCCCGAGGAGGCATAGTACCTGAGAGAAGATCGATGGGGCAATCGTAGGATCGGTGCGGTGGTAGCTTCTCAGCTCGTTTTTTACAAAAAACATCAGAGAAATCATGATAACATTCAGGGAGGTTTTTCTCAGATTTCTTTTCACAGGTAATGGTGGTGCAATGAGTGGAAAGGCAATTTTTAAAACAGAAAGGACTCCAAGACTTAAGTTCATTGTTAGACCAATCTATAACAGGGTTGTGTAATCTGAGCCATGGAAGTCCGAGAATCAGGGGAGCGGAAGGGCTTTGGATGACAAGAAAAGACAAACGTTCTTGGTGAAATATGCCAATGCGAAATAGAACTTCGTATGTAGATTGGGAGATGAATTCAGAAGCCAAAGGGTTATTGTCAATAGCCAGAACTCGAAGAGGTTGCTGCAAATGAAGGAGAGGAAGCCCCAATTGTGCTGCATAGGTAGCATCAATGAAGTTTCCAGCTGCACCGGAATCGACAAAGGCCTGGGAGGAAAAAGTTTTACCATTAAAGGTGATAGTTGCTGGTAGAAAGAGTTTCAGTGGTTCAAATTTGGCAGGAGACTTTACATTGCCTAGAAGGAGCTCCTCCTGAACTTCTAAGGCATGGAGTTTCCCGACTTCTGGGGGTAATTTCTTACAAAATGTCCTTGCCCGGCACAATAGGGACAAAGTCCATTAGTACGTCGGCGTGACTTTTCCTCAGGAGACAGAGGAGTGCCGCCAATTTGCATCGGCTCTTCAATCGAAGATATAGGTTGCGGAAAGGTCTGAGCAGGCCTAGGAAAGGTCTTAGGGAAGCTGGAACGAGCTGCAGACCTTTCTGCCTGCCGTTCACGGAAGCGGGTATTAATCTGGATGCATAGAGTAATCAAGTCTTCCAATGGGACAGGTAACTCTCTAGATACTTATTCATCCTTGAGGTGATCAGAGAGTCCCTGCCAAAAAGCTGCTGTAAGTGCCTCATTGTTCCAAGAAGTCTCCGCGGCAAGGGTACGAAATTCAATCGCATATTGACCCACGGAAAGAGACCCTTGGTGGAGCTGCATCAAACGGGAGGAGGCAGCAGAGGTTCTTCCTGGAGCATCAAAGACCTTGCGAAACATACTCAGGAAGTCGGTAACATTATTGACAAGAGGATCGTCTATTTCCCATAGGGGAGAAGCCCAGGCCAGGGCATTGCCCTCCAACAAGGCGATGATGTAACCAACCTTTGCACGATCCGATGCAAAATGAGATGGTTGAAGTTCAAATTGGATTTGGCACTGATTAATGAATCCACGGCAGGCTTGGGCATCACCATCAAACCGCGAGGGTGGAGGTATGCGGGGCTCTCTCCGAAGAGAAGGATCACAGGATCCGGACGTAGAAGGAGGTGGCGTAGAACCCGGAGCGGAAGCAGAAGCTGGGGGTAGCCGGAGAGCGAGGATATCCATGAACTGAGCCAACTGGCCCTGATGGTGTTCAAACATGTCCATGCGTTTGGACAAAGCTTGGAGAGTTTTACTCAACTCTGCCATAGCACCCTCAGGCGTTTCCATGGCCCGATAGTACTGTAATAAACAGCCGGGAGGCCGGAGTACTTACAAGTACGCTTTAGGAGGAGTCTGGATAATGCAGGATACAGAGGCTGCTGGGAACAGAAGGCTGGAATCTGGAACGAGGGGCTGCTGGGAACTGTAGGCTGGAACAAGGTGCTGCTGGGAACTGTAGGCAGGATTCTGGAACAAGGTGCTGCTGGGAACTGAAGGCTGGAACAAGGTGCTGCTGGGAACTGTAGGCAGGATTCTGGAACAAGGTGCTGCTGGGAACTGAAGGAAGGATTCTGGAACAAGGTGCTGCTGGGAACTGTAGGCTGGAACAAGGTGCTGCTGGGAACTGTAACAAGCAAAGTAGATATAGTCACTAGAGCGGGAAGGTAAGTAGCTGTAGCAGGAGAGGAACAGGATCCAAGGTAGGTGAGTACAGGAGCCAGGAGGTAGCAAACGCTACTATCGGGCACCGGGTCCGGGAGGACGCCGGCTTTTAAATTCTCGCGCCGCCCGGCATATCGGCGTCGTGACATCATGACATTTACGACGCCGCCCACCCGGAAGTGCAAAGCGGCACGGGACCGGAGTGGCAGGTAAGTTTGTGACAGTGGGTTAACGTGACTTTAAGATGGAAAAAGCCTCCGTACAAAGTTCTGTCTTTCTAACACTGTTTAATGGGCATTCCCTAAATTCATTGTTTCAGGAATTTCTTATATTGTATGTGGAATCACCTTTACCATACGAGGGATACCTATATAGCCTTATAGATGTTGGCAGTTTATTTTTGAAGGGTAAGGTTGTCATGACAAACCGAATAATTAAGATTTCTACAAGTTAGCTTTTCATTTTACATTTCTGATTAGTTTAGGAATGAAAGGCTTGATTTGTGCCCTTATTTTTTTTTAAAGTGAACATGTAAAATCCATGCAATTATGCACATATACCATATATATTGCTTTCTGATTCTGTATTGTTGTGAGGCTTTAGTTGCCCTTTAAATGAACAGAAGAATTCCCATACAGTAGTCCCATACAGTAATAGCCATACTGGATTTGGCTATTACTGTATGGGACTACTGTTTGGGATTACTGTATGGGAATTCTGCTTTCCATTTAAAGGGCAACATAAGCCTCAAAACAACACTGAATCAGAAGGCAGTAGTGGTCATAATATCTGCCCTCGGCTTATACTTGAGTCAATCAGTTTTTACTCCTTTTTATACTTGTCGGCTTATATTCGAGTATATACGGTAAAAAAGATCATGCATCTAAAAGGGCTGAGGAACGAGGTGGTACACCGATGCATGATACCACATTGCTACAGAAAAGCCACTGCAATATATTTCATCCATATATACACTTTGCTACATTTTTTAAAATTGCATGAGTATGTAGGGAAGCATGAAAATCACAAAGCAGATCTACTATGTTAAAATAAATCTTATTATACTTAAATGATGCATTTTGTTTTATACAGGCACGTCTGTAGTATGTATTCCACACTACTAAATATTATGATACCTCCAACAAAGAGAAGATAGCAGTAAGGATCAAATATGTAACACTCCAAGAATACTTTTCCTTTGTTGAGAAGTCCATGCAACATAATGTATAAAGTTTGTCCAGCATTTTATCCTTCGCTCCTTTCTATTACTGTTACCTAGGGATACCTTTATGATCTATAGTTTTGTGGTTTTTCTTGGAACATTCTAAAAATAAACTGCTTTTATTCAGCAGGAATGGAAATTATTCCTTCATCTGTACAGTAAAAAAGTACATAAAAAGTCTATTTTGTTGATATCAGTGGACATACCCAGAGAATTATCCACAATTAAGGGGATGAAATGGTCAGTTTTCAAGTGTGTTCAGTCCCTAATGTGTAATTGGAGTAATTTTCTGAGAGCCAGCAACAGAATGTGGTTCACAAAAATCACTCGCACAACTGGGACAAGCGATTTAAAATTGTTTCCAGCTAATTTGCGTAGGTTTTTTTAATAGCTGGCCAGATCACAGAGTGGGTGATATTAAAATGGAACTTTCCCTGAGCTGCAAACATAACATTAAATCTGTGCTGCTCATTCAATTCCCCCACATAGGTCCAAGATGAAATGCAAGATCATTCTATTAACATGGATAGTTTAAAAAGGAGCATATTCATACAGTAGCTGCTATTTTACATATTGATTACAACAGTGTACTAATTAAATAATCAATAATATATCGACAACTTTATTTTTAAATAATATTGTGACAGAGGTCACATTTAAAATATGCATGGGTTTTGGGTACCCTGTGTATGTATTCATGCTGGCCAGCAAAGCTCTTTCGATCTCTCTCTCCTATCACAGGTTCAATTAACTTTGACATGTTTAGAACTCAGGTGTTTATTTTGTATGAGTATGCAAAGAATTAACATTTGCAACCAGTGCAAAAGTTTGTTAATTGAACAGCAATGAAAATGTTCATTGTAATACACATTCCATTTATTTTGTTTTTCCTTTTTTGGCAGGGTATTCTTAGTCATGTCTATATGCATGCTTAGCGTAATATATTATTGCCAGAGTCCCCCTCAGTGTCCAGTGTCCCAAAGCCAGATTCCCCCTCAGTGTCCAGTGTCCCAAGGCCAGAGTTACCCCTTAGTGCCCAGTATCCCTAGACTAGTGTCCCTTCCCAGTGTCCCAAGCCCAATCTGCCTTCTGTGTCCAGTATTCCAAGGCTAGAGTCCCCCTAAGTGTCCAGTGTCCCATGGCCAGAGTCCTTCTGTGTCCCAATGCCAGAGATCCTCCTAAATGTCCAGTGTCCCAAGGCCAGAGTCCCTCCTCAGTGTTCAGTGTATCAAGGCCATAGTCAATTCTCAGTGTCCAGTGTCCCAAGGCCAGTGTCTCCCCTCATTGTCCAATGTGCCAAGGCCAGAATCCCCACTTGGTGTCCAGTGTCCCAAGGCCAGAGTCCCCCCTCAGTGTTCTAAGGCCAGAGTCCCTCCCCTCAGTGTCCCAAGGCCAGAGCCCCCCCCCACAGCATCCATGGTCCCAATGCCAGACTCCCCTCTCAGTGTCCAGTGTCTCAAGGCCATAGTCCCCTTCAGTGTCCAGTGTCCCAAGTCCAGAGTCCCCCTTAGCGTCCAATGTCCCAAGGCCAGAGTTCCCCCTCAGTGTCCCCTAGATTAGTGTCCCTTCCCAGTGTCCAGTGTCCCAAGCCCAATCCTCTGTGTCCAGTGTTCAAAGGCCAGAGTCTCCCTCAGTGTTCAGTGTCTCAAGGCCATAGTCCATTCTCAGTGTTCAGTGTCCCAAGGCCAGTGTCCTCCCAGTGTCCAGTGTCCCAAGGCCAGAGTTTCCCCTTAGTGTCCAAGCTCCCTAGCCCAATACTAGGTCCCTTCCCAGTGCCCCAAGCCCAATCCTCCCTAAGTGTCCAGTGTTCCAAGGCCAAAGCCCCCCTCAGCATCCAGTGTCCCAAGGCCAGAGCACCCCTCAGTGTGCCAAGGCCAGAGTCCCTCCTACATGCCCAGTGCCCCAAGGCCAGAGTCCCTCCTTGGTGTTCAGTGTCTTAAGGCCATATTCCATTTTCAGCATCAGTGTCCCAAGACCAGTGTCTCCCTCATTGTCCAATGTGCCAAGGCCAGAATCCCCACTTGGTGTCCAGTGTCCCAAGGCCAGAGTCTCCCATCAGTGCTCTAAGGCCAGAGTCCCTCCCCTCAGTGTCCCAAGGCCAGAGCCCCCCCCCACAGCATCCATGGTCCCAATGCCAGACTCCCCTCTCAGTGTCCAGTGTCTCAAGGCCATAGTCCCCTTCAGTGTCCAGTGTCCCAAGTCCAGAGTCCCCCTTAGCGTCCAATGTCCCAAGGCCAGAGTTCCCCCTCAGTGTCCCCTAGATTAGTGTCCCTTCCCAGTGTCCCAAGCCCAATCCTCTGTGCCCAGTGCCAGGCCAGAGTCTCCCTCAGTGTTCAGTGTCTCAAGACCATAGTCCATTCTCAGTGTTTGGTGTCCCAAGGCCAGTGTCCCCCCATTGTCCATTGTCCCAAGGCCAGAGTCCACCTTAGTGTCCAGTGTCCCAAGGCCAGAGTTTCCCCTTAGTGTCCAAGGTCCCTAGCCCAATCCTAGGTCCCTTCCCAGTGTCCCAAGCCCAATCCTCCCTAAGTGTCCAGTGTTCCAAGGCCAAGAGTCTCTCCTAAATGCCCAGTGTCCCAAGGCCAGAGTCCCTCCTTGGTGTCCAGTGTCTGAAGGCCTCCTTGGTGTTCAGTGTCAGTGTCTGAAGGCCATATTCCATTTTCAGCATCAGTGTCCCAAGCCCAGTGTCTCCCTCATTGTCCAGTGTCCCAAGGCCAGAGCGCCCCCCGTGTCCAGTGTCCCAAGGCCAGAGTCCTTCCTCAGCGTCCAGTGTCCCAAGGCCTGAATCCCCTTCAGTGCCCCAAGGCCAAATTCCCCCAAGCATCCAGGGTCCCAAGGCCAGAGTCCCCCCAGCTTTCTTAGGTCTCCTACAGTCTTAAAATTACTTAAAAGCATGCATTTTCCCCCATCTTGGTCTGTCTACCCTTCCTTGACTTTAATATATCTATATCTAAACTTCAAGTTGATTTTACATGGCAAACATCAAAAAGAAGAAATACTGTTTCCTGACATTGGATCGCTGGTTCTTTGTAAGAAATGTCAGTTTTCTTAAAGGGCTTCTCCACCCCCCATAATAACATTTGTTTAGTTCGTAAGGCATACCCTCCCACCCCCAACCGCTAAGTTAAAAGAGTAAAAATCGATTCCTAACTCTACTTACACCTCCTGGTTCCAGCATCGCTCTGGTCTGGCTCCCCTGCCCGCAGATCTTCTAGCAGAGGGCCTGGCCGGCCTTTAATGTAGAGACACTGACAGCCAGGAGCTGTAACTACAGTTAGGAAAATATTTTTAAACTTAACGCATTGGTTGGAGGTGGGAGGGTATGCCCTACAATATGTACAAACGGTTTTAAGTTAGGGGAGATATTTGAAGAGAGCGATTGGGAGAAAGGGGGAGAGGTGGGTGAAAGGGCTCCTGTGCGCATGTCACCATCCTTCCTCGAGGAGAGACAGAAGGCAGCAACGTTTGGACAGGAAGACAGTCACTCTGCACTTTCCTGGACTTTGGACATGGATTGCAGGAGAACCATAAAGAGAAGGATTGTAAGGTAAGGATTTTTTAAAACTGTACAGTGAGGCTAGTATGGGGTTAAATTTTAGTTTGAGGGGGTGGACATGCCCTTTAAAAAAGACAAATTATTTTTATTAGAAGTATCTTTAGAAAGGAGTTCGAATTGTAGCTGTCCTTTAACATAGTATTTTATGTCTGAAGTTCTCCAAGTAGTATATTGTGTTCTGTAAATTTTAGAAACCAAAGAAAATATTTTGGCCATTAAGTTTTCACATATTGGGTTTGATTTATTAATCAGACTGTGGAAAAAATCAGCCCATAGTTTTTGATTCACTTCAATAAGCAAACTGTCTTTCATTTCAGCAATATGTCTAAAATGAATACTCGCTGAATCATAGTAGATTTAACAAAAAAATCATGAAAAGCCTTGTGCACTAATTAGCATGGGATGTAATTTAATCTCTTAAATGAGAAAAATAAATCTCATGTAACAGGAAGGAAAGTCATATGTTCATCTTCCAATACTCTACCATTTAAAATTTTAAGTAGGAAGTACTGTAAATAAAAGGCAAGTTGCCTCAAGTGAAAAATTATATATTAAATCACTTCAAAAATTACAATTATTAGAAAGATGACAGATATAAGGTAATCTGCTAATCTGCAGCAAAATTATGCTCCCCCCTTCCCCTCTCAAAAGTTTCTGCCTCCTCTTCAAGCTATTCAAGTTCCCTAAGCTTTTTTTTACTAGCTTTTACAAGCTCAGAGAAGGCAGTTAGGGGTATGTATTCAGTCATTGGCTGTGATGTCATCTGTTGTCATTGCCCTTCAAAACATTATTTTGTTTACCCACCACCATTAACTCAAAAACATTAGGGGCCCTTATGAAGACCCCATGCCCAACAAACTCTGATAGGGAATACAGTGTATCATTGGGACACTGAGAACTTGCATCTAAACATCC